>CM060953.1:173411723-173617148 GCA_030765055.1 Mantis religiosa
TCATTGCACTCGCCCCACCTGCTTGGGACCAGGTTAGAAGAGAAACTTTGATAAAGTCATGGAAAAATTTGTGGCCTGGTATGTGTGACTTGCCAGATAACATGATTGAAAAAAAAAAAGTATGTGTGGAAGAAGATTTTATAGACATTTTTAAAAATATCGACGTCTGTTCCGATGTTGGTGAAGAATACACTGACAATGACGGAGGTTATAAACCGATCACAGATGAAGGCATTACTGCATCATGCAGTGTTACTGAAAATGAAAAGCATTAATATTCAGTGCTGCTGAACCAGCTGTGGTTATGACCCACGCAGTAGTAAACAAGGAAATTGATGCTTAATTTCGAGAGTTAAGCCGAAACACTGTCAAATGAACTTCAAAGCAGATGCGAGATCGCGATGCTCGTAAGCGATACACTAAACTGAGACAACAGAAGCTCACTGCCTTTTTTACTACCGAATAGTTTGTAGTACGTGCAAGTACGTAGCCCATACAGTGTATGTGTTTTTAGATGAAAGTGTGCCGATTGGTGACGTATTTTTTTTTTAAATCGTTTTCCGTCATTCTTTGAATAACCTGGATTTTCGTTAACTCGGATCGGTCTTGGCCCCAGTTGATCCGGGTAAACGAAGTCCCACTGTGCTTTCTTGTAGGTAAATACAGGAGTATAAGGGAATACAGTAAGCTTTAAAGGGTAATCAAATCTTATAAGAGCTGCTCGCTAAGCGATGGGTTTCATAGGGTCAGGAGATAAATAAACAAAACTTGAATGACTTCCTATTTGAGAAAAGCAAAATGCGTTTGAAAAGTCAAATAGGGAATATCTTTAAAAAAGTATCAGCTCAAAAGAGAAAAGAATAAAAAAGAAAATTGGCGTACGTTATCTACTTTTTGTGTAGCATGATTTAGTCTATCTCGTACATGTATTCATAAAAATATCTTAAAACATACAGTATTTTAATAAAAAAATTAAAGACATTTTGAGAAAATGACAATTTTAGACACTGTTTTTATGTAAAGTGTGGTTTGGGAGGGAAGAGTTTTCTTGATAACCTTCCATACCTCATCCTTTAAATGCCAAACTCAATTTTCAGACTTTTCTTTTTTAATCATACTGCTCACAGATTGACATGTTTTCGTGTGTGGTTATACGAATTTATGAGGTATATGTCAGTGACATAAGATTTGAACTCGTGTAAAACAGTAATAACATGCGTTTATGAAGAAGTTCAGTAACAACAGGCAATAATTTCTGACGTTAGACCTTTTCCCAGACACCACGTCTGTCGAGGATACACAACTGGGAGCTGGAGTTTACTCTGTCCACAATGATGCAATCCAGGTGAAACTATAAACCTTTATTGGATCACTATAGCTGAACCAGTTCTTATCTTATCTGTTTTACTACTTCTTAGTTTCACAACGTGCATCAGGATTCCATCTGGCAGAGAAAAAAAATTAAGGAAAAAAAAAAGAAACGCAGCTTTATTCCCATTAGAAGCATCCAACAACCTCCAGAGGATTCAGGTCACCCGCATCAATTGAGGAACACCACTGACGTCAGAGTCCTCTAGTTTACATTCCGATTTGCTTCTCGGATGCTCTTCGTGCCCTCGGTCTTCAGCATATACAATGAAACTCAAAAACTAACGTTTTTGTCGTTTCTTTTAAGGGCTATTTATCATAATATGTAATTCATTTCCTCTACTTACTTGCCCACCTCGGTAGCGTGGTGGTAGAGTGCCTCACGTTCAAGAGGTCTCGAGTTCGAATCTCGGTCAGGGTAAGTTACCTGGATAAGGTTTTTCCAGGGTTTTCCCTTATCCTGAAAGGCGAATGTCAGGTAACTCTAAGATCTATGTATCCTAGGCTCATTTGAGCATCATTTCACCCATTCCATTCATCGTCCGATATGACTTAACGTTGGAGGGCGTAAAATTACATAAAAAATTCCTCTACTTTATCTCTTAATCATAAAAAATTACAATATATTTTAAAGGCGTTTGTCTTTCATAATTCACATAGTTAACTCCCACCTTGCAATTGATCTCTGTAATCCACACATCTACTTAATATCACTCGACATATTTGCAGAAATTT
Source organism: Mantis religiosa (assembly GCA_030765055.1). NCBI lineage: Eukaryota > Metazoa > Arthropoda > Insecta > Mantodea > Mantidae > Mantis > Mantis religiosa. The sequence goes on from CM060953.1 coordinate 173,413,827, forward strand.
ACTGAAGGTACAATGGGATTAAGACCAAGCACTGAACTTTAAAAGCCCTGACCTCTGATCCCAAGTCGAAGGTTCAAATCTAGCTCAGGCCGTTTTTTATTTACGTCCTCCAAACTTAAATCATATCGGACGATGAATGAAATGAGTGAAATGATGCCAAATGAGCCCAGGGTCCACAAAGCTTAGATTTAAGCAACATTCATCTTTCAGGATAAAGGGAAACCCCGGAAAATACCTTATCCATGTGACAGTTGTTTCAATGTCACACCCCAAATTATTGTAAATATTTTTATATTTGTTTTTTATTTATTTTCAAAATATTTAACAAAAACAAGATTAAATGACTGGAAAAGGGATAGAGTTAGGAATAAAAAAGAATCAATTATGTTAATTTGTTTTAATCATGCTATTAGAAATTTAAAATTATTTGAAATTATATTTTAGTATTGGATTGTTTAAATTAAGTTTTAAAAGAGAAATTATAAAAAAAACAATCAAATATGGTATGATAGAATTAGTCGTCAGCAATATCATGGTCAATAAGAAAATGTTTAATTGCCATGGTGACTGTAAAATTCAAGAAACTTTGTTAAGTAAGAAAAAAGCGTCACTCAGTGTCGAGACGACAGAGAAGAGGTGAGTGCATACGACGCAAGTTTTTTAACAATGTGAATGAATTGTAAAATATATTTCGTACAATATTGTGTAATCCAAGGACTTGGATAAAGTTATTTGTCAGCCTACATTACGGAGCGTATTGTAACTTCTAATGCAGTATTAAAAGATTTCATTATTTTAATTTAAAAGAAGTTAAATTATTTCTCAATTAATAAGAAAATTAGATCCTTCAGAGCTATGCCCAAGATCACAACCGAGGTGAATTGTTTTCATGCATCGACTGTAGCAGCTAAAGGGGAACGCCGAGAGATTTTTTTTTCCTTGTTCCATTTCTACCCCGCCTTTAACTACTATGGTCATATCGGCGGCCGTTCTCCTTTGGAACATACTGAAGGTGGTAACTCGTTATCTTTGTTTTTTTTTATCATTACATCACGCACACTTTCACACTCTCATTCATACTTCCAGACTGAGGGGAAGATGGGGAATTATCTTGGTTGGAGAAAAATCCCCACCCTCACCGCCGGGAATCGAACCCGGGACCCCTAGCCGAGAGAAACTGTTGCATCATAGAACATCGGATCTGGACGTCAGGGCTTAAACTTCATACCATTCAACGAGGAGGAAGATTCATCCCATATCCACTGGATTTTCGTTACAATGTCCATGCAACGTGGTGCAAAATAATACATTCAAAACCAATATTGACATTTGCATACATCCAGATAATGTAGCGAAATTATCCAGATAACTCACCCTCACCGAGATTCAAACTCGGGACCTCTTGAACGTCACGCAGACATGCTACCCCTATGCTACAGAGACAGGCCCCAGGCTGTTTTAAAAGTGCATAAAATCGACAGCTATATGTTAGAAAAGTTAGTGGTATTTAAAAAATATATAATATTCATTTAATGCAGGAATTATTTTAGTTCAAAGAATATCACTAACGATTTAAACTGACGAAGTAAAACTTCCACGAGGCAGCAGTAAAAACGGGGGAAGACAGATTAGTGACGGTGTGACGTCAACTTCGTCAGTTCTAACCGCCAAATATGTCCCCGAACGAAAGGCAGGTTAGCGTATGACGTCAGCGTACTGATTTCTGCTGCCCAAGAAGATGAAAGGTTTGATGTGTTGGGGATCCGACAGCATAGGAAAGACAGGAAACGTATCAGGTATTAATAATATGTGCAAGTTATATCTTGGGTGTTGTAATATTAATGCTGACTGCTTTAATTACATAATTGGTCACAGTTTATAAACAAATACAATTTGGCTCTGTGCTATGAGAAAATATATAAAACTTCAACTCGTAGTTTATCTGAAGGTCAGGCATGTTATAAAGTACATAAAATAAAACATAAAGTAATTTTCTCTGCAAATTAGAGAAGACCCATTCAGAACTAAATTACGTGGACATTTTTCGACGCTTTGTTTCGTTTCTTTCTGTTTTAACTAGTTTATCAATGTCACGACGTAATATCTGGGAAATTGTAATTGAAGACTGCGTGTTAGATTGTGATCCGACAAGGTACTTCGGGTTTTGGATTTAGCTAATTTCATAACAGTAAAAAAAAAATTGTTCGCACACATGTGTTGAGCCAAACATATACAATGTCCGTACGGCAAGTTAATACAACCTCGGAAATCTGGTTTAAGGGACATTCTTGTAAAAATCAGCCGAGTCTTTGTTGTGTGTATATTTGTTCTTCAGTAAATCGTCACATTGTAAATTTAACAGTTGCATTTGGTACGTGGCAGCTATATTGTTGTCATCGAGTGTGCTACACCTGACTGAACCCTCAGATTCTGTACTCACGCACTGCGGGCCTCGCTCAAGGGCTGAAATACGTCACAACTGTCGAAGCTGTCTTCCTCTGAGTAAAAACGTTGATAATCCAGACCTAGAAGCTTTTCTCTCGTCAAATCGAGCCATATTTCAGGTATTATGCCAAAAATGTTACTAAAGCATGTACATTAATGTTGTAACCTTTAAAATATCGAAAAATCGCTGCTATATAAAAACAAAATTCTTGGAAAAAACACCACACGTAAACTATATCTTTGTTATTTCGCATATATTGAACATTAAAATGTCCTTTAATCTAGCTATCAGTGGATTAAATGACCTGAAGCCTTGTGTCTGTTAATGAAGTCAACTAACAATGAGAGGTGCAGGATAAAGATAAATGCCAGAGAGAGAGAGAGAGAGAGAGAGAGAGAGAGAGAGAGAGAGAGAGAGAAAGAGAGAGAGAGAGAGAACGCTTCAGGTTTTCATCTTAGACTTAGGTTGTATGCGCGCGCGCACACACACGCGCGCGCACACACACACACACACACACACACACACACACACACGATCATGTTTCAAATTCCTAAAACTGCCAATGTTTAATTCAGAGGGCCTTAAAACATGAATTTCCTCTGCAATCCTGACATCGAATTTTTGTGTGGAATATACACTTCTTTCCTCCCCCCCCCCCCCCCGAGTGGAGGAAAAATGCATGTTACGCACTTACCATGGGATTGGAGTGTGGGACTCCTCTGGGGAATCGAACCGCCAGCCCTACCCACTAAAAAAACCTCCACCGGTGAGTATTCAGGAGTGGTGCTGTGGCAGTACCGCTGTAAGCACCTGCGGATTCCAGGAAGGGATGTATTGGCCAGGTCGAGGCCTGGTCCAAGGTGATGAATGCGGCAGGACGTAAGCATGGCCAAGGCCCTGCTTACGCCCTTGCGTATTAGGAGTGGAGGTGTAACTAGATTCTGGGTAATATGTCAGGGAGTAGTGTTCGGTCTTGTTTGGAAGTGTATGAGGAATTAAGGTTATTGACGAGTGTGTGGCCTCTGGCGGTTGGTGTCGACCTCTGGTGTTGGGTCCGTCGAACATCGTCTGGAGGACTGCCACTTCCTCCTTGATGAGTCTCCGGAGCATGAGCGTGTGTGTGTGTGTGTGTGTGTGTGTGTGTGTGTGTGTGTGTGTGTGTGTGTGTGTGTGTGTGTGTGTGTGTGTCGCCATGTCTGATTGAGAATCCATGCTTCTCCTGTATGTCCTCCCGTAATTCTGCAAGCTCTGTGCTGAGATTCGTGTGTGCTGAAGCTTGATGCGCAGATGAAGCCATGAGCTCTCTTAGAAGGTCCTCCAAGTTGGTCAGTTTGGCCGTTACGACCAGGAACTTCGATGGAGGTTTTCTTAGTGGGTACTACCTTCGGGTGAAGCTCACACTCCCAGCTGCACCATCCCAGTACGGCCTAGGTTAGTCCAAAAATGGATTGTTCCTCCACTTGGGAGAAGAAAAAAAACAACGGAACGCGATCGTTCCGGCATTTATTTTCCGTTTACACAACTATCCGTCTCACAGAGGGTCGTGTTTGAATAGAAAGAAATTACGAAATAGTCGCACAGGTTTACAGTGAAGGAATTATATAGAATGAAGGCTAATAGAACAATATATAGGTATTATGTACTATATTTTCTACTTAGATACAATAACTACAGCGTATTGCCTAGTTTCTCTGTTTTCAATTTTCCCTTTCCAATCTGCAACTGTCTGCATATCATCATTTGTTTCACCACACAAGCATTCAGAACAATATTACCTGCTGCAGCGTCACAAGTAAAACGAATCCAAGTAATCCAGAAAATATACATAAGATTGAGCACAGGTGCCCCATGGTATGTTAGCAACACCACACTTCACAGGAACCTGAACATACCAGAAGTGATGGATGTCACCAGAACAAGCTACACCAGACTACACCAAACTTTGCCAATCATCCAAATCCACTGCTACAAGACATTTTCTTACACCCTCCTCCACAACCGCAAAATAGAAGACTAAAAAGAAAACGACGACACAACGACGTGCTCATTTAATATCATGTGTTTTGTATGTATGATGAATCAGCTTTTGTTTTGTGATTAAAATAGGTCTGTAATATTTAAATGTAACTGATGTAGGACTTATTGAGCAGCATCCTAACACACGCTTCAAGTGGTGCCATAATATATTCTGATACAATAAACTTTATCGAAAAAAAAAAAAAACAATATTATGGCGATGTTTGAAACTCTCGTGGCATCCATTGAAAGTTCCAAAACGGTATATGCCTAATTTTCTTGCTGTCTCTAAAGCCTTAGTCTGAAGCAATGGTCCAGAAATGGGAATTCCTTTAGCACGCGCACTAACAAACCACTCGAACACAGCACGATTTAGCTCGCCATACTCTGTAGATTTTGTGATGCCTTTCACATGCCCTGCTGTTCCCTTTAGCCACTTATCTTTAATTTTTATTTTGTTATTCAAAATCGCAAACTTCTGAGCTTTCTCTACTTTAAACAACACAGTTAATTCTTTAGCTGCATGGTTGTTCTTTTCATGTTCTTCAATAACCTCAATTTTTTCCTCTTATGATGTCTTATATTTTTTAACAAATATTACAGAATTTGTGTACACACGAACTATGGTTTTGAAAATCGCCAAGGTTCGTAGTTTTCTTCTACTCATACTTGATCACTTGTAACAAACTTAGAATGAATGCATTGCAAAACAGTTGTACCCTTACCATATGTGTTGGAAGAGAGTTGAGATGATGATGATGATGATGATGATGATGATGATGATGATGATGATGATGATGATGATGATGATGATGTGTAAGGGCGTTCAACTACAGCAGTCATCAGCGCCCTTGAGAGTTGAGAGAGCTAATGGTTTGTTTTCCCGTTTCCTCGAAACATTTAAGTTCAGACTTTATGCTCTATGAAACTTCAGTGCAAGTGCCGTCACCCTCAAAATTATTGCACCATTTACAATACCTACGTTGTAATCCATTACACATGTGACGGTTATTTCATATTTTTTCAAATATTTAAGAATTTGTTCTAAATCGTTCCGCAAAAATGTATTTGTACAAAATAGGAAATGTGAAATTGGATAAGCCATGGAATGATACAAATTTGCATAATAGTATTGCTATTGGTAATCACAATAATGTAATTACGTAATGTGGTGACGTGGGCCAATAGAATAGAAGTAATTTAGTTGTTCTAGAAACATCGTGTGCAGAGAATACAGAATATTCAGATAGCTTGGTGTCATTCTGCAAAGGAACGTACCCATAGTAAGACGTGCCTTTTGGTGTCGCTCTGCAGGTTTGCAGAAACTTAAAGCTCAACGATGCAACAATATTCATTTTGTGAAAGGACAGAATATACGGCATTTAGAATTGTAACAGAATTTATTAACGGTTTCGTGGAATAAATCCTACAATTACGTAGAAAATGAAGCTAACTACAGTGAAGCAATGAATATTACACAAATATAACTATTTGTAACAAAAACTTCACTTATCTTAAGAAAATTATGTTAGTTCTTCTTTCTAATTGAGATCGTTTTCACAAACAAATTGCTTGCATCGGCAGTCCATCAACACAATTCGTCGTCAAGGATTCCGTTTACCATGGTATTATGTTTTTTCAGTATTACCAAAATCTGAAAACGAAACAAACCTAAAAACAGAATCAACTGCTGGAATTTCAAAATTCATTACGTGATGTTTATGTTTTAAAATATCTTTTCCCAAACTATTAAATCCATTGGACCATTTAATTGTTTTAATAATTTAACTTCAGTATTTATTTCATGGTTAAATGACCAGAAATGATCTGCTACGGCCGATTTAGATTTCACAAACAAATTGTTTTTTTTTTAAGACGATTATAATTTAAAAAAAAATTACTTACCATCCTTGGGTTAATAAACATTTTCAATTTTTTTTAAAGAAGTTGGTATAACTTCAGTTCCTGAAAATAAATATAGTATTAAACATTTACATTTCTCTAAAAAGGATAAAATTCCTAATAATAAAAAATCTGTTATTTATAAATTTAATTGTTCAGATTGTGATCAGGTTTATATTGGAAAGACGAAACGTAATTTGGAAACCAGAACGAAAGAACATTTTCGTAACATTAAGTATAAACAGACTGATAAATCAGCCGTAGCAGATCATTTCTGGTCATTTAACCATGAAATAAATCCTGAAGTTAAATTATCAAAACAATTAAATGGTCCAATGGATTTAATAGTTTGGGAAAAGATATTTAAAAAAAATAAACATCCGTAATGAATTATGAAATGCCAGCAGTTGATTCTGCTTTTAGGTTTGTTTCGTTTTCAGATTTTGGTAATACTGAAAAAACATAATACCATGGTAAACGGAATCCTTGACGACGAATTGTGTTGATGGACTGCCGATGCAAGTAATTTGTTTGTGAAATCGATCTCAATTAGAAAGAAGAACTAACATAATTTTCTTAAGATAAGTGAAGTTTTTGTTACAAATGATTATATTTGTGTAAAATCCTACAATATTTAAAGGAGGAGAATTGTTATTTTCCAACCATTGCAGCATACAATACTTTTCACTCCGATACTACGACCAGAGGTTAAGACTCAGTGCTCCAGAGCGCAGAGGTATCTACAAGAATTCTACCAGATCGTCACCAAGGGTCAGAGTAATTAATCATCCATCATCACGCCTTTTGCACACATTAAATAATCCGCTTTAATCAGGTTATTTACGCAAATGGTTCTCGCAGAAAATTCCGCTTCCGCGTTAGGCAGTTTTCCGGCTTAGAGTATAGTTTTACAGTTTGGTTTATCTTGAAACATGGGAATTAGAGAGAGAAAGAGAGAGAGAGAGAGAGAGAGAGAGAGAGAGAGAGAGAGAGAGAGAGAGAGAGAGAGAGCGGAGGGGAACGCATTATTGCCCGGATAGGTAACCCATGACTGCTTAATCCCACATCGCATTACCTCCATGCAATATTCCGATTGATTCCGGGTGATTATATTATAGCTATCCCTTTAATATTTCCAAGCGCAGGGCTTTAAAGACTACTGGTAGATGTCGGTATTATAGATATACCGTCCTTTAGAGATTTTTTGGTGAGTCACTTTCTTCTAAATGTATGATGAAGTTGTCCAACATGCCAATTAATCCGTCTTTTCCCCAGCAAATATTTTATACCTCCTTCATTGATTTGTGTCTATATTAGCTCGATAGCATTTGTATCACAATGACACGGAGCTAAGGCATGATACCGAAATTAAGGTTTGCCATAAGTAAAGAATCATGATGGATGTCAAAGGAATGTTGGTTCTTTGTTACGACACGTGCAAGGGCAACTGAGGCGAATAGCAATGTGGGGGAATTTGTTATAACAAAAGCAATGTAAGAAACAGTGTCCTTAGCAGATTTCTAAAGGGGCTCACTTGACTTGCTGAATAGGGTATTCTTGGAACCATTCATAATGGCGACAAAACAGCCACAAAGGGATCTTGGTTGAAAAGAGGGTATCCAGAAAGTGAAAGTTACATATACACCCACACGCGGAGCTGTGGACAAGAGTCTTCGGCGTGGAGCCGATTAGAACATTCTGAGGCGTGAGGGCGATTAGGGCAGTCCTCTTGTTCTGTCTTGGATATTTGTAGGTTCATAAATACGTGAGGAACGAATAAAGTTTATCGAGTAATAAACCTTCTGCCGTCAGTAACTCTAAACATGGACGTATATAAATAAAACTAATATTCCTCCTAGATAAATTAATAATAATACATAAGAAAATCAAAATCTCAAAGCCTTGGTCGGCAACTCCAATTTCGATGTTCTTAAAAAAAAGAGCAGTAAATAAATAAGTTGGAAACGGGCATTCCAGTGTCATTAAATATCCTTCTCACACACATCCACGCATACCCTGTGAGAAACCTCATTGTTTTACCCTGAGCCACACATTATAATAGCTTCAAAGTAGCATCAACGTAGAACTCCTCCCTCGCCAACTTATTTGCCTGCCAATAATTGTATCAGGCATGTCCATTTAATTCAGCTTTGTAGTCGATTGTATACAGTTTGAACATTATCTTTGTTTCACTTAATTATCTCGTACAACACCGGTTTTGATACCTCATTTCCATTACTACCACATTTCACTTTTTTTTTAACTGCAGAGGTTCTACTCCAATCAGTCCAGGACCCGTAGGTCCAAAGACCCTGGCCTCCTTCAACCCGGGAGCATAAACTACGGGGCTCTTTCCACAGGGCAATATCTGGAGTCTAAACCACCCCCCCCCCAACGTCGATAACAACGTCAAGACGGGTGGAAGTGGATACGCCACTTACGCGCGTCAACCCCGCAGGGAAGACTACTCGGTGGGGCGGCCTGGTGATCTAGCACACTTCTACTAGCTCTGCAGGCTAGTACCCGGAACTTATTAGGCAACCCTCTAACCCCTCCGGGCGGCCATAGCCTGGCCGGAGGTACCCAATTCCCCGTGGGTGTCGGGAACGCATTACCCCCTCGAGTCCAACCCAATCCGAACAGCTCCCCGACGGGAGGGCTCGAATGTTCGGCCCAAGGTTCCTCTTGTAACGTCAGAGGTACCACGAGTGCTAAGGGCCCACAGCGCCCGCGCCACGGCAGCTGAAGGGGACGGATCCCCTCCCCTATTACCATATTTCACTGTCAATATAAAACACTGTAAATATGCAAGCCCTGCACTGGTTGCAGCACCTGTCACTGTCTGACGGAGACTAAGCCGTCGCGGATAGCAGTGGCAATGTGTTTACAAAAAATTTTCACCCCTCCCTTGTCACAGGGAGGAGTAGCGCTAAGTAGGTCATGTTTCAAGTTAACCCAGAAATGGGAAATAATTCCGTTTCGAAATTTACTTTCCGTTTTTCCAGGTTTCCGGCATATAAGGAGTCGTTTTAGGCAGGTTTTACTGTAGTAAAAATGGCTCAATCGCTATATAGTGACTGGAAATGCCTCTAGTGGTAAAACAGGCTAAATTAGCCATCGAAGTACGAGGGCTGTTCAATAAAGAATGATCAGGTTTTTTTTTTTTTTTTTTTTTTTTTTTTTTTTTTTTTTTTTTTTTTTTTTTTTTTTTTTTTTTTTTGACAACGTACCTTTACTCATCCTCATAATTTTGATGGTCCTTCTCAAAAAAGTCTCCCCTGAATGCGATACACTTGTCCCAGCGTTTCTGCAAGTCTTCAAAGACATGCTGGAAACTATTTTAAGAGATCCTTCAAAATCGCCTCCGCAGCCTTCACCACTGCTTCTGATGATGGATAATGTCTTTCACGAAGGCGTTTCCTCAAGTTAGGGAATATTTTTTTTTTTTTTTTTTTTTTTAATTTACGTCCTCCAACGTTAAGTCATATCGGACGGTGAATGAATTGGATGAAATGAGGCTCAAATGATTCCAGGGTCCATGGAGCTTAGAGTTATCCGACATTCGTCTTGAAGGATAAGGGAAAACCCCGGAAAAAACCTTATCCAGATAACTCACCCTGACCGAGATTCGAACTCGGGACCTCTTGAACAAGTTAGGGAATAGAAAAGAGTTACATGGGGCTAAATCCGGACTATAGAGAGGGTGAGGGATGCACTTCACGTTGATTTTTGCAAGATATTCAGCAACAACATTGGCAACATGCGGCCGCGTAATATCGTGGTGCAGCATCCAGCCTGCTTCATGGAAATGTGGTCTTCTGCGCCTGATATGGACTTGCAATGATTTCAGGACATCCCTGTAGTATTGTCCAGTTACTGGTGTGTGTGTGCAGGTACAACTTGTTGATAAACCGTTCCATGAATTTCAAAGAATGACATGACCATAACTTTCCCACCAGAAGCAACCACTTTTGCCTTTTGGGGGTTTGGTGATGAAGGAGATTTCCACACTGAGCTTTGCTGTTTGCTCTCAGGATCAAAATGATGTAGCCAAGTTTCTTCAGCAGTGATTACGTTTAAAAGAAACTCCGGATCTTCCTGTAACATCAACTTTAACTGCATGTTACCTCCATTGCAGCGGTAGGCAATACTGAACATGTCTGAACTTGCCGGGTTCTTACAGGCGGGAACCAGGAGTACCAACAATGAAACCACTACGGCGTGTTTGTTTCACATTAAGCTAACAGAATATAATAAGGTTGAATTTTAGTGCGAAAAATTATGACCGTAAAAAAAATGATCATTCTTTATTGAACAGCCTTCGTACATCACTGCTAGTAAGTGCGACTGCGCATAAGCTCTGCGCAGCTTGGAAAACCCAAGCTATGGTTTCCTTGCCTCCTCGATTAGGTCCACGACCGATAAGGCAAGTTATCAGAAATCCCGCACAGCCAAACTACTTAACTACTTACCTTAGTGTGCATTTCTAGTTAGATTAAGGATTATACAATGCCGCCAACTATTGTATGGAATACAGAGGAAGAATAACGACTTCCATTGTTTTCTTTGCTCTTTCTACGGCTCCGCAAGTAAACACTGATTCTCGTTATCATTAGATACATATTACGTATAAGGAGTCAACTTGTTTCCCTTCCTCGTTCACAAACATTTACTTAACATTTACTTAAAATTACTGGGTGAGAAACACGAAAAATGGACATTTTCTGTAATACCTGTAACCAAAATCCTAGAAGATCCTTGGGTCTTTTATTGATAGAGGAAAATAGAAAAGCCACGATGAAGCAACAAATAGCATTTTTAAAACGGAGTGGGTACTCCTTCAGTCCAAACAAACTGCTGAAATGTGGTATATAGACCCCAAAGTTGTATTAATGGTATATCAATTATTTGCCCAAAGCACCACTGTTGTACAGAGGCACGTATTTCCGGGGGGGGGGGTTAAAATATCTAAGTTGAATTATTTGCTTTTAATAAATAATTAATAAGGGATGTACCTTTATCATGTTACTAAAAATAAAAACACACATTATATATTACATTCACATGACTTTCTCCAACCAAGCTTCTACAAATTGTTCTTAGAAAAGTTTTTTTGTCTTGATTCTTTGGACAAAGTCTGCAGAAAGACCTTGCACGTTGCACATTTTTTGTTCTTATACCTGGGATAAAGTGATATAAGCACTAATCAGATATGTAAAAAGCGAACCACTGATTGATGCATTTGAAGTATTAGTTCTCCTTGAATGAAAAAGGGAATAGAAACTTAGAAGTTAAAAATTACATACCTTTAAGTACGTATCTGAGAATTCCAATCAACAAATTATAATATATCGGAATTGGTTAACTTTGTAATACATTATTGTAATGGACATTATTTGTGTATTTCAACGAGTTCTACAGCTGCTGTGCAGTAACTTTTCGTTTATCTCTTAAATAACTTCATGTCTGCCTGACAGTGAATAGAGACGTTAAGATGAGAAGCTTGAATAAACGTTTTCGATTTATTTTAAACTAAGTTTTATTTCAAATATTTATTAAAGGTTTGAAATGATAATTTATTTGGGGGGGGTGTCCGAACCCCATGGACCACCCCCCTTAAATATGTCCCTGGTTGTACATCGTAACTATTGTGTTTATTTGTTCTGATAAAGCACTCAGTTTTTCTTTAAGACATACCGCTCGTTATTATTCCTGTTAGGTTCAAAACAGAAGCTTTTAAAGTATTAGGTACGTTCTGACAAGTTCTGTTATTCAAAAACTGTGCAAGGACGAATAGTTATTGAGAAACGTGGCTTTTTTGTTTCTTTTAATCCCCCTATCGTATGGATGCTCGAATCTGCCGTTGATCGTGGGCGTGAGGTCGGCAGTCGGTTTAGCAGCCCTAGACCCGTCAGCGCTGTTGTGGCAGGGAATTATTACTCAACTATACCTTAATAATATTGTTACACATTTGCATTAGGCTCGGTGCTCTGGGAAACGCCCACAATTAGTACCACGGCGTATAGACTCTGCCGAGCGCAGGCAATTATTTGTACAGCTCCCTCTCCCCTTCAGCGAGTCAAGAATCGATCCCGGACATTGGATTGTGAAGCTCCACATTGCCGAGCATTTTACCACAGAAAGAGTCCACTAAACGTGCAGGTCTTTCAGCACTGGTTTTGTCGGCTGCACCCACCCCCTCCCATCCTCCCAGAATGTGAAGGATGAAGTTTAATCCTAATTAAACTTCCTCTGCCCTATTCGGGAATGAAACCCGGGATCTCTGGTTCAGGAGGGATACGATTTTAAGCATAAAAGGTGCAAGTGGATGCAATTTTAAACCATTTAAGTTTTAAATTTCATAGACAGATTTTTAAGAACTTACATTTCAGTTATCTGATCAGATACATTTTAAATTAGTATTTTATGCCGCTTTTACGAATATACCTTTAGGTTATTTTCTGGATGTATAATTGGAATTCTAACTCTTCGTGCCAAGCAATTTATCACATTTAGATATATAATTGGAAACAAAATGAGGGGAGAGAGGGCGTTGAAGGGAGAAGTGACAGTGGAAGTGAAAAAAAAAAGAGGGAGAAAGGGACAGAGATGAAAAGGCCCATAAAGGGAGAGAAAAAAGTAATTCACTCATTTAAAATAGTAGCTCAGTTCATAGCTAAATATACAGGAGGTGTTCTCAAATCACAAATGGAGCATGTATTAAAATGAACTAAATTGGAAACGAAAACAAAACAAAGTATTAATTTTAAAACCATGTATACAATCTTACTGCGACATAAAAATTCATAGTTTAAGTTGCTTTTCAGGTGCATTTTATTTTTATTTATTAATTTATTTTTTTGTAATTTACGTCCTCCAACAGTCATATCAGACGATGAAGGGAATAGCTGAAATGATGCTCAAATGAGCCCAGGGTCCATAGAGCTTATATATATATATATATATATATATATATATATATATATATATATATATATATATATATATATATATATATATTTGTAATTTACGTCGTCCAACGTTAAGTCACTTCGGACGATGAATGCAATGGGTGAAATGATGCTCAAATGAGCCCAACGTCCACAGAGCTTATAGTTACCAGATATTCGTCTTTCAGGATAAGGAAAACCCCCGGAAAAACCTTATCCAGGTAACTCATCCTGACCGAGATTCAAATTCGCGACCTCTTGAAGGTGAGACAGACATACTACCACGAAGCTAACGAGGCGGGCATTTTATATTTAGATCAAGTTTATAATTATATTATAATTTATTTTACACTTCAAATTGACCTCCTATTATTGTTGTGTCATATTTTCTTATATATATTATTGTCCACATTCTTGCAAATTGTAGTTATTTTGGATCATAAATATCCAGCCAATTTCTTATCACAGACTAGCTGATTTATCCATCATGGCACGGGTGGATTTTTTAGAATTATAACAGCTACTGCATAGAATCTTTAAAAGAAAAGAAAACCATATATCTAATGACAATTTATATGGATTTTTCTACTCAATATCATTTACATCTACACCTCTTTTACAAAATACTCTTACAAAACAGTATTTTTCTATCTAAATGTTCATTGGTTAAATTGCAGTTGTAGTTTCATTGCACATTTCGTGTAGGTGCATGAATATTGCATAGCAAAGCGACTGTAAAATTTTTGAAGAGCAAAATAATAATAATAATAATAATAATAATAATAATAATAATAATAATAATAATAATAATAATAATAATAATAATAATAATAATAATAATAATAATAATAATAATAATAATAATAATAATAATAATAATAATAATAATAATAATAATAATAATAATAATAATAATAATAATAATAATAATAATAATAATAATAATAATAATAATAATAATAATAATAATAATAATAATAATAATAATAATAATAATAATAATAATAATAATAATAATAATAATAATAATAATAATAATAATAATAAATCCCCCTTGTTCCTTCTATACCCCGCATTTAACTGCTATGGTCATATCGGCGACCGTTCTCCTTTGGAATATACTGAAGGTGTTAACTCGTTATCTTTGGTTTTTAATCATTAGATCACGCACACATTCACATTCTCGTTCATACTTCCAGACTCTGGAGAAGATGGGGAATTATCTTGGTCGGAGAAAAATCCCCAACCCCACCGCCGGGAATCGAACTCGGGACCCCTAGCACGGTAGGCAGCAAAATTTGTGATGGAGTGCTATGCTTTATACGACAGACCTCACCTCAAAATATGAATAGCGATAAAATGCATTTGAAAATGCAAGGCAAAGACAACGAATACTTCCGGAATAGATAAAGCCACAACACATGTTGACTTACAATGTGTGTTTTAATGCAATATTTTTTTATGTATTAACAGTTATATAAAATCAATTTTATATGAAGAGGTTCGCGAGTTAAACATACTAATACGTCTTTTATTTTATATACTCTGCATGTTTTATAATATATAGTAGTTTAACTAAAATAGTTTAAATGCTGAGCTTAAATACAAAGTTTGGTAACTGACCAAGCTTTCGATTATGAGTTTCAGTGTTTACAAACACGTCTGTGCTCCTAAATCCCGATATCGAAGTTTTGGTTGGAGTAGTAAAAGTAAATGATAGAAGTGCAAGTGAATAACGCCAAATGATACTACTGTCCTCCACAGGAGAGAAAGTCTCCGGGACCTGAGACGCAGGGGGGTTGGAGAAGGTTCCCACACCCTCCCTGGACAGGTTTATGACACCCCATGCCAGTACAGTTACAGACCATTCAAAAACATTCTAACGGCTTCTACTTTTGTAAATGAATCTTCTCGGTTTTAAGTGTATAGATTGAATAGGGCACATGTTTTAAACGGTTCTACTCCTTGTGTAGCATGCGTTTCCTGTCACATACATTCACTGTTCTTGTACCACTGTGTAAGAGAGCACATTCCTTTCAGGGACCTTCTTTGCGTTGCTGGACAGTAATGTAATTTCAGTTAAAACTGCTCCAACACGAAACAATTTCTTTGGATAAACGTTTCGTCAAATTAGCTTGAATGTTCACAAATGGCCCGAGTATGATTACGGATTGAACAGGCATTTCGATGAATAATGGAAAGTCACAGTTATTCTGAAGCAGCTATCTTTATTTTCCTACTGTTACCAGTAATAACTATTACATCTGCCATGCATCAAAGCAATTATGCAATTACCCTCAACTTTCATTTTTCCGGTTACGGACTTCCGCAATTGCAGGACGTGAATCAACAAACCGGGAAAACAGGAACATACATAGCTGCTTATTCAGTTATTTATAACTTATTTGTTTCCATGGAAACTGCAACTCAAGCTTCTAAGAACTTGGCTTTAATAAAGACATATTTAATACAGGACTAAGTGAGAATGGAGAAAAAATGCCTATGTAGAGAGATATGGCTGTTTAATTATGAAATTAAGCATAAGTATTTCATATGGTATGGTAGAGTATAAAAAATGAAAGGCTTCATAAGTTACTTTATTTTGTCGGAAGGTAATTTTACTGTCCCTTATTTTATGGAGACATATGTCATTAGTTAGAATTCGAAAGGTCTATTAATTAGATCTATATGAAAGGAAGCTATGAAGCTATGCTCTCTTATGGACCTATATCGACAGTATGCTGAAAATAAATTTTCGAAGTTGTATGGTTAATGAAATACTAAGTTATTGGTTACTAGGGTATTTTATTTAAAATTAAGCCGCAACTGAGCTAATTACACTAGGCAACAACAAAAATTTTTGAATGTTTCGATAACTTCATGAGGCAATCCTACTAATTTTGAGTTGAGAAAAACAAATATGACAATGAAAAAATTTTATTAGCTCTAGTTTCTATGATATTCACAAGGTGGAAGTATTACATATTAACGGATTGAGAGAAAAGGATACATTTTAATTACATACATGCTAACAACAATGAAAGTACATTTGATTTTTTAACTGGTAATTACATGCTAAGAGTTCTAAATTGCTGGAAAAATACTTCGCAGATAGTCGTGTCTGAAGAGAGTCATGTGGTGGCCTACTGACTTCGTCGTCTTTTAGCTTGCCTCTTGTGATGGAGTTCCGCAGAATCCCTATACAAAGACCAACAGTAATCCGCAAGCATTACTTCATTCCAACGGTCCTGATACCTTTGTTCCATAACAGAAATGTCCTGATGGAATCTCTCCCCATGTTCATCACTAACAGCTCCACAACTAGGAGGGAAAAGGTCTAGGTGGGAGTGGAGAAAATGGATCTTAAGGGACATGTTGCATCCAAGGTTACGGTATTTTTGCAGGAGCACTGCCATCAAATGCTTGTAGTTGTCATCTCTTTCGTTGCCTAAAAATCCATGAACAACACCCTTGAAGGCTTCCTAAGCTTCCTTTTCTTTCCCCTCCAAAATTTGGTCGAATGCAGGATCCTTTACAAGTTTTCTTATTTGTGGTCCGACAAAATGCCTTCCTTAACTTTTGCATCACTTAATTTTCAAAATTTCTCTCTGATTTTGTTTCGTTATTTGACAGGTACGCCAACTCTCCAAAAAATTCCCCCAAATTTAAAATCTTCACTCTAAAAATGAAATGTCACTTTATCTTCAAAACAAGACCTAATCTATCATTTTATGGTGATTTTTTAATTCAGCAGATGGGAATACAAGTAAATTCATTATTTTTAAGCCCGAAACATTTTCATTGTTGCCCAGTGTTATTAATGTTTTGACCAATAATAAAGTCTGTTTATATAACTTGAGACTTTCTGAAGGTTTTTCATCACTTACCATCTTGTTTCAACTATATTAGTTGAGCTCTCTACAACAAAGCATCTGTTTTAATATTGGATGACACCATTCATATGTTACAAAATATAATTTTATGTATGCAGCTTCTCAAAATATTCATGAGCAGAGAAAAGCAATGAAATGATTTTTCCCCTACGGATAAATTACTTAGGCTTCACAGAACACTCAAATCGTGAAAATACTCTTATTCATCAAGTATAATATACGGTCTACCCACCACAAGAAGGCAAGAGACGTATGAAGGGGAGAAGGGTTAGAACTGTTTATGTGCTCTGTTAGTGGATCTGTTGTGTGAGTGAAAATGCATATGAGACACCCACGATACCAGATCTAATGTTTGTTGCAGTAACTGTAGTGATAGGTATTATGCGTGGGTGAGTTATGTGACAACACTTGCGTATTTTAAATGAATCTAGCATCCTTGTCATACTGGGAAGGCGAGCATAAACACTGTTGGGACAGCAAAAGTGATTACGTTCCTCTAGCTTGCCTTCTTGTGCTGGGCAGACAGTAACGGGCAATCTACACTGATCAGAAGACCAAAAAGAAAACGCCACGTCAACTTACAAATGTAACTCAGAGAGTATAGTTTATGGTGGATAAATAACTGATCACAAGTTTCATGTCATTTATTTGTTAACTTAAAATGTACGTAGTGCATTCAATGTTTACAGCACAGTTTTCTTATGAGGAAAAAGTTGTGTTAGCTGATGAATATTTTAATATATGTTTTGCACATTTTATGTGAGTTGATCTGTGGTGTTGACTGGTGATAATGAAGAACTGAATGGCTACAGAAGGTTCGCATAGGCTCTTAAGAGCTCTTTGTGTCTCTTAGTCTGGGCATATGTCAAAACCGATGTTCCGACAAAATGGAACACGCCTTCTAATATGTCCTTATATCCTCAGGTTTTAAGAGAGGAAAAAAAATCCTATGGATACATGGTCTTCAATTCCCATGGTATACGATGGGAGGTTCCAGTTTTCTTGCCTAAAGGGTTAAGGTCTGCGCAGTGTGTCTTGGTTCGTAAAGTAGCTACCCTTGAGCTAACTACATTCAAAATTAATCCATGGGCTTTAATGGCAGTTCTTGGTTCATTCTAAGAAATTCAATGAACCCTACATACTTGACATTTCTGAGAGACACGCCACCAAATGCTTGGATAAAATAAAATAAAACAAAACACAATAAGATCTGCATATCTAATAGCCAGGTTTCTGGAATCTATATCAGGCCTTATTATGCAAACTTCATTTTTAACTTTATTAACGTTTAAATCAAATTACACAAAACAATTTACAAATTTTGCGGGTATAATGTACATGCTACCTAGGAGTTCTCATAAACACATGAGTCAATTACCTCAATGGCGACTTACAACATGTAAGTCACCATTAAGGTAGTTGTTTCATGTGTTTATGAGAACTCCTAGTGGTTTACCGGGAAAAATACGAGTCAGTTGGAGAATTTAATGTCATATCGGCACGTTGGCCATAGTGGCTCAATGGTTAGAGCGGCTGGACGGAGACCAGAAGATCCGTGGTTCAAATCCCCGCTATGGCATTGAATTTTTCAGTCTGACTCTACGTTTCCACAATTTAGCCTACACACTAACTAAGCCTACAGATTACTGGATTCCAGTAACCTTACAAACCTACTCATCTAATCTATCTAAAACAGTCTTTCTTTTACTTAACTTCTACACCAACAATATACATCAAATCTACATTTTTACTACAGCTTTAATTACTATAACAAACTGCCCGCCTCGAGAGCGTGGTGGTGGAGTGTCTGCCTCACGTTCAAGAGGTCCCGAGTTCGAATCTCGGTCAGGTTGAGTTAGCTGGATAAGGTTTTTCCGGGGTTTTCCTGTATCCTGAAAGACGAATGTCGGGTAACCCTAAGCTCTATGAACCCTGGGATCATTTGAGCATCATTTCACCCATTCCATTCATCGTCCGATATGACAACGTTGGAGGTCATAAATTACAGAAAATAAAACTGCGAAAGACTATTTCCTGCAATTTTAAAATTTCCTCTTCTGCAACTGATATCCAAAGCATCCTCCTATAAATAAAATAAACTTGGCTACTATAAAATTAAGCCCCGAGTCTCTCTTTGCGAGGAGTTCGCCATCTCATCACCCCTGCACATCCAGATGCTGGCCATTGTCTATGGCATTGCCACACATGTGGTTTGCTAATAGGTGATTCTGTTTTTACTTTGACTAGCACCAGAGGCAGGAGAAAACTGTGTAACTAATCACTATTTTGGAATGGTTCTTAATCCCGGAACTGTTCCAAAAACACAACCATAGGTCCAGTTATACAGTTCCAAAATAACTCCAACTGTGCACAAACGTAATATTTCGAGTAGTCGTTTAATCATTTCTTTTTTCAAACAGGATGAGATACGATACATTGGAATGTCTCCGTTTCCAAGTTACAGGGTAGTGCGCATTAAAATCTTCCGGCAAATCAGAGTTAATTATTCCAATGAGCTCTTGCAATAAGTGATTTAGTCATTACCAACATGGAAATTGATAAGATGAAGATGAAGAATTCCTTTAACATGAGTTAAGGGAGTAGTAATCAAAAAGTATTTAAATATACGGGGGCATACACTGTCAAAAGCAGTTACGAATCTTAGAAATAGACGATCAATAAATTCTGAATCAGTGTAGACAAGCAATAATGGATAAGGTACGTACCTACTGCTAATATCATGACGTGTAAATTATTTTATATTTATTTAATGCATTATTAAAACCAGACGGACACAAGAGTTTTTAACTACCAGAACAAAAATTAAAACATTCATATAATTACAGCAAGGGAGAAATTATGAAATTAAATTCTCCAACTGAGAGCATTAATGTAGTGCTGACACGCTGTCGTGGTAGCTCAGTGGTTACAGCAACCGGGTGCTAGACGATCCACGATTCAAATCCCAGTTGTGGCACTGAATTTTTTGGACTGCTTCTACTTTTCTAAATAAAACAAGCTTTCGTATGAACAGTTTATAGACGAATGAGCAAAGAAAATATATTGGAATGCAACAAATCAGTTTCTTTTAACTTGGGACACATGTTGAGGATTATTCCCACAAGCGGCATCTTAAAGCTACATTCAAGAGATTTGTTTGACCTTACTTTCTTACTGGTAGAGAATACGGATAAAGGCCAGACGGGACATAAACGGAATCTCAACCTTCTGATGACTGGATTAACTCGCCCAGCAGGCATCCTCTAGCACTGCTACTGAATTAAACATGAGTGCAGTACTACATCATCGATGGTTGACGGATGGGTCATCATCAGTCTTGTTGCTAGGCCACGTGCAACAAACAGATGGACTACACTCCTATTAAACGTCATTTAAGGCACGCAAGCTGTTGATGTGTGCTTGGGGAATAGACAGAACCTTCTTGTATAAACACTCATCTGATTCCACCAATCAATTGTGTTTTTAATGTTTCTTTTTACCACTTGCTCTTTCAAACGACTTCGCCTTTGTACACAGACATAACCTCGTCGTAAATCGGTTATCGACGTAAGCCAATCAAAACTGCAGATGAAAAGCAACTACGTAGCAGACTTAATGACAGATGGGTGTACAGATACTATTATCTGACAAAACCCAAATGGGTTGGTGTATTACGATGACCTGCAATGAACATCAGAGCTTGTGCTCTGGCACGTAAGATCAGCATTCTTTCAAGGTTGTGACACCAAGATTAAAAAACAAAACAAATGAAAAGTAATTTCATCACAAACTATTCTTTATACAGAAAAGTTCTGATTTTGCCAACAATTTCTCAACGATTTTGATTAAAATATCCTATAGTATTTCACAAACAAAATGTATATTTTGAATTGTCTAGGAATAACCTATGAAGTTCTCTTCATTTGGAAGACATTTCTATAATTAATACACCATAATAGGTAGATAAAAAGTACAATATAAAAACAGGTATCTTAAAAAACTCAAAGTACTTATTTAAAATACTTTTATAGTGGTATTAGACATTTCCGAGATACGTTTTCTTATTTGAATGTTCCAACACCTTGTTTCGATCGCTTTCAGTTGTTTCTCGTAATGGCATGGCTTTTATAAGAATATTATCACATCAGCGATGGGGAGGTCGGTCGTGAAAAATTAATAAGCCTCTAGGCCAGGTATCGGCTGACGTCACTAAGGAGGATGCGAGTTGCCGTGAGAAATAAACACACGTTCAGGAACAGCTGACGTCAGGAAGCAAAAGATCTTTCGCGACTATAATTCCAGAGGCTTCTAGTTCCAGAAAGATCTACCGTGCCCGCTGGATATATAAAAGCCGATGCTAGGCCTGGAGCAGTCAAGAGTAATGAGCAGGGGCAGCAACTTTAGCCAAAAAAGCAAAACAACACGTTAGTAGTGACGGGGTAATATGCTACCTGCGTCTCGTAAACATAGAGGTACCATGCAGTCGCGCACGTACTCATACAACCAAGATCACGGGCAACGGTAATCTATCAAACGTAGTCACACAACGGACATACAAATATGAATATAAACCAAAGAATAATTAATATTTACAATGCGCACAGTAAATGAAAAGCTAATCCGCTGTGACAATACAACTTTAAGTCTGTGCATATGCATAAGTGTACTCGATGAACCAACAATTACATGTGCTGTAGTCTTTGCCATACAATCTGTCGTTTCTCAATGGAAACCCATATTCTGTGGTCAGACACGGAGTTTCAAATATCCTCAAGTATGTCTTCGTAGCACAGCTTTAGGTATTCCTTGCGTATTGTGGACTCGGATGGCAATATTTTTCTTGTATATTTTTCTAAAAACTGATAGAAATAAGTATTTTCTACTTTCCAGAAGGGGATGTTTGCTTCCATCATCTCGTTGCACAAAACATGAATAAAACTACTGTGTCTACTTGCATTAGTGTTAGGCGGTGAAGGCATATTTTTTTCTCTTTACCAACAGTATCAGTTGATGGCTAACTTAGCTGACGATCTACATCTCATGCACAAATAGCTTCATGAATTTTTGTCTGAACTTCCGGGCCTTAGTAATGTGACAATAGTACATTCAGCGATGTGGTGCTTAAGAGCTCCGAATCGAGTGCGTGGGGAAGGAGTCGGCACCGTGGAGCAGTTCATGAATCAGTCGGTTAGTGAGCAGTGCATAGAAGTGTGCTACGTTCCAAGCTCTGTGGTGAGGAGTCGGCAGTCGTGGAACGGTGCAGAAAGTAGTTCAAGCGTCATGCATGCTCCACGTGCATGCTATAGAGATCTCAAGGAGCACTGTAGAGACGTTTCGGAGTGTTATATTTGTATAAAAGAAAGACTTATTAGCATTCAGCTAATAATTTTAGTGATAAGTAAAGCAGTTTGAGGTAAAATAAGTTGTCGCCTTTGTCAGAATAGGAGGAGGGACCCAAAAGAAACCGGACTCCGAGGGCGCTGCCACTCATAGACGTAGTGCAGGGTTCTCACGCTAGATGGTGTTAGTAGATACCTTCATGAAACAGCTGTGCAGACGGCGTCAGTGTAGAGCTGAACCTGCAAGTGTGGTATTCTGTTTCTTTGATTGTTGGCGGGTTAACTCTGCGAAGTCGTTATGGCAACTTTAAAAGAACAAAGAGTGTGTGAAATTTTGTTTCCTGCTTAAAAAAAACTGCAACGGAGACACACCAAATGCTTCAGGAAGCTTTCCAGGAGGACGCTATGAGCCGCACACAGGTTTTCGAGTGGGTTGGGCGCTTTAAACGTGGGGAGATGTGTGTTGAAGACCAAGCTCGTTCTGGACACGCTTCAACATCGCGAAATGAGGAGAAGATTGAAGAGGTCCGCCAAAAGATCAACGAGGATCTTCGACAAACGATCGACCAAATTTCAGCAGCGACAGGAATCAGTTGGAGCTCGTGCCAGCGGATTTTGAGGGAGGATTTGCACATGAGACGTGTTGCTGCTAAATTTGTTCCGCGCCTTCTCACACAGGAGCACAAAACCATCCGCATGAATGTGTTTGAGGACTTGAAAACAGAGATTGCACGTGATCCAAACTTCTTGAACGAAGTCATTACAAGGGATGAGAGTTGGTATTACGGGTATGACCCAGAAATCAAGCAAGCGTCAAGCTAGTGGAGAACTCCCAACTCTCCCAGACCAAAAAAGTAAGGCAAGTAAGGTCAAATGTGAAGATGATGATCATTGTCTTTTTTGATGTTCGTGGAATTGTGCATCGGGAATTCGTACCCCCAGGCCAGACTGTTAACCAGCACTTTTACTGGGATGTTTGAAGGCGTCTGCGAGAGGATGTGAGGAGGAAAGGCCCGGAACTTCGGCGATCAGGTGACTGGTTTCTGCATCACAACGCTCCAGCACACACGGCCTTACGAGTGACCCACTATTTGGCATCTTAGAGGTGGTCTGTCGTTCCCCACGCTCCGATGATGATGTGAATAGGGGCGCTCAACTACGGCGATCATCAGCGCCCTTTAAAAAAACAAGTCATGGCAAAAGCCAGATATAAAAATCTAAATACCTTCTCCACCACTGCGTTATCGTCCGCTAGCATTTCTGCAAAGCTGGCCGGCAGCTGCAGAGACGTCCTAAGGTCTGCTAGGTGAAAACACTCTAGCAGCACGTGTCGTACAGATAACGCTTCATTGCAAAACGGACACAGTGGAGAAGGCTCCTTTTTAAAAAGAAAACTATGAGTAAAAAAGCAGTGCCCAATTCGCAACCGAGCCAAACTCACCTCCTCGCGACGAGATGACCGACAGGAGGTAACCCAGGGAATCGGAAGTTCTTTCACAGATCTAAGTTTATTTTTGCGGAGAGCGGACCACTCTTCCTGCCAGCCCCACGCTCCGTATTCGCCGGACCTAGCCCCGTGCGAGTTTTTCCTATTTCCACGAATGAAAAAAACGCTAAAAGGGGAGCGTTATGACGATGTGGAGGCGGTAAAAACAGCGTCGCAAAGGGCACTAGATAATATCAAACTTGAAGAGTTCCACACATGCTTCCAACAGTGTGAAAAGAGTCTTGACAAAGCATCGCATGTAAATGGAGAGTATTTTGAAGGTGACTGAAGTAATTTTGTAAAAAGATTCATCAATAAACTTTTTATGACAACAATCCGGTTTCTTTTGTGTCCCCCCTCTATTTTATGAAAGCTATACAAAAATAAACGACAGTTGGTAGAGAAACTGGTGTGAATACATTAATTTTGTTTTCTTCCGCAAGGTATTATGACTATACATATACATACAGAAATATTTCAATGTGAGAGTTAATTTATAAACAATGCGTCTTTTAGCTGTTAAACTTTCAGAATGGTCGCTAAATATCTTGGAGCTACAAATGGATTTGCACTTAAGACCTCGTAAAGTAAAGACAGGCGAAAATAACACAGACCCTTGGCTGCAGTCACCAAAATTCTGCCTCGGTCCGTTCTTTGGAGAAGTTGATTCCATACAACGAATGCTAATAAAACTGGTTTTATTTTGATACGTGCGGCCGCTTTAACGGCGCGGCTAATTCCTTGCTTTCGCCATAAATTCCTTCTGATGTCTTTCCCGATTAGTTCCCGCTGCGTCCAAATGTTTAGGTAGAGCATTTATGTCCTGTTATTTTACTTCAGTAATTGTCTTCGCTCGTATCTCTTCTTCGTAGGAGAAATTTAGCTGGCCCCGTAGCCAATCAAGCGCACTACTCTTTTGTGGATAGTCGACTCCTTCCAAACTAACTTTTGTCAATCTGAAAACCGAAACATGCTTCAGAACTTTTCTTATTAAAAATGTTCTAAATTTGGACAAAATTATTTTCTTCAAATAGGAATTATGCAATGAGGCATGATATATAACCAAAAAGCCGAATCATTTAACAATCAGCCCTACTGACTAAATAAAAACAACTAAGAAGCTAGCATATATTCTACAAAACAATTTTCTATTGGAATTTTAACTAGCCTAAAAATTTAACTGAATTCAAGAACTCAATATCTCAAACTACTGTGACAAAGGCGCAAAGTTCCCCTCCTCTCACTAAATGGTTAGCTCAATACCAACGTGTAATCAGCCTCTTGTAACCGGACTCCGGCTAGTTGGTAGATTCAGCACCTCGTTGTTATGCTGTTTGCTGAATAATTTTAATTAAAGATGATCTACTTGCATTTTGATGATGACTATTCTCCCCGTAGATAAATTTGACCACGAGTAGTCGGTAGAAGCATTAAACTCACTTCAGTTTGTAGTCTCAGATAAAGAAGTTTTGGGAGATGATCAGAAGTTTTAAATAATTACGCTGGTAATATTTATCTTGTCGAATTTAATGACTTCATGACTTGTGTTAGATGTATCAAAATACACAGATTTAACACATATAATAATAATTTATAACATAATGACAAGGATAGGATAAACCACTGATGCACATCCGTGTATAATGGTGGATGTTTTTCAAACTTATTTATTTCTCCTTGGTTACTTCATGACAACCAATTTTTAATCTCGTACCCTTATTTAAATAACTGTCCTACTCCCTACAATGTTTACGTCTCTTTACCACACATGCTTTGTGCTGCTAGTAATTTCTCTGAACGGACATACAGGTTTACCTCTCACACAGATCCCCCCCCCCCCAGGGGCCTACTTCGGTAGGTACGGGTTTGGCGCATCCGGGGTCCCGAACCAACAGTCTCCCTCGTGTGGGCTCCACTTCGTGGTTGAGGGAGACGGTCAACAGGCCCACCCACGTGTAGGCCGTGCGTGGAGAAAGTTTTTAGATTCTTGTCTAGTTTAGAGTTTAGGATTTAGTGAACGAAAATTTTAGTAGGTTTTGATTGATGTTTATGTACGTGTAATTTTAATAGTTTTTGTTACACTTGTATAGTTTTTAGAAAGTTTTATATCTGGCTTTTGCAATGAGTAGTTTTTTAAAGGGCGCTGATGACCGCCGTAGTTGAGCGCCCTTATATATATATCATCATATATCATCATCTCACACAGATCCCCATTCACCAACTCAACTCGTAGTTCAAAACACAACCTCTGAACACTAAACAGCATGCACTAGTCTCCAAGCAACGGTTCTTTATATCTGTCGCGCGCGGGAGATGCTTCTGGAACTGGAAGCCTCTCAAGTTAGTCACGAAAGGTCTTTTGGGTAGTAACAATACGACTGCTTCCTGACGTCAGCTGTCCCTCAACACATTTTATTTCTGAGGGCAACTTGCTTCCTCCTAAAGTGACGTCAGCCAGTGGCTGTCCTTTAACGTGTGTTGATTTCTCACGAGCAGACTTGCGCGATCGCCGTGACACTACGAAACTGCTTCTAAAATTCATTGGGCAGTTTATTTAGAAAACAAAATAACATAAAATATTCAATATAAGGAGAGTAGTAGACAGTAATAATTTCGTTTAAGTCTCACGCTGCATACTTGACATATTTTAAACTTATATATAAAGCTTGGTCTGCAATCGACTTTGTATTTTGAGTGCGTAGATAAGTGGATACTAATTTCTAAAAATGTGGTTTTGGAGCTCCAGAGTAGGCCTCAAAACGTGAGCATTCAATGTGATGTCGATATCGAATCTTAATGAAACATGTAATAAATATCATTTACCTCCAACAGAAAGCAAAAGTATTGGGTTTCTTTTGAAAGATGCACTGGCAACCAATACGTGAATGCCCCCACCTGAATCAGGAATATCGACTACTATGAATAACATTTTCACCTCAAAAGTTATTTATGGTTATTTTAGAGAGGTCATTTCCTGGAAGGCAATCGACAATTATTACTTGTCGACTTTTCATTAAATATGTCACACAAAAATTTGTAATCCCATTTCTATTATAAATATTTGCTTTTATAGCTTTATAACCTACCTCTAAGAAATGATTTCACTACTTAATTACATGGATACTATCTTTTAGGAAAGTTCTTTAGTCAAAACTTCCTTCGTCACTCATTTTGATAAAATAAATGCTCTAAAAATAGAGAACACACAAGCATTTGTTTACTGTTGTGTTATAGAATGCAGCTAATCATTAACACTTCGATTGTTTTGGTAATTCTTGGCAGTTGAAACTAATTTGTATCCAATACTCTCGTTAAAAATAACTATTCCTTATCTGCATACGCGGAACAGAACGTAAACAAATATGGTAGAAATAGTATAACTACTTTCACATGCTTTCTCAACATTAACGACAATTTATGGATGCGCTCTCTTATGACCTTCGAACGCTATATTTCTGGTATGCTCAACAGTATGCCGGAAATGGTTATTGCATCTGCTAGAAGTACAGATATAAATGACATGAGTTCAATCGTGAGTGGTACGCTCATTTCATAAACAGTGAGCTAAAAAGTTGCACTAAACACTTTGGCATTTGCGAAAACTTTGTATTCTTCTTAAATAAGCACAGCATTCCTTTAGAGTGAAAATTTATTTTATAGCTTTGCATCTGGTTCATTTCAACGAGCATGCATAATTCATGTAATGGGCATTTACTATAGCATGTTATCCACTAGGAATGTTTTGCTACACAGAAATGACCGCTTGAAATGCTACAAGACTTAACAAGTCATCGGATTTATCTTTCTGATGACACATAATATTAACAGTGTTGCCTAATTTGGCAATTTGTAGAGTGGGATAAGAACTTCACTTTTGGTATTTTATGTCATGTTTTTAACACTTTAGCAAATGCATTAGCATTATAGAAATTACGCCTGGTTGCACATTTGTCTTGCTTAATGTCCTAAAACCGTCGGCTTTGGTGGTTCGATGTAAAGTAAACAAAAAGATGGGTCTAACCCAGTCAATGCGTAAGTTTCAAAGGTGTCGCGTCTCTAATTTAACATGTTTATAGTAGGTAGAGAAGCACTGCACTGCACCCAAAGATTCTAAACCGAGATAACAACCAAAATAAGTGCTTTGACGAACACTACCCCCAAACTACTGTTTGCATTGACATTTTTTGATGTTATTTACCTTCTTAAATATGACTCCATTTTGATTAAAATATATAAACATAAAAGAAATGGCTTAAAACCAACCTCTTGCATTTTAGGGAATGCACAGACTATTTTTTATTTTGTTTATTAACGACACTGTTACGTACCAGTTTTTCTTTTCTTTATTTATTTTTGTTTTTCAAATTTACGTCCTCCAACGTTAGGTACATCATATTGGACTATGAATAAAATGTGAAATAATGTTCAAATGAGCCCAGTTCCATATACCTTAAAAGTTACCAGACATTCATCTTTCAAAATAAGGGGAAACCCAGGGGAAAGCCTTATAACTCACCCTGACCGATATTCGAACTCGTGAACTGCCAGGACAATATCAGCGCTGCCAGTGTGCCTGAATTTCATCCTGCAGTTCTTTTAACATGCCAGTAAAACTTCCAACATAATGCTGTTCCTTTTAAGCACACTAAAAAGCCGTCGTCTGAACCGGATTTGAACCCGTGACCTTAGGATCAGTAGGCCAGGGCCTAATCAATTGAGACACAGACCGAGAAAATTGCCTATTAAGTACTGTTCATTCGGAAGGAATATGTTGTATAAGTGGTAAATCATAAGAGAGAAGTGCTTAGTGCAAAACATGCAGATCGCTTTAAATCGATTATTTAAAAAAAAAATTACCCATTCTTTGTGGGTGGAATATTGTACCTTTACTTAACTAGGTAATTGGCAGAAAGTCAAAACTGCAGATCTAAAAACGAATACAAAGACAAATACGAGTATTTTCCATCAAGGAAAAAATATCTTCACAAATATATATAATAAATATAATATGAATGCAGTATAATTGCCCTTCTTTACTACTGTTATTGCTTTGTTTTTGGTGTCGAAGGATCTTCCTTATTACATCAATGCTGACTATAAATCTTCATTGTGAGTCTTTCAGAAGCACCTAATCTGCTTCTTCAATGGAGCATTCCACCAAACTCAAGCAAACCCGTTCGGAATATACAAAATAGTTATATTATTATGCTGTGTGAAAATCTTAGAGACCTTTCTGTGGAGTGCATGAGTAACATTTTGCTGACCTTGAAGCAAGTAATCGCTAAACGCACGAGGGTTCCTGGAAGAACTGCTACAACCTACGTCACATGTGGAGGCAGATGGGCGTTCGTGTTTGGTTCTTCAGCTCAAGCCTGACATTACAATCAGCTCGTCCTTTGGTATTGGTGACTAGAATAGCAACATATTCTCAGTGTGCAGTTGCATGCAACGAAATTATTGCCGATCACTCCAAATCACAATAAGAATGGAGATTCCTCCTCCATCAAAGATGACACATTCGACACTCTCGGGCTTCTATCATCTGACCGACTGTGTGCAGGTATTAGCAACAACATTTACCAATGAATATATACTGCAGGATTAAGAAATATATTAAGTTTCGTGCAAATGGAAGCACATATGGCAAGGTTGAACTGGTCCTGATATGACCTCATGGGGATAACAAGAGATATGAAGACAATAAATCAATTGTTCTGCTACATCCTCTATATTCACCTGATCTAGCACCATGCAAGTCGTTACTAAGAAACAAAGGCCAACTAAGCGTACATTTAATTCGTGCTTCCAGCAGCAGCTATACCAAGAGAATGCATAGTGACCAATGTCGACTATTTTGATGGACGATGAAGAACTATGTCAATTTCATGCTCAGTAACTGGTAAAGCATCTGGATTGCCTTTCACCAGACTCAAGTCCAACAAAATTAATGACTCCACTGCGTATGTTTAGTCAAAACTAGATAACACTTAACTAGCTTTTTATTTTACCTGCCCACCTCGGTACCGTAGATGGTAGTGTATTTACCTCACGCTCAAGAGGTCCCAAGTTCCAATCTCGATTGGGTGAATTATCTGGAGAAGATTTTTCCGGGGTTTTCCCTTATCCTGAAAGATGAATATCAAGTAACTCTTAAGCTCTATGGACCTTCGGCTTATTTGAGCAACAACGTTGGAGGATGTAAATTTAAATAAAAAAATAACTAATTCAAAAGTTCGAAATGAAAGAATGGTTAGATTTGATAGAGAAGGGGAAGGGAATTAACAATAATTTTGCCTTGTAACTCTACAAATTTAATGCTGACTTCGCAGGCATTACGTGGGTGGCTTTTGAAATCTCAAACGGCATTTTCACCAATTCCATGTAACACCGTCTGCCTTACGAAGTTTAATGACATTATTGTGCAAGAAATTTCTAACGAATCCTTTCCTTTAGCCTGTAAAACAGCCTCTTTCCCCTTCCTCTGTCCTCTGGAACTTTCGCGGTAATTCACTGAAACCAGAGACTTCTAGGAAACCGTGATATTCCTATAAAAAGGGCTTCAATGAGTGAGTCAGTCAGTTCTTGGCGAGCAGCGAAGCAGCGGACGAGAAGACTGTGTACGTGCGTCGGAGGAGTTTACGTAATTGCGAGTGCAAGTGGAATTGTAACGGACGAACTGGCGAATCGTAATTGTGTGCATTACGTAATTCTGTGTAATTGGCAAGTGTTCAACTGTAAGTCGGTGGAAATAAAGAACATTTTTGATTGGTGCAATTGGACTTTTCATTTCACGAACCCACAAAGTCACACTACGGTTAGGTTATTATGATTTTACAAAATTAAGGTTATAAGAGTTAAGGGAGAGGACACACTACTGTACATTAATTTAATTTAGAAATATAGGAGAGATTCGTTTAATTTAAAAATATATGAGAGATTAATTATACTGCGATTCAAGATATCAAGGCACAAAAAACTGCAACGCCGTGCAAGTTAGCCAATTACACATATGGTGCTAGAGTTAAGACGTAGTTACGATGAGAGCAAACGATTCGAAGTGTTTGAAATCGGTGAATGAATGGTACCAATTCTAAATAAGAACCAAAACTTGAAAAATTACGTTATCCAGGTGTTTTAGAAAAAGTGGGCGAAAGAAAATTCGTGAAAGAGATCAGGAAAAGCAATTTTGTGGACAGTGATCGAGAATAACATATTTTCTAAGAAATACATTGGGAAGAACTACAAGACAAAAGTTATCAGAAGAATATTAAGTGAACATTCCTTGATGAAACAGGTTTATGTAACATGGCCGGCCGGCGAGGCTGGTTGCTGTCTCGGTGGTGCAGGTGATAAGAAGCCGCTGTAAATAGGACACGGTTTGTCGCGTTAGTTATTTAACACCTATAAACATTTTAAAAGAAGATCAAATTACTCAGTATATCAAACAAAAGATTTTAGAACTGTTCTTTACATTCTGTAGCGTCCTATGGGAAATGACAGCAGGTTCTTGAGTGTTATTTTTAATCTAAAGTGTCTGGAATTATTTTATAAAGTTTTTATTTTAATCTCCTCCCTAAGGATAAACAGTATGTTAAATGAAAACGTTTACAAAAAAATCCACATAATTTACATAACTTAAAAAATAAGCTTCATCAAGAAACTGTCGCAATTTTTTATTTTGTAAGTTCATTTAAAGTGTGTGGGTTTTGTCTTGTTGACGTTTTTAATGCTTCTCTGAGGGAAAAATTGTAGATGGTTAAGTTACGAGAACGAGGAACTTTGAAAACGAATGCTTACTAAAAATGCACCCACTTTAAATGAACCAAAAATAACACCCGCCAAGCAATTGTTGCCATATCTCAGCGTCTTTATGTGCGTTAGAAATAATTTATGCATCAAACTACCAGGGCTGTCCAATAAAGAATGATCATGATTCTTTAACGGTCATAATTTTTCGCACTAAAATTCAATCTTATATTCTGAAACAAAAACGCTGTAATAGTTTCATTGTTGGTACTCCTCGTTCCCGCCTGTGAGAACCAGGCAAGATCAGACATGTTCAGTATCGCCTACCGCTACAATGGAGGTAACACGCGAGGAACAATATCCGGCTTTGAAATTCTGCTTTCGTCTCAACAAATCCTCAGTTGAGGCGTATACAATGTTACAGGGGGCCTATGGAGAGTCTGTTCTTCCCTACAGCACAGCTTGAAGGTGGTTTAAAATGTTTAAAGAAGGGAGACAATAAATTTCAAAGGAATGTGAACCAAGTGCTCCAGTTACTGTTCTTACGGAAGAAAACATCAACACTGCTGCTGCCACTGTGAGAGAGGATCGACGAATTACCTGAAGATCACTTTCTGAAATACTGAACATTTCATTGGGCACCACATTTCCGTGAAGCAGGCTGGATGCTGCACCACGATAATGCGCGGCCGCATATTGCCAATGTTGTTGCTGAATATCTTGCAAAAATCAACATGAAGTGCATCCCTCACCCTCCCTATAGTCCGAATATAGTCCCATGTGACTTTTTTCTATTCCCTAACTTGAATAAACGCCTTCGTGGGAGGCATTATCCATCATCAGAAGCAGTGGTGAAGGCTGCGGAGGCGATTTTGAAGGATCTCTCAAAAAAAGGTTTCCAGCATGTCTTTGAAGACTGGCAGAAACGCTGGGACAAGTGCATCGCATTCAGGGGAGACTATTTTGAGAAGGACCATCAAAATTATAAGGATGAGTAAAGGTACGTTGTCAAAAAACAAACAAAAAAAAAAGTGATAATTCTTTATTGAACAGCCTTCGTAGTATATTACGCTATTATTTAATGAGAACTCTCGTTACACGCACTGCCAACACAGCAGCTTTCCTCACCGGCCGGCCGCACACCGCGAAACCGATCCCACCAAGAATTGTTCGCTCGATGCTATGTGTGAACAAAAACAAGGCGGTAAAGAGGAAAGAAAGGGGGGGGGGGATATGACTGAAGACAGTTCATCCCTTACAAATGACCAATGGACCCTGTTTCCTTCGTTAATTAGCTCCGGCATTTGTTTCTTAGTTTCGCAAAGCAAAACAATCGATGAGTGTGGCTCGCCTCTGCAATTTTGACGCGATGTATAAGCCCCCTGTATGACACATACTGTTTTCAGGCGGTTCTGGATCCCGTGTAAACACTCTAATGGTCTAACCATGTTCCTTAACTTATTTACCTCCCGTAGGTCACCTTCCTCGAGGTAAAGTATCAATTATTGTATTTACCGTAAAGGCAATTTTATCTGAAAATGGAGCAAAGGAAGATATCCCTTGAGCAATATAAACCACTTTTTGCCAGATTGCGACGTAGAGAAACTTTCTTTTTCAGTTTCTGGCTCTTGACAGGGCTATAAATAGAATCTTAAATCTATTTTAGGATCATGACGTTATTTCCACCACAAAACCCCTTGTGATATGCTATCATATGATCCTAAGCATACAGATGTTTACCCTCTTAGCTGAACACTACATTTCATGAAAACAATATGTTAGGTAACAATAATGAAATATGTTGTATACCACATCAAAATGATCTAAAGACGTCACAGGTAAACAGGTTCTGAAGTTTTATTCTTTCCCATTAACCTGGGGCGAGAAACAAGATTCTTCTGCATACACACGTTAAGGGGAAGAAGATGCTCAGGAAACGGCTGCACCGTGGCCGAGCTGTTAGACCGATATACTCTCACCAAGCAGGCCCGAGTTCGATCCCATGCATGTGAGATTTGTGGTGAACATGAAGCAGGGGCGGGTTTTCTACGGGATCCCCGGTTTCCCGCGCCATCATTCCACTAACTGCTTCATTATCATCTTTCCTTTCGTTAATTCTTTGCTCATTCTGTCATCTACTTCTCTCACTCTTACATAAGCACCGGGCTGATCACCCATCCTGGGTTCGCTATCTGACGCAGAGCTTCTGTCCCTCAACCCGACGCCTAAAGGTATAAGGCACAGAAGAAGTCCCCTAAGATCACGATAGCGATAAAACTAGGGAAGTTGAAGAGGAAGATGAAGCATGTTCAGGAAAACAATATGGTATGTAACATGACGTTACATTTTTAGCTGCGTCCATAAATACATATTTGTTACATGTTTTATTCGTAAATACGTCCTTTAACTTTTTAAGTCATATCGGACGATGAATGGAATGGGTGAAATGATGATCAAATGGGCCCAGGGTCAATGGAGCTTAGAGTTACCCGATATTCGTCTTTTAGGATAAGGGAAAACCCCGGAAAAAACCTTATCCAAGTAACTCACCCTGACCGAGATTCGAACTTGGGACCTCATGAACGTGAAGCAGACACACTACCGTGTACGCTACTGAGGTGGGCACATATTTGTTACTCTTTCATTTATACGGCCCTTTAACTTCAATGGTCACCGTGATTTGAGAAACAATTCGACTATAGTTGGGCTTCAGTCAATTCTAACGTAAAATACATCACTAGTGCATCGACCCTGCGGAAGGAGGGAAAAATACTAATCAAAGAAAACTTTTCCCACCCCAGCCGAGAGTAGAAACCGGCATTTCGAGATCGAGAAGCCAGAACGCTGAAAACTCGACCAAGGAGGCAGTACATTTAGCTTATGTTCTGTTACTTAGTAGACATGTCAGAAAACAGCCCTAAAACGTATGGGGTGCTACATTCCCCCTCTCATTCGTCTACAAACTATCCTTACAATAGCTTATTCTTGAGTTAACTTCTTGTTAACTGATATAAACTCATTAAAAGGCATCGTAATGTCTAAGCACTCAATACCTGGGGAAGAAAATAAGACCGAACTGTTACTGGACTAACGCAGGGGACATTGCGGTAACAAACCACCTCCCACCCCTCGTAGTCTTCTGGCATTGGCAGACAATACTGGGATCGACTTTTAACTGCCTTTGATTGGCCTGCTTCGGTTGTTTTGTATTTTATATAGTAATAATCAATTGACTGCATAAATTTAGTAACTTCTTAGGATTCTCTAAGCCTCACAATTACACATTAGTTGTTGATAGCCAAATATTTAAAAAGCGGGTCGCTGTGTGATGGCTTTGAAATTCTACGAGGGTTGTTCAATAAAGAATGATCACAATTGTTTTTGACAACGTACCTTTACTCATCCTCATAATTTTGATGGTCCTTTTCAAAATAGTCTCCCCTGAATGTGATGCAATTGTCCCAGCGTTTCTGCCAGTCTTCAAACACATGCTGGAAACCATTTTTGAGAAATCCTTCAAAACCGTCTCCGCAGCCTTCACCACTGCTTCTGATGATAGATAATGCCTCCCATGAAGGCGATTCTTCAAGTTATGGAATAGAAAAAGGTCGCATGGGGCTAAATCCGGACTATAGGGAGGGTGAGGGATGCATTTCTCGTTGATTTTTGCAAGATATTCAGCAACTTTGGTAATATGCGGCCGCGCATCATCGTGGTGCAGCATCCAGCCTGTTTCACGGCTGATACGGACTTGCAATGCTTTCTGCATATCCCTCTAGTATTGTCCAGTTACTGATGTGTGTGCAGGTACAACATGCTGATAAACCATTCCATGAATATCAAACAATGAGATGACTATAACTTTCCCAGCAGAAGCAACCACTTTTACTTTTTGGTGGGTTGGTGATGAAGGAAATTTCCACACTGAGCTTTCCTGTTTGCTCTCAGGAGCAAGATGATGTAGGCAAGTTTCATCAGCAGTGATTACGTTTGAAAGAAACTCCGGATCTTCCTCTAACATCAACTTTAATTGCATGCAGACCTGCATGCGAATGTTCTTTTGTTCGGGAATCAACAGTCTTGGAATCCATCGCGAACAAACACGCCTCATGTGTAATGTTTCTGTCACCAATGTGTGGGTGGCACCCAATGAAATGTTCAGTATTTCAGAAAGTGATCTTAAGGTAATTCGTCGATCTTCCATAAGATGTTTTCCTCCGTAGGAGCAGTAACTGGAGTACCAATTCCACCTTCCTTTGAAAGTGTCTCCCCTCTTTCAACATTTTAAACCACCTTCGGGCTGTGCTGTAGGGAAGAACAGACTCTCCATAGGCCTCCTGTAACATTGTATAGGCCTCAACTGAAGATTTGTTGAGACGAAAGCAGAATTTCAAAGCCTCATATTGTTCCTAACGTGTCACCTCCATTGCAGCGGTAGGCGATACTGAACATGTCTGAACTTGCCTGGTTCTCACAGGCGGAACTAAGAGTACCAACAATGAAACTTCTGCGGTGTGTTTGTCTCATATTAAGCTACAGAATATAATACGATTGAATGTTCGTCGAAAAATTATGACCGTAAAAAAATTATGATCATTCTTTATTGGACAGCCCTCGTATGTTGTTGAGATGATCACGAATAGCGAGTTACAAATTTAAAAAGAACTGGTATGCGGTACTCACAGAACTTTCTCTACTCAGTTTTGTAAGCATTTGTTTAGGCCTTTACCAAGCATGCGACACGATTTTCAAAACAATTCCTCCATCCGAAACTAATTTTACATACAATTATGGAAGAATGACTAACGATTTTGATTAAAATACAGTGATAATCTTAAACTTATTGTGAATTGCCTGTGAAATTCCCTTAATTCTGAATTATCGGTAAACTTAATGGATAGACAAAATCTTACTACAATAAAACGTAAGGCCATTTTAGAGATCTTGGAATAATTTAGTGAAACCAAACGTTTTGTCACATTAACTGTTTCGGACATTATGCTTCTTTTATTAGTTGCATTTTCAAATATTTTAAATTGTAAGTCGCTACTTATTTTTACTCGTGGTTGTGCAAAGAGCATGAAATTTCAAGACATCACAAAGCGGTCCACTTTTTTCCTCCGTACAAACAGGCAGGCGCACGCACAAGCACGCTAAGCCTCTTAAAAATGAATATTTTTGATCCGGGGAACTCGAAAGGTGTATTTCCGGTAAATATCCTGTTGAATGTTTGGATGGAATACAATTACTTCCTTACAATCGTCAAAATGTATAAGAAAGCAAAATTTACGCCTATTAAGTAACATGAAAGAACTTCCAATTATTCACTTTGTTAAATATAAACTAACCACACTTAAAACAAACACAGCAGATAACTTAAGTCTGTTAATTTGACTGCTATAACTTTTTAAATAAGAAAGGGAAAACAATAAAAAAACACAAAATAATATATTTGTTAAGCTGTATGACTGACCTTATTCGGTGTTTTTTATTAACTTGCAACATATTGCACATGTAAACAGCTGGGATTCCGCTTGAAACGATTACCACACATTGCGGATTTCCGATAAGTTAGCAGGCTTAATAGGTATTGAAATAAAATCATACATTCGCTTGAGCAGCAAGCTTATCTACCTATCTATGCCACTTATCTCAAATGACAAGGCACAAAAGTTCGTTTTAATGTATGCAATATTCATGTTAAGCATTCGAAGTTTTCACCTTAGAAATTCATACACGTAATTCAGCAATTAAAAAACAAATCGATATCTTTTGAACAAACATCTCTCTCTGTCATTCTTTCACACACTTCTTTGGAATTCTGAAATCAAAGAGATAACATGTCTACTGTTTTCAATACTCCAGAAATATTTAGATACATAAACCACAGTTGAAGGCATTGAACTTGCCACTCGTCCAGTTATCTCTTTTTCCCTGTTCAAGGTGAACGCAACTTGTTTGCACCCCTGCCGTGCTAGGGATCCCGGGTTCGATTCTCGGCCGTGGCGGTGGGGATTTTTCTCCGGCCAAGATAATTCCTCATCTTCCCCAAAGTCTGGAAGTATGAATCAGAGTGTGAATGTGTGCGTGATCTAATGATTAAAACCCAACGAATACAAGTTAACACCTTCATATGTTCCAAAGCAGAACGGCCGCCGATATGACTATTGGAGTTAAAGGCGGGATATAAATCGAAAACAAAAACACAACCTGCACAAGAAGCTACATGCGACAAATGCCGGTTGGCATTGCAGAAAGCTGCTGGTCGACTTAGGCTTCCAAGATTAGCCAGTTTTGCCAAATGAAGGAAGCAGTAGGTGAGAAGACAGTTTCACGCCTTAAATGTCTGATAACGCATCCCTTATTTAAAGCACGTTTAGATAACCACAGAAGGTCAAAGATCTTTCTTTTCCCCTCGGAGAATGTACATAATACTCTAAACTGCAAGATAATAAGGGAGGGGGTACGGAAAAGAACTAATATACATTTAGGGAGATACCTACTTCATCAATAGAGAATCGGATTTATCAATCTAACAATTACTAGATTTATTTAAAGAACTCGTATATAATATTAGTTTAATGTTACATATAGCCGCATTCCTTAGTTCTAATTCACACATAAAAGAAATTTCATACGAACCAACCTTTTTTTTAAACTTAAAGGCTTATTACTATTATAATTAATTAACTGGTGGTAAGGTGATGCAGGCGGCAGCGGCGACGGTGTTATCTAAGAGTGTATAAAAGTGTCAAATAAATACCGATAAATAAATACGTGACCACAAACCACCACTAGTATCATCTTACTTTCCAAGATTTTCCAAAAAGGGTTAAGCTCTTAGCGATGTATGAATATGCATATTTAATAACATTGCACACAGAAAATGTGTGGAAACTTTCGTTTGGGGATGGATAATTTTTAACTCTATGAGGGACGTTCAATAAATAAATACATAAGTTCTTTACTTATTTTATTACAAATACAATTACACTATATTATTCCACAAAGATATAGCTGTCTTTTTTAAAACAAAACACACGCACACAGTCTCCGTTCAATTCTATGGCCTTACACCATCTAGATGTCAGATTGTGTATCCCAGTT
Source organism: Mantis religiosa (assembly GCA_030765055.1). Taxonomy (NCBI): domain Eukaryota; kingdom Metazoa; phylum Arthropoda; class Insecta; order Mantodea; family Mantidae; genus Mantis; species Mantis religiosa. The sequence continues at coordinate 173,452,712 of CM060953.1, forward strand.
AAGTGCCCGTTAACTGGCCACATCCTGACGTGTCATAGAACTTTCTCTTGCTATATAAGACATCATCTTTCAGGGGTCCAAAGATCTGAAAGTCGGAAAGAACTGTAGGGCGGGTTAGCAATGGTAGTCAACAAAAGATTTGTGGAAATTAATTGCTCTTTCACACTGGCCGTGTGTAGGCTAAATTGTGGAAACGTAGAGTCAGATTGTGGTTTACCGGGAAAATAAGAGTCAGTTGGAGAATTTAATGTCATATCGGCACGTTGGCCATAGTAACTCATGGTAGAGCGGCTGGACGGAAACCAGAAGATCCGTGGTTCAAATCCCGGCTATGGCATTGAATTTTTCAATCTGACTCTACGTTTCCACAAAAAGATTTGTGATCTAATAGGTGTGCAGGCTAGTGTGTGGCTTCAGTTACCATATGAAGGAGAATTTGATTTAGGGGACGAAGACGCCTAAATCTTCTCCAACTTCTTCTAAGTGTTCATGTAAACCTTTGAGTTTATTATTTCACCACAGGAAATATCACAATCAGAATTAATTATTCAAAATCCCACAAGAATATGAGCATAGTATTACCAGCTCCAGGTTCTGATTGGAAGCGTTTCTTCTTCTTCTTCTTCTTCTTCTTCTTCTTCTTCTTCTTCTTCTTCTTCTTCTTCTTCTTCTTCTTCTTCTTCTTCTTCTTCTTCTTCTTCTTCTTCACTTCACGGCATGGGCAGAGTGCCCGTTCCGTCTCACAATAATTGCTCCTTCCATCTCTTTTTAGGTCTACCAACATCTCTCTTTCCTTGTGGCTGATATTGGAATGCAATCTTAGGCAGTCTTGTTTCGGACATTCTTTGTATATGCTGCATCCATTCCTTTTGATATTTTTCAATTTTACTACTTATCGAGTCTACGTTGAGTTCCTTTCTTATGTCTTCATTCCTTGTTCTATCCAACCTTGTGCATCCCTTTGTTTTCCTTAAAAAGTTCATCTCTGCACTTTGAATTTGGCTTTTCATTTTCTTCGTGAGTACCCATGCCTCACTTCCATAAGTAGTGCAGGGACTGCCATTGTTTTGTACAACTTTAATCTTGTATCTCTTTTTTGTTTTATTTCTCAACGTTCTATGCACTGTTCCACAAATCATTTGGAATGTTGCAGGATAGTCCCTGGTTCAGGGTCCCAGCCCGGGGTTACGGGTGAAGTCCACAACGGCGGAGAAGACGTATGCTTCGGCTAAACCGGCGGAAGTCGCGACCCTACATTTGGGGTTAATATAACTGGGAGGCAGGGAGCTCCAGAGCCAAGGTGAAGGCAGTCCTCCTAAGGGAAGAAACCCCTACAGAAAATCTACTGTGCAAGGGGATGGTAACCCCTTCACAGGAAATTCAAGTTACTCAGTCTTCGCACAATAAACAGCCGGATGGATTTATTGGTCAACAACTGGCAAGGAAAAAGGATAAACGATTTGGAACCTTTTCTTCCAAGTATAATTTTGGTGAAGCCACTCCAAGGATCCGTTTGGTCTGAGATTCGAAATGCTGAATCCACGTCTCGTCCTCTGTGACAATTTTGGATAAGAAATCCGCGTCAGCTTCTTGATATCCAAGTAATTCTCCACAAGTGGCCCTTCTTTGTCCTTTATTGTGTCAGTTAGGCACTTAGGGCCCCACTTGACACAAACTGTTGAATAGTCTTGGCAGTAGTTAACTGTAATGGTACTAGCCATCCTCGCAGAACAGCAGGTTGTTTAGTTGTTACCCGCCTGTCATACCGAATAAGCCTAACTCCAGTGTCCCAACAGTGGCTTTCCCTTAGCGTTGGAGATCTGAAGTTTTCTCCTTCTGCCTCAAACTCAACAACTTGACATCCACTGCTGATCCTCATAGACATTTTATGTTCTAAAATTAATTTCTCTATGAATGATGCAATTGTTACAGTGTTGGTATAACACGTGTTTCTTTTAAACATATTGCTTTACCCAAGATACTTTTCGTTACAAAAGATTTCAAATTAAGTAAGATCTACTTATTTACGATATGCTTCCAAATGCTTGTGGTTATAAACGTTTGCAACAGAAATACAGTAAAAGGAAAGGGGTCGACATATGCTGGCTTTTGAACTCCATATTGTTTCCATGACATCGACAAAAACTGAGTAGCAGTAGCATTCCAAAAGTTAAAACAGTATTGTATGATTAATACCTAATAACGAACATCCCTGATATTGTGATTCACTTCCTAAAAAATTCCTTTGGAAAATCTCTCCCTCTCTCCTTCCCTCTCCCTCCCTCCCTTTCCCCCCACTCTCTCTCTAGGCGCGCGCGATCTCAAAATGTATTGTCACGAGCCCATTGTTGGTCGAGGCGGTGCGGGCGACTAGTTCAAAGAGTAGTGTGTAGATAAAAGCTCGCCGAAACGGTGGGAGAAGAGACGGATTTCTCTAGAGTTCTAGTTCTTTGTTCTAGCTGTCTGGATTGTTGGAGAACATTCCGGAATGTGAGTAATCTATAAAAAAGGGAGCCCGCCCGCCAAAACAGTTTTTAATTGAACTCGCGTGCGTGAACAGCTGTGTTGTGGTCGATGACCTTGCAAGTTGTATTGTGTATGTGACGTAATTCTGCACTGCTGTGTACGAAGTGTGTTTCTACGGAAATAAAGTGCAATCTTTGGTGTTTGTAACCTGGACTTTTAATTTCACGAACCCAAAAAAGTCACAGTATTTTGGTGGGGATTCAGCTCTCCAAACAAGATTTTTTCACTTAAATTTCTCTTTTTTGAGTGGAATGAAATACCTCTGTATACTAGGAAGGCGGAAGATAGAATAAAAATAAATTCACTAGCTTACTATTTATTATTTTTTAGAAAATTGCACAGTGATACTTTATAAGCATTATCTTTTTGAGAAGTTTTATTATTTGCATTCTTATGGTGGAATGAATATATGAAAGAAGTTGCCCAATTTTTCCACTGCAATCATAAGGAAAAGACACAAGTTTGTGTAATATTCGTTGTCTCTAAGGCTCCCCATACAGTCTCCTTCGAGAATTACCCATTCCACCGAGCATGACTGAGCCCATTTCTCGTGGAAACACCATCAGTGCGAGGTCCGTTACCTTCTTAGAAACGAGAGGACCTACAACACTTGCCAAGGGCTCCAAATCACGTTGGGCTTTAGGAATACTTCACACGAGCTAATCAGAGGTGAAGGCTTGGACAGCGCCGAATTAAAATCGCCACCTCAGAGCCGGGAATCAAACCATAGATTCTCAAGGCAAGAGTCGCGAACGAAACCATTGAGCTATCTCGGCGCCCAATTTGTGTAATGTAAATAAAGAGTGTCACTGCCAGTTTTCGAAACATCACACGCAATGTGCATGAAAAGAGTGAAAGAATAGGCTGAAGGCGGTTGAAGGGAAAATGGAGTGTTCGGGAGGGATTGTGATATAGTGAGAAACTGAGAGATACATTTAGGTAACGTAGTAACAACGCGAACAGAGTTGCAAGTTCAGTTAGAAAGCAAACGTGCTTCGTCAATGTTGCGCTACCCGGGATACGCTAAAGAGACCAAGTCCTCTAAGATGACCACCAGATCACTGTTGGACACGGTTATATAACGCCCAAGACCCAAAACTGGTGTTTTAAGTCTATACCCTATCCTAACATCAGCTCTTGTAACCACCGCTCGTTTCCTCAGGGCCTCACTTCTAAGAATTCTAATAACTTGTCGTGCGACCACATAGAACAAAAACAGCAGACTGGCAATTATCATAATTACTATGTAGTGTAAATCTTACTACTGTCTAGACAAATGACACCTAGATTTAATTCAGTAGGTTACGAAACATTTCAGCTGGCGTGATCAAGACCCTAACATCGTATCAGGAACGTTTCAGATTCTATTCGCTCTATCATCTTCTTTTTGAGTTGTAATTATTTTGTTTTTGCTCCTTTATGCTTTTTAATTAGTGTTTCTCGTGTTATAATATACAGAAACAGTGAACATAACTTTATAGTAGTTAAGAGAAAACCAAGATATTGTATTCTATCCAAAATTTCTATATAAACATTTCACAACAATACGCATTTTATGATCCATTGAATCCTGTGTGCATCGCTGAACATCCCAATTCAAACACGAAACGTCTACTATATATACTAAAGATGGTGGATTTAAGTTCAGTTTCTTCGAGAAAATCATTTTATCCCAGTCTATCCCTGACATGGAAGAATAATGATTTTTGAATTCTTCAAGAATTTCTAACAATTCTGATTAAAATCCAATGCTTAAGATGACCCGCCTCTGTAGCGTAGGTGGTAGCTTGTCTGCCTCACGTTCAAGAGGTCCCAAGTTCGAATCTGCGTCAGGACGAGTTATCTGAATGAGGTCTTTCAGAAGTTTTCCCTTATCCTGAAAGACGACTGTCTGAAAACTCTAAGGTCTATGGACTTTGGGCTCTTTTAAGCGTCATTTCGTACATGTATTTTCATCGTCCGGTATGACAACCTCGGAGGACCAAAATAACCAAAATATAAAATAAATAGTGCTATGTGATTTAATCAAAAAACCGAAACGATAAATATATTAAAAAATTTAATCGATTAATCGAGTCGATTAAAATTAAACGATTACAATAAATATTAATCAAAACTCTTTTAGCAAAATTTGGCCCTCTTTGTTTTGATGTACTGCTTCCAACAGCCTTTCCAACGCAACAAGCTTTCACTAGAAAAGTAATGTTCTTTGAACTTTGAGATAATATAACTCCTGATAGCTAAAACAAATCACTCTGAACCTCGAGAGTAAATAACACTTGTGTTGTGAAATATTCTAAGTGGTACATAACTACATACAGATGCTGACAGAGAGGTTTCTTTCCTTACAGCTTGTGTGTGACAACATATCGTATACAACTGATTATTTATCGCTTGCTAGCATAAACTGAACTGTACAACCTTGAACCGAACATTTCGCTTACGCAGCTATGGTAACAATAGCTGATCCCTCTTCTCAGAACTGGTGTTGGTGTAATTGTGCTCTTAACTACAGTAAGCCAGTAACGTTTCTGAGTTCGTGATAGTGAGTGAACGCTTTCTGTTAACAAAAAAAAGTTAAAATAAGGAAAAACGTTATAAAAACAACTGCATGTCAGTCTCACAAATCTTAGTAGATATTGATATAATACGTTACTAAATAATTGCTTACACATATATTGTAGATCTAATTCAGTACATATATAAAGCATGTGCACTTGATGCAAACACAAATTTTGAACCTAAATATTTAAAAGTTTCATAAATAATGAAATGTACAGAGTATTAAAGTATTTTATATAATCTTTACACCTAATTTTGAACAGATAATATATCGATTAATCGATATACTAATCGATTAAAGTAACAGGGTTAATCAATTAAAATTTTGATCTATCTACAGCACTAAAAATAAATAATAAAGAACGTTTAAGGTATTTGCATGACTAATAATAGACACGTACATTTTCTATAAGTAGCCTGTAAAGTTATCGTTTGAATGACCTTTGTGTATTTAATGGAGCTTGTAAACCATTAGAAGTACAAAAATACTGTAATGCTTATTAAAACACACAAAATATTTGACATTTTTTGTTAAGCATGACCATTTCCAAGAACTCCTTGCTATTTGGTATGAACTGTCAATACTATTTTTAAGTCCTAAGGTACCATCCAGATATCAAAGCCAGTATACACCCAGCGACTCCTTTTTAACAAGTATTTTTTCCAATGCTTCGGTCTCGTGTAACCCTCTTGAAACGACAAAGAAATTTCTACTAAAACATTTCTGTGGACGTTTATCTTGATTAGAACGCTAGACAGAAACCTAAGCTATATAAGAATGGTTGATAGAGCAAATATAAATGCAAATTATGTGTAGCAAAGTCAACCTTATGTAACCCCTGTGATCGCTTTTTAAATATCTCAAGTCTTCAAGTGCAAACGCTTCCAACGTGCTCTGCGGACGAATCGATTCATCAGCATTCACCCGGTGAGAGGGATGCAAGTGTTGCATAGCAACAACTCGAAGGTTCCATGTATTCACTGCTGCATCATCGCCGTGTTTAACCGCTTCCGACAGCCGCAACACTTTTGCTCCACTCAAGGCAGGAAGCCGGGACCGCATTCCCTAATCTGTTTATTTTACTCCAGCGCAAACTGGGCTTTCCACGGCTGGTTACTGTTAGAAAATTCCCCTCTCTGAGGTACTCTCGCTCATTATGCAGTTATGGGAATTTCCGAGTTAGAGATTCAAGAGAAAAATGAGTGGTGTTTTTAGTATTAATCAGTATTTAAACTTAACAAAAAGAGGACTTAATAGTAAAAATATGACGTTACATTGTACAGTAATTCAAACACTTTGATTTCCTTATAAACATCAGAGCCTTCTTCATTGTATGTTGGTCAATTAGGACACTTAGGGGTCACTGATGTCATGTTACATTGCATTGCAGCTCTCTTATTCTGATACTGGCTGTTAATTAAGGATCCATTTGAAATTTGCATCTTCAATCTTGGGAAGAAGAAATACTGCACATTCCTCAGTGATAAAATGTCCGATTGGGTTACCTTTCCCTAAGTAATATCTCTTTCTTAATTCCTTAGCGGTGAATTAGCCTTCGATTGGGAATAAAGACCTATTTTGGACAACAGATCACTGTGATACTCTGCAGGTTGTTTGATAGATCCATCCTCGATTTCGCCAATCGTTGGTACACTTTTATGGAGTGTCAAGCATGTGGCGACCGTTTCACTATAGTACGGCATCATGACGATGTTCCTTCAGTAAGGTCATTTCTCTACATTCAAATCTACAAAAGTCAATTCTACGTGAGATGACAAAGTTTGGTATATAACAAATTTTTGTTTTGAATATATAGCTTACTGTTCGCACACGCACTAACATGCACATCGACACAGATAGATAGGGACATTTTTCCAGTATTTTTTCTTCTTCAGATATCATCCAAAAATATATTTCCCATATAATCTTCCTATATGATACTCTATTTAGGTGCTCTTATATAGATAGATAGTAGGGAAAGATTAAAGCAGTGTTATAAAGGGTTGTTAAACTTATATTGCTTAATACTGTACACAAGGAAATACCTTCATAATTTCCTCGAAATTTTAAGCCGGATTGGGGAAAATATAAGGGAAACCGCAGTAAGTATGAACGCGAAACCAGATAAGTGGTTTTCCTTTGTGTGCTATACACTGAGCGAGGACTTTATCTTTGTTGTGTAATGTCTCGCCAATTTTCAAGGGTATTTTGAATTATTTTCCTATGCTTGATCACCGTTCTGTGCACCCCCTTTTTTTTAATTTACTTTCTTCAACATTTAGTCTTATCGGACGCTGAATGAAATGGGTGAAATGGCGCCAGGGGTCCATGGAGCTTAGAGTTACCCGAAATGAAATGTGTCGTGTTTAACGCCCGCTTTTACTACATACGGCACCGCAGGCGGTGACACTGATGATACATGAGATGAAGATGGAGCACCGGTGGAAAGAGATGGCGGGGGAAACCGGAGGTCCCGGAGAAAACCCGCCCCAACGCCGTGTTGTCCACCATAAATCTCACTTTGCGCTCGCCTGGGATCGAACCCGGGCCGCCTTGGTGAGAGCCAAGCGGTCTAACCACTGAGCCACGGCGTGGCCTTAGAGTGACCCGACATTCATCTTTCAGGATAAGGGAAAATCCCGAAAAAACCTTATCCAGGTAACTCACCCTGACCGAGATTCGAACTCGGGACCTCTTGAACATGAGGCAGACATGCTATCATCTCCGCTACTGAGGCGAGCTCCTATGTCGTTTTGCAGTGGGCTAACGCGTTGTAATTTGATTACCTGCCATGGAAAGCGCCTGGGATAGATTCCATCCCTTGAGGTGCAGATTTTAAATCTCGAGTATAGGACCGGTGCCCATTCAGCATCACGAGGAAATTGAGGAGCTACGTTAGGTAGGGAACCCTGGTTTAAAAAGCCAACTTTCTGGATGCGGGTGCCAAAATGCTGACTACATCTCCCTGTATCGGGTAGATGATCGCCCACCACTGCCTTGCGTATGTGGGCGTGAGGTCGGAAAGTTCATGACCGCTAATGGGCTGTAACGCCATGGGCTACTTTTGTTTAATGCTTGATCACCGCAATGTAGCATCGATCTGTATCCTGACATGTAGCTAATGAGCCTTACCCTTGCTCTGATGACACTGGGCATTCGAACAGGAAAAAGACACACACATGATACACATACTGTTTAGAAGGTAAAATCATTTTATTTTACTTGGGGTAGGGGTAGAGGGGCACAGGTTTCACAAAAGCAAGAGCTTCTTTTCTATGATCTGTAACTACCATACTTTGAATTACACCGCAAATTATATTTGATTTTCGAGTGCAGAACAGAATACAAAACAAATGTCCCGAAGATTATAAACTACAAATAATAAACTAACAAATTAAGCCATACAAAAACATTTCTCATTTTCCTAAAACGATTGTTGGGATAAGATAAAAAATGCAAGAAACAGTGGAACGAAGTGACTGGCCACCAGGCTTTATTAACTATATTTGGTGGTCATTTATATAGATGAAATCACGTCATGCCTCACCGCCTGCAAACCGAACAAGATTTCATCACCCAAGTGTTACTTCGTAGCAAAAGCAATTCCTGTGACTGGAACTTCTAAAGAAAGGATACGCATACTGTACCATATAACAAGGCTGCTAAACAGAGTAATGAAATCTGAAAGATGATTGTTTCAGATTATACATATTACCTTTAAAATTTTATGTTGCACTCAAATGAGTATCTCCACTCACTCTGCATAAAAATTTCTCACACATTCTTCTATTTACTTCAAGTTACTCGGTAAACGTTTGCCGAAGTGATTCTATTACATATTTCCTTGTAGGTACAATGGTAATAGGGGGAATACAATAGCCTTAAAGTACTGGCTGTTATGTGATAGCTTTGAATTGCCACTCTCTTTGAATAGCCAAGAGAGGGGGGGGGGAATTAATAACGATTTCTTATTTTGCAAAACTATTAGAATTGGAAAATGCAAACCAAACAAGGAATATCTCGGGAAAAAATTCAAAATATGCACTTCGCCAGGAAAATATCTGTGCATAGTAATTTAATCAAAATCGTTAGGGCCATATTAGAGAAGTTAAAAATTATCGGAAATATTTATTGAGTTAGGAGCTTTTTAACCTTTTCGTATCTAACTTAAATCCATTTTAGGCATTTAACCGACTTCGCTTTGGAGTTATGGCACGCCCGCCTCGTTGCGTGGTGGTAGAGTGTCTGCCTCACGTTCAAGAGGTCCCGAGTTCGAACCTCGGTCAGGGTGAGTTACCTGGATAGTTTTTTCCGGCGTTTTCCATTATCCTGAAAGACGAATGTCGGGTAACTCTAAGCTCTGTGTACTCTGGAATCATTTGAGCATCACTTCAACCATTCCATTCATCGTCCGATATGACTTAACGCTGGAGGACGTAAAATTACCCCCAAAATACAGTTATGGTACACACACGCAGGCGCGGGCGCGCACTCGGACCTATTTTTAAAATGCTGTTTCGGTAATGTGTATTTCCAATGCGATCTCGGTATAAAGATTTTAAATAGAATACACCTGTACCTACTATGTATACTATAAAGAAAGTAAAAACAAATGCATTCATATTATGGCGACAAGAGTAGCCGAGGTCGTTAAGGCATGATTCATGAATGACAGATCTCCAGTTCAAAACTGTTCTAATTGACATAACTGACATTTCTTCCAGTTATTATTAATATCCATCTACCGATTGCGATGCCCTATGCAAAACGAAGAACGTTAAAATACTATTTCAGTATCATGTGAATACGCTTCTGCATGTATTATGTATATAACTAAGTTGATATTGCTGTACATATTTCTAATCAAACATTTACGGGAACTGTAAACAGGACTGTGTCCTATACCAAGAAGAATACGAAGAAGTTGTGTGAGTGTACAGAATAGCTATACTGTACAATGTAATGAAACGACAAAACCATTTTTGGATCCTAATTTTAATTCTCTCTCTTCAATGGGTCAAAGAAATGGTAGCTGAAAGATCTACAACTGATTATCCTGAAACTAAAGCATTTCAGATGGTCCATAGCTAGAATAAATCACAGTAGCCTCTGGGACCATTAGCCTTTGAAGTAATACAATTTTTATTTTCTTCACTACACCAAGCTGTGGACATTGAACACGGTCCTACAGAGCATAGAGCCTTATTCACACCGTACGCTATAGACTTGTATAGTCGCCGCAGCGCTGTGGTAAACTTGCTGTAGGTGCTTCTATAGTTAAGATTGCAGATTTGCTTGTCGCATATAGCACTTGTTTTTCTTCTGTTAATCAACACACAGTAACTGACATATCCTGCACGGCATGGGTAAAATTAATAATGGAATACCTATAATGTTTGTTTTAAGGATTTATTCTTCCTAAATGCAATACGCTGTACAAAAAGTAATGTATTCCACGGAAGGTTAAGCAAATGCATCAGATTCAAATGGGTTCAAAAGAGAATCAACACTTTTTGACAGTGGTAAAACGCGTGCACGAAGCAAGCAAGTCTTTCCTTGCACCAGTGAATGTAGCAGGTTTTTCTGCTCGTAAAACTGCAGCTCGTATTGGAGTCTCTGCACATGTGCCGTGCGAGCTTATCCAGTAAAGGAAAATAGCACGTTGTGCTGATCTAGAAAAAAGGATATATCCACTCCCAAAACGAATGCAATTTGAATTCTAGCGAGAGGAACTGTTTTCTAAAGTGATTCTGATATTAAGGCGCATTCATAATTCCCTGTATCCGCTCGAACAGCTCTGCATTTTTTTTTAAGTTTAAGTATTGGAAAATTTAAACCAATAACTAAGAATTATTCAGAAATGATCCACACCACGCCCCCTTCAAAAAAACTGTATCCGTGAAAGCTGATGATGAAATTACAGAAGCTTCTTTCAAAGGCTCAGAATAGAGATGTTCAGGAAACAGAATTCTAACTGTTGAATATGAGAGTGGCTCTGAAAGGTTTTAATAGAGATTAATATCTTATTGCAAACATATGGGAGGCAATAAAGAGAGACACGCTTTTACGGAACGCTCTTGAGCGTGAATCCCCTCTGCAATACCCATTAGTTTTTTTTTTTTTTCACCCATTATAAATGGTTCCAAAAATGTATAAAAGAAATCGGGACTCACTAAAATGAGGGTTGCGGTTGAGATCGTTCTCACTCAGACGTAATGGCAGAAACAACTGCAACCGTGCTGGAGTTAAATCAAGGAGCAACCTGTGTTGAAATTCAGATTGGCATTGAATCAACAGCAATGAATGTCATCCTTCATACATATCTTCAAGTAAAGAACGCTTGTCCTTGCTAATGTTGCATTCTGAAGCATCTGATGCGAAATGATGCCAAGTTATGTTAGAAAAACTTCAAACTTGGGAGAAGCAGCATGCTACATGTAGAAAAATAAAATATGTAATGCGAACAATGTCCCGGAAACACTTTACCTCCATGTTAGAACTTAATGTCTACAAATAATTTTCTACAGCATAGAAAGCATACCACACGAAATTCTTTCTTACATCAGTATTAAACTCAGAAGTGCTGATGTATCCCTGAAGAATTGTATATTTTTTTCGCTGCTTCCAAAATGCAAAACAAAACTTTCTGCATCTTGAACATCGAATATGCATCTGTCTACATTTCCAATGCACTTTACCGGAAACCAAACCTGTGATAAACGCTAGTAAACATTACTTGTGAAACGTATACTAGTTGATACCAGTAGAGTATTGCAGCACGAAAGCCAAAACATAAAAAATGAAAGCATCTCACCTGTTGCTTCACCACACGCAGTGACCAGAACCCAATATTTCCTGCCAGCAAAAATTACAGAGATCCTCCCAAACTGTTTAATGGTTCCTCTAAATAAAGACAGAACTTCCTCGTCACCACTTCCTTTCACGTAGGCACTGTCCACTCAACACAAGAAGGCAAATCAGAGGAATGCGTAGCATAATCATTTTGCTGTCCGCATAATTATGCTCGCCGTTCGGATATGATAAGGATGTTAGGTGCATCTAAAATACAATGTCGTCACCTAACCCACTGGCCGCGCCGTGGCTCAGTGGTTAGACTCTCACCAAGGCGGCCCGGGTTCGATCCCAGGCGACCGCAAAGTGAGATTTGTGGTGGACAACACGGCGCTGGGACGGGTTTTCTCCGGGACCTCCGGTTTCCCCCGCCATCTCATTCCACCGGTGCTCCATTTTCATCTCATGTATCATCAGTGTCATCGCCTGTGGTGCCGTATGTAGTAAAAGCGGGCGTTAAACACTACACACTACACACACTACACACACACACACACACACACACACACACACACACACACACACACACACACACACACACACACCTAACCCACTCACGCATACCTATCACTGCAGCTACTGAAACGAGCATTAGTTCTGGCAGCATGGGTCACTCATACGCACTCTCATACACTCATTTCGTAGTAAACAGATCCACTAACTCACACGCCTGAAGAGACGCCTCCAACAGGATCTCCTCCTTAGTGACTCTGAATGAAAAAACTATGTATATTGCTTCACAACGACTGATTACTTGTTTTTTATTATTATTAACAGTTTTTTCCCTCTTGTTTCACAGTGTTAAGTAGACAATAGGAGCCAACTTGACTTTCCTTACATGTTATTATATAGTTCATAAGGATTCAGTTAGTTAACAAGGATCTGTAAAGCATGTACTGCTGATCGATCATTGAATAAATTAAAAAAAAGATCCACTAACAGAACAGATAAACAGTTCAAGCCATCTTCCTCTTCATATCCCACTTGCCTTCTTGTGGTGGGTAGACGGTAGTTGGGAGTTAACATAAAAACGGTGAATGGCCTTCGAAACAGATTGGATTAGACAAATTTTCAAAAAGGTTTCAATTCCAGAAAGTTACTTCTAGTGGCAAAATTAACGGAGTATATTTTCGTTTCTAATGTACGAAAGGAACAAATTATTTTACGCTTTGTTCCGGCGAATTATCCAGAAAATTTCACCCATTTTTCAGCCTTACCAACTAAAATATTACATGACCAAGTAATGAAAGGTGAACGTTAATAAAGAAGCTGAGTTAAGTTGATGAAATAACTTAGAAAGCCTAAAGACGTAGTCTGTGTTATTGCTTGTCTTTTTTTGCATACCAAAAATTTAATGTTCTCTTCATTAATTTGGCTACTTGAACCTTTTAAGTAGAGATGAATTCTTTCTTGGTTCATTGCACCCATATTCTAAAATTAATTAAATACTTTTAATGGCTGCTGCTAAAAATCAAGTGACCCTTTAGCTGTGATACGTTGTGCAAAAAGACACAGTTCCACGAACTCGTGAACCAGAATGTAGTCTCTGATCTATTACGTGACGTTTTTTTACTCCACGATTTTTTGCTTCGTTGTGGTTGAAACTAGAAATGGCCAATGTCGTAATTGGAGGGCGGTACTTACTTATTGTCCAGTGGTGTACCACAACAGCGGAGAGCAGTGCCGGTGGTGCACTGAGCCCAGAAGTCTCCCCACCAATCGCTCATCACTTTCCACTACACTTTTACCACACGCGCCTAGTGTCCACCAAGACTACTGTGCGTAGACTGACGGTGACAACTTTACGCGCCGTCGGTCGGCCGGCCGGCCACTTCCAATACCTTCCCCTCCGTCGTCACCTTGTACATTTCTATCAGCCCAATTCCACAACTTATTGTCAACAAGCAGCGCCGTCCTGCACTTACATCACTTTCTGTACCCATTCTTCAACAAACTATTCTTACACACACACTTGTTCTTCTGTATACCTTTTTTCATCAAGATAAAATCGTTTAGAAATGCTTTTATTTTCTTATAGTTACAATGGAAACAAGGGAATACAGTAGACTTATGTGATAGTCAATTGTTTTAAGCGCTAGTTGCTAAGTAATGGCTTTGAAATTCAGTTCCCTTTGCATGTTCAGAAGGGGAAAATATTTTCTATTTGACAGAAGTATAAGCACTGAAAAATGTGAACCAGTAACGACTAATATATTGGAAATTGTTAATTCTACAAAAAATGTATTTGACAGACTGTGTACATTATCGATATTTTATATAAATATATCCGTTATTTATTTACCACGAAATTATCTTAACATATAGATTTTAATCAAAATCGTTGGTCATTTTTTAGATTTTTTTTTTCATGAAAGGTAATTCAATGAGGGGATTTGCTTGAAAATCCTTACTTCACATCCTTGGAAGACTGAACTCAAAATACCAAAACTAGTATTAAAGTAATTTAACTTTGGAACTACTGTTCACAGACAAGCATTAAGACTTTTTTAACAAATTCATTATTTCCGATTCAGGGAGTCATAAAATGTTTATTTGCAGTAAAATCTGGATGTAATTTTTTGCAGAAAAAAAGACCTGTACATAATATTTACATATAGAAGCAGAAAACATTTGTAAAAACATAAATTTGGTATTTTTCGAAGATGTAGCGCATATATTTTTGAACAAATTATCCTACAGCACTGTGTTTATTCGGCTAAAATTTGCGGGCATATTTATTCTGAAAATCATAGAAATATAAATTTAGTATTTTTGGAAGATTGCTACGCAAATGTTTTTCTTCAGTCTACCTTGAGAACGTTCTGTTACATTGCACTTTTCCAAAAATGGGTAAAGATTTTAACTAATATACCACATTTGGCCTTAGTGCGGCCGGTTATGGAATATGGAGTAGCATGCTGGGACCCATATAGAGCTAATCAAATCGTTCCATTAGAAAAAATACAGAAGAGGGCTATAAAATCCATAAAAAGAGGCAAGAATTTTGGGCCTATAAAAGGAGGTGAGACTAAATGGGACTAAATGGAATTAAGAATTGGTAGCATTATTCAAAGCTTATGCTGGTGTAAAGACATGGGTGGACGTTAGTGTAAGGTTAGATAATCCGGATTATTATGGACGAAACGATCATAGGTATAAAATTAAGGGTAGAAGATACAGAACCGACGTAGGAAAATTTTCTTTTGTTAATAGAACCATTGAAGAATGGAATGAATTGTCTGTAGCAGTCTTTCAGGGCTGTCCCCTGTCGCTGAAGAAATTTAGAAAAAATCTAGATGGCTATACTTTAACTTTTAAATTATAATGGTATATAATATGTAAATAGAGAAGTAATTAGATATGTTTTAAGTGACTAAAGTTAAAATAATATCATGTTTGTATTGTTTATTGTGTTATTGTTGTAAATCTAGTATTGTAATTTGATATGTATTCTTAACTCTGCCACCGGGTAGTGCCCAATTGCAGGGAATACATACATACATACATACATACATACATACATACATACATACATACATACATACATACATACATACATACATACATACATACATACATACATACATACATACATACATACATACATACATACATACATACATACATACATACATACATACATACATACATACATACATACATACATACATACATACATACATACATACATACATACATACATACATACATACATACATACATACATACATACATACAATTTGAAATAAGTGGAATAAAAGAAAATGTTCATATTCAGTTTTCTACAAAATATCTGACAGATTTAACTAAGGTGAACCTGCGTGATGACATAGAATTTGCTATATGTCTACGTATAAATGAACAAATATCTTAAATTCTGTTATTTCCTGATCGTAACAAGCAGATTTAGAATTTATTTAGACACACACAACCTTAGAGATTTTTGTTTTAATCCATTTAGGAGATATTTTAGGCATAAGGGCAGAAAATATTTAAAAAATAGATATAAATATAGACGTTTTCTAAGCACCATGAGTCGTTTAAAGATCAGAGTATTACTAATTACACAAAAATAAATTGCATGCCGTACATAAGAGACAAAAGGTATGAAGCAGGGAAAGTGAGAAAATGAGCTAAGTCTTAAAACAAAGCTGTTACTTCCACAATGTATACGTATGTACTGCATTGACAATATAAACCTCTATATAGCAAACTTTGCTTAGTATGTCCAAATAATCAAGATATAAGAATACCAGAATGTTTAGTATAGCATTGCCATTTATACCTATCTTTAAAACTGTCTCAGAAGACAAAAGGGCAATAATTCTATTCCACCTTGAGCTTTACAAAACGCCTGTTGAATATGCACATGTTTCCTGTTTTATGATTAGTTACCATTCAAAAGCATAAAGCATAAGGCACCGTATGTAGAGCCGTACAATTCAACAGTTTGCTTGCCTTTCCTAATCATAAACAGATTAGATTAGATTGGGTTAGAGCAAGCATAAGAGGCATTTGAGCAAACCAATGTTTAATATTGTTGTCAACTTTGTATCTTCCACGAGCTCATTATCTCTACACAGTGCTGAGTTTGTGTACTCATCAGAATGATAGCCTTGCTGGAAGTTTGTCTAGCATTTATCAGAGCCTGGTTCAACACATTTTAAAAAGCACGATTTTGTAGCTCTTGTCGACGCAATGTCTTTATAACCGATAGTAAAATATCTTCAGCAGTGTTTTACTATAATTTAAGTCCTTAAACAACAATGAGCTGTAGATACGGCTTCTAGAAGCTTGCAATAAAGTTATCTTGTGTACATATAGGTGAAAAGATCAGCGAAATTCGATGGATTTCTTCATCTCTAAAGCCTAAAGTTAACGCAGAAGTACGCAATTTAAATTCAGAATCAGCAAAATGGGTTATTAAGATTTTAGTAAATGATCATGTGGAAAAGGTCCTTTATGAACTAAAATATACCCCCTCTGCTCAAAACAAAATTACTATTCCATCAAGACATTTCATTAATGTCTGTTTCAGTATTATTTTGTCTATTTTATACTTCATGCATTCTCATGTCCTCATATATTAACATGAGCTTTGTTCCTCACAATTCAGCTGAATTCCTTTCCTGAAGTGACCAACAGCTACAGGAATTATGGCGCGCGAGTCCATTAATGGTAGCAAAAGTAAACCTGTCTCCCTACGTAATTGACCACGACGGCGGCACAAAATGTCTCCAGCTACCCCAAATGGTTTGTCACGTTTGAAGATCTGAGATGTGAAGTTCATGCACAACATCTACAGTACCTGTAACACCGGTAGCTTGATCTCCCGACCATTGTGAGACCTACCTTGACCATAAATAGATTTGGAAGTAACTACCCAGTCAGGTCGTACGTACTGACCTTTGCGCCTTGAAAGGAAAATTTTACAGAAAAGAAATATACTGTTTAACTACAATTGACAGGATGTGATGTCATTGACATCTTTAAATGGCAGTTTTTTTTATTCATATTCCCCCCCTCTAAAGACATATCTTATTCGGTTACACGAACAAAGAGGTCCCAAGTTCGAATCTGGTCAGGGTGAGTTACCTGCTTAAGGTTTGTATGGGGTTTCCCTTATCCTGGAAAATAAATGTCAGGTAACTCTAAGCTGTATGGACCCGGAACTCATTTGAGTATCATTTCTCCCATTTCATTCTTTCACATGACTAAACATTGGAGGACATTAATTTTAAAAGAAAAAAGTTGCATGAACAATACCTTTTATGGCGATATTTGAAATGTGCAGTCTTTGTTAGGAGGCCTGCTAATATGAGTTAAAATGAGTATCTGCAAAAATGTGAATATATGTCACTAGCAATGACTGAAAATATTCAACAAGAAAGTAAATTGGGTGCATTTTGAACTTTTTATTACAGAGTTGTGTAAATTGCAGAGAACTACAGCCAAATTTATCATAGGAAATAGCTGAAACTGTTCATGATAATTTAATTAAAATAAAAATGGAAAAAATAACATGTCGCTTAAAATGTTATCGATAATGTCACATCTCGTATAATTAGGGTTCAAATTTGTTTCATTTTTGTAATTTTTTTCCTTCAAAATATTAAGTTTGAAACGTTGACACTTTTTTACAATATGAGTTAGTTTTAAGGATATGTATGACTGAGGAATCATAAAATCACCTTTTCCTCTTTTTAGTCTATAAAGTAGTGTAAGCCTTCCTGAATCCAAAGAATACTTACACAACATCCACAAACCATTATAAATGCTCTAATCATGTTAGTAAGTTACATGAATGCTAGTGTGAGATATGAATTATAATTTTTTATCCTGGTTTTCTCGCTAATGAAAATTTCAACATTTTCCTTCATTTAAATGCTCCTTGCATCGCAGTTTTGGCGCTAGACTAAGGAAATTTGCTATACACGTTCATTGAGACATAGTAAATGGAAATTTCCCTGGGTTTTATTGTGAGATGCATTTAAGCACACTTTCTTTACTTCAAAACAAAAATTACAAATTTTGGAGAGAAAAAACAACAACAACCTATTCATAGATTTAAAAATTTCTGGAGCCTAAAGTTATTGAGACACAAAGAAACCTAGGGCAAATTCAAAAAATGAATGTATTGGGAACCTGTTCTTAAAATATTAGACCAAAATCTAAGTTACCTAGTCGCGAGGGACATTTTAGGTGACGTAACCAAAAATAAATAAATTTGACCACATTTTCCAAACTATCAAAGTGAAATGGGCAAAATTTGGGCTGTATCATAATTGCACTAAGTTACATCTGTGCTATAAATCTTCGAAAGCTAGCGTTTAGTTCAGAATTTCAAATTTTCAATCATATGTATCATTAATTTACTTAAATGGGCAAGTTAAGTTGTATCAACTCTCTGGCTATGGCAGTTTTGGCAAAGATCTTACAATCGGGTCATAGTGGCCACTTTGGATCTTTGGGACACCTTAACAGCTTGTTAGGAAGTCATACATTACAGCGTTTGTGGCTCCTTTCAATCATAACACTTTAATCCAAAAAAGGATATATTTCTCTCTGCAATTATCAAATAGGTGACTGCATTTCAGTACACTCAAATCTTTGGTGACAACCTTTCAGATCTTTTCTGAGTGGAGATGCCTATCTCGTGAGTAATTTTCTTGTACAATATAATCCTCAAAAAAGAGCAGACCTAGGATCTCGGACAGTCACCAGAAATACTCGTTTCATTGAATTATATGAAAACGTGTTGTGAAGATTTTCCAATCCACTGATTATTATCACAGCAACGACGTTCGCGACCCATCCATTCCCCAACAGAATTATTGAATAGACTAGGTACATAGTGTCTAAAGCACTGTCGGCTAAATGGTCTCCATGACAACGAGACGCTGGCACCAGACAGAGGTACAGCAGGTGAAGTAAGGGGGAAGCCCTAGTCAATAACAGACATGATCATAGGGGTTCAAAGGAAATGCTGTATCCAGGCCTGTGCACCCCTACCATACAGAGCAGCAACGACACAGAAAAACTAACATGCCAATTGCAACAGTCGCACCCTGCTTTAAGTTGCTATAGTTATTGAAATAGACGCAATCCATTTCGAGCGGAACAATCACCACTTGTAAATAATGATAGCAATAATGATAATATCAACTAAATATAATCAAAGCACTAAATCACAGAAATTCATTAAAGTCTGAAATGGATATTTTATCAGTTAGCTAAATGTTTTCCTTTAAAGCTAGTTATACTAACAATTCTGCCCAAGTAGACTATTAGACGTATTTAATTTGTGAAATGTTGGTGCTATTATGCATGCCAGCCCTTAAATTACATTGGTATACGTAAATGAGAATGAATATAAATCAAAGTACAAAATCCGTATAATAAACATTTTAGCTGAACAAATAAAAAAGTTAACCACTGGCACGACAGCTTCAGGAGGAAATGTGTAGTGTTTAACGCCCGCTTTTACTACATACGGCACGGCAGGCGGTGACACTGATGATACATGAGATGAAGATGGAGCACTGATGGAATGAAATGGCGGGGGAAACCGGAGGTCCCGGAGAAAACCCGCCCCAGCGCCATGTTGTCCACCACAAATCTCACTTTGCGGTCGCCTGGGATCGAACCCGGGCCGCCTTGGTGAGAGCCAAGCGGTCTAACCACTGAGTCACGGCGCGGCCTAGCTTCAGGAGGGCCAAGGCCTACCAACCGGACCGCCGGCCTCACGCCCACTTCCACCTGTCAGAGGTGGGCGATCATCCAACCGATACGGGGAGGAGATGTGGTCAGCATCTCGGCATTCTCCAGCAGGAACGTTGATTTTCGTGACCAGGGCCGCTTACCTAGTGTAAGCTCCTCACTTTCCTCACGATTCTGAGTGGGCACCGGTCCTATACCCGGACTTAAAATCCGCACCCCATGGGTGGGATCGAACCCGGGCAGCTTTGCGTGACCAGGGACCAAGGCATGCTGCCTTAGCCCACTATGCCACGACGTAGGACAGTTGAATAAATAATGGCTTGCAATGTCCGATATTTTAAAACTATTCCCTTCACTATTTCTGGCAGAATATCTCTTTGAAATTAAAATTGAAATTAATATAAGGACGTTTAAAGTTCTTTTAAAACAATTAGAAACAATCGGAATCACGACTGAACAAAAATGTAATTAGTATCTATACCAAATTGTCTAACTTATAATTAAACGTTTTCCTCTACGTAAAGTATTGTTGCTGATTAAAATACGAAATATCGTAAAAGGTCTTCTGTAAATTTTGTTTAATCATACATTATTCACAATCACGTATATTATGACTCATTAAATTTTCTTTTAGATGTTTGAAATTCATATATCATAAGTTACAAAGCATTTCCTTCATAGGATATTATATACTATTTCAATAAACAATTCCATGTTAAAAACTCTTTAATTAATCATTAATCAAAACCAAAATTAGTACACCAATGTCAGGAAATAAAACGAAATCACGAAATGTTGATATAGGAACTTACTACGTAAAACTTCAATAGTTTTCTCAAGGTAGACAGAATCCGTTATGGCCAGCTACGAGATCGCTGGCTTCGAGGACAAGCAGCGTTGTCATCCTTGAAATCAAATCATCACAAGATTGGTGTAATAGACTTGTCAATTCTACCACCAGATGCCCTTCTCTGAACTCTCTCCAATATCTACAGAGGGGGCATCGGCGTATTATTGGAAGAGTAGAATTTTACATAACTACCGCTAAGATATGTATAATGTTTAAATTCTTTGTCCTTAAATTACAGACATAAAAGAAGCAAATTTTTCAGTTCGAAATGTGGCAACTGTAATACATAAAACTCAATATTTATTATATTTGCAAATATATTCCACAGATTTCAATATCCCAAAGGTGCTGATGTTATTTTAACCAGCGACAAAAACGTCCGCCTCTATAAGTGATGGCGTGTTTGCCTTGTGTTCAAGAGGTTCCGAGTTCAAATCTTAGTCAAGATGGTTTATCGCATAAGGTTTTATTCCGGTGTTTTCCCTTATCCTAAAGTATGAACGTCAGACAAATCTAAGTACTTTGAACCCGTGTCTCATTTAAGCATCATTCCATCCATTTATATCATCAGATATAACTTACGATAGAGGACATTAATTTAAAAAAAAAACTACGAAAACGCTTTTGTTTAGAACGCTGGTTCTCTATGTCTGTCCATAACCATGTGTCTTTGTGATTGAGTGGTCAGGGCTCTAGTTTTTAACCCAATTTGGCTGGTTAAGGTGGAGATAATTTTCCACATTCTGAATCATTCCCTATCCTATATAGAGTCTGGCAGAAATGGAATTTATGGGAGACATAAATTATTAAAGACCCTGTGAGGATTGTATCACGCCATCGGTAGGTGGGAATTTCGTCCACGAAGAGTTTTTTTTTTTTTTTTTTTTTTTTTTTTTCCCATACAGCAGATCTTCTGGCATAGAGCTGCCGTTTATACTCACACTAAAAACCATGGGTCTGGGTTTGAACAAGCAATATTGGGATAGGTAGGCAGCTCCTAAAGCTAATTGTTAACTAATAACACTGGGGAACAAAAAAAAAAAAAAAAATATGTTTATATACCCGAAACAAAATAGGCAAATTCTTATGTAAACTGATCTGCTGATTCCAAAAATGCCCCTCAAAATGCTGTATCACGTAACGTTTTTTAGGTATTCATAATTTTTTATGAAAACTTAGAGAAATGTGATGTGATAACTCATATTTGATTAATTGAAAATAATAGGTATTTTATTACCAAATAACATTGAAAATAATAATTATTATTAACTATTATTAAAATAAATAAACACAAGATAATGATGAAAACCAATACCTGAATAATTATCTCAGAAATGTTTCACTGTTGATTTCTTTTTTTTTTTTTTTTTTTTTTTTTTTTTGTATTGACTCTCCCGTTTGAGGAACCAACAATAGTATCCGAACATGCCTGAATCCACTTACTACAGCTCCTAGGTTTGTAGGGAAACTATCAAGGTGAGAGTGCAAAAAGTGGATTTTAAGTGACATACGGCAACCCATTTCTTTGTAGCTCCTTAATAGTTCTGAGACTAAAGTTTCATAAATTTCTTCTTTGTTATTGCCCAGGAAGCCTTCCACCACTGATTTAAATGATTTCCATGCTGCCAGTTCAACACGATTAAGCTTTGATTCAAAAACACTGTCTTTAAGAAGTAGTCTTATTTGAGGACCGACAAATATACCTTCCTTCAATTTAGATTCACTTATTTTGGGAAAGATACTTCTTAAATACTCAAATGCACTTCCACTTTTGCCCAAACCTTTAACAAAATTTTTCATTAACCCGAGCTTTATGTGAAGTGGGGGGAGAAGAACTTTGTGTGGGTCTACTGGAGGCACATACTTAACATTGCTTGCTCCAGGGGTATAGTCTTCCCTTTTCCCCCATTCTTTCACTATAAAATGCTTGTCAGTTGCCCTACTGTCTCATGAGCACAAAAACCAGCAATATTTTGTGAAACCTCCCTACACTCCCGTTAGCAATGCAACTACCTAGAGGTCACTACAACTTTCCCAGCCATGGTTTTGATAACTAATAGCATTTAAAATTATGGACATGGAATCGTATATCTCCTTCATTCCTATGGCATGAAATAAAGGCATTGAAGGTAGTAAATGAAGCAACACTGCCTTTAAGCTGTAGTTAGAAGAGTCAATGGCTATTATTTTAAATTAAGTCAATATGAGTTGGTATCATACCTCATTTCTGTAATTTTATATAAAAGAATAAGAATATCTCAAAAACGTTACGTGATACAGCATTTTCAGAGGCATTTTTGGAATCAGCGAGTCATTTTGCATAAGAATTAGCCTATTTTGTTTCGGGTACAAAAAACGTGTTCCCTAGTGTAACCAGAGGAAATTAAAGGGGGGAAGAAACAAATGAAATAGAAAACTAAATAAACAAGAACAAACAACAAAATTGTGGCTTTTCAAGTCCCTGATAACTCCTGAGAAAATAAAAGGGACTATATAACTTAAACCGTAAAATAAATTAATAATAATTAATAAGAATAAGAAGAACAACGACAGCAAAAACATAAATCACGAGCAGGGTACCGAAATTTTTATATGAAGTAAAAATGCCCAAAATAATCACAGATCCGGCTATACAAAAATAAAAACATTAAAAAAGTCTTTGAACTTATGTGCATGCCAGTAAATGTACTGAAATGGGGCTGTAACTTTCAAGTACACTTAAAAACCAACAGCCTGTGCGAGCTTTCAACCCGCAGCTTTGGGATTAGCATGCCAGCTACCTAGACCGGCGATTCATAACTCAGATAACATCAAGAAGTAATTCTTACGTTTCAAGTATACTGTTCAGAAAATTCCAAAAATTAATGCAATTACAGCTTCCATATGGTTAAACCATAACAAACTTTTAAGGTAAGCAGAATCCAAAGATATTTAGTAAATAATGCAGCAGCGTACATTTTGCTTCTAAAGCTTATACAACCTTTTTCAATTGGTCGTGGTTAATAGTTAATCGAGAACATTTGTTGGCACGGCAACATGTTTATAAATATTTCGAGTTGTGGAGGTTATGTTATAAGCCACTTAATTTGGAATTTACTTCTCCATTATTATGGAAAAGTTAAACAGAATGTGCAATTTCATGAGGTGACCATCTATGGTACAGAGGCAATAACTTTGACAAGAGCATACACGACCAGCTAAATAACCAGACTGCTTTATCTCTCTTAAATATTTAACGTCGTTTTAATCGTTTTGGTCATACCGTGCGATGAATGAATGAATGAATGAAATGGGTGAAACGGTGCTCAAATGACCCTAAGGTCTGAGTTATTTGACATTCATCTTTCAGGATAAGGAAAACTCCCAGGGGGGGGGGGGAATTGTCTAGAAAACTTAATCTGAACGAGATTCGAAACCAGGACCTCTTGAACGTGAGGCAGGCACGCTACCATCTACGCTACGTAGGCGGGCTTTTTACAATCTGCAAGACATTCTATGCCATAAATGTCTGAATTAGCTCCTCGCACACAAGTTAACTCTCTGTAAAGCTACTGTTCCCCTACCCTGTTTCTATCCCCCCCCCAAATGCAAATGAAAAGAAACTCGATTCAAAATCTCACGTATCATACCGTATTCTTTCCTCACACATATTTCACCACTCTCCCACTGTGGTTTTAAAATTGCTTCCAGTAAGTGATATTGTTAATTACCAAATCATGTCAAATAAACCTTGTCAAACATTCTATTAGAAACATGACATTGCGCAATTTTAAACGGTTATTATTATTATTTGTAAAGAACAACAAATTGGCCTGTTTTTCTTTCAAGCAGTAATTAACGACTGGAAGGCAACGAGCAAGAAATACTTTGCTTCCACAAAATGAGATTATATCGATGGTGTCACTAAATATCGACTTCAGCACTCTGTGCCATCTGTTGGATCCCCAGAAAACTATTTACAAGAGCCGCGTGTGTCTCGGTCGTTTGTAGCGCTCTCCAGGATCGACGTCCTACTCACCTGGACCGCGGATGAGGAAGTTGAAATTGTGGGAGAGGTTTTGATAGAAGGAACGTGAAAGGGTATGGATGTAGTCTGTTATTGTGGGGATACGTAGGTCTCGTCGGATAACTAGATTGGGGATGTACCAAGGGGAGTCTGTGGCAATGCGGAGGAATCGGAATTGTAGAATTTCAAGGCCGTGTAGGTGAGACTTGGCTGCTACTCCCCATATCTCACTGGCGTATGTGATGGCTGGTCGAAGTACTCGCTTATACAGGAGCAGTTTTGCAGCCAGAGACATGACCGAGGGTACAAGCATGTCCATTCTTTTGCTAACGTGGTCTCTCCACGTCAAGTTGATGTCGAGTAGAACACCAAGATACTTATCGTAAGTTTTCCAATGGACGTCCTCACCAGCTAGGCGAATTGGTGGAAGATTCGCTATTCGTCTTCGAGAGAAGGTGATGGCCTGGCTCTTCTGTGGGTGGACGCATAGGCGCCAACGTTTGAACCAGGTGGTGAGAGGTCGGCATATTGTTGAATCCTGCGAGCACACAGGTTGAGCTCTCATGGTGTGGAGGTGACAGCTGTATCGTCAGCAAAGAGATACAGCGAGCAACGTGGCAGGGATGGTAGGGTGTTGATGTATAGAAGTATAGAAGGAAGAGAGTAAGTGCCAGGACACTACCTTGGGGAACGCCAGCTAACTTCGAGGAAAATATAGAAATAAATGTATTATACAAATGAAGAGTAAAGCAGTGCTTCCCTTGCAAATCCCTGGCAGCGTGTCTTGTGATGGAGAGGTTTGGATAAGTCTATTATAGTTATTAATAAATACAAAATGAGATATATACTAGTACTAGATGCTGTAAGTGGTTATGTCACAGTTTAGGCAAAGAATTCCCTGCAAAGTAAAATAAAGTTTGTTGCCATTTTGTACAGTACTAAGCGGTACTAAAACTGAAGCAGTACAGTGAAAGACGTACAGAAGAAGAAATGGCAGCAACTTCCACAGCATTCAAGCTAAATGTAAGAATACGAGCGGCTCGGAAATAATTTTGCTTCAAACTACTTGTTTTCAGTATTTCGATTCCTCTTTATTTTCACAGCAACTAGATTACATGCAAAATTATCAACCTAGGATGCACAGCAATAGTAATTCTAACTACTACAAATTTATATATCGTACAAAAAGGTTTAGCGATACAAAAACTTTGTGATCGGAACTACCTACATCGTTTTTCGTGATATCAGACCGTTACTTAAATATTCAACCGATTGCATTGCACATAAGAGAACTTGTAGAGAAGCATTGCTATTATGAACTGTCATGCAGTTTTTGCGTGCCATCAGAATCCACCCGCGTTAAGCAACGTAGTTAAGACATCAGGGGTAACTACAGTACGCGCATGTTTTCTTCAGCGCTGGATTTACGGTGTAGTGCGGGCAGAGGGGAAGAAGCGAGAGCTAACGCTCTTTTGTTTCTGCAGTATGGTCAACCTTGAAAAACACAGTTCGGCAAAATAG
Source organism: Mantis religiosa (assembly GCA_030765055.1). Taxonomy (NCBI): domain Eukaryota; kingdom Metazoa; phylum Arthropoda; class Insecta; order Mantodea; family Mantidae; genus Mantis; species Mantis religiosa. The sequence continues at coordinate 173,479,250 of CM060953.1, forward strand.
CGTGTGAGATAAGCGAAGATATCACAAGTAACGTTGCATCCTCTGAAAACATTCCTTAGTTTTGCCCACGCCAGCTCAATTGCATTCAGATCACAGTTATACGGAGGTAGTCGAATAATAATGTGTCCCCTTTCGAGAGCCATAACATCCACAAATGTTCATTCACATATAGGTAAATCATTTTTAAGTAAATGCTGATGTACATTAGCACCACACTCGTAACAAGGATAAACTATCAATTCGAGCGCACCAAACGAGCCTTTATGAAGGAAGCTTTAACTATAAAGCGATAATGTTACATAATAAACCTCCAAATTTATTTAAACAAGCTGCGCCATTAAAACACTTTAAGAATAGGGTTAAGAAATTTTTGCATGCACATTGTTTTTACACGGTTAATGAATTTTTAGAACTATAACCATGTAAATGGGCACTGGGAACATAGTACATTCACAAACCTGTATTATTCATATTATGGCATTTCTTGTAGTAAATTAGTCTATGCAAATACCAAATGAAACCATAGAAAAGCTGCTTACTGTGTATATTGTATGTAATCAATTTGACTTTATGTATATATTGTATCTATACATTTTGACGTGTCTCATAACATGTATATGTTGCCAAGGACGAACTAAAATTCTAATTCTAACATACGCTTGTTGTAAACTGCTTAGCTAATTAACCTCGAAATTGATAAAAACAAAATATGGCGGACGTGATAAAGCTTAGCGTATTAGCAACTAGATGTCAGTGTACAGCACATTTCAAATTTCAAAGCAGTCATCTATGTTTACGAATTTTAACGAAACTTACCGAATGAGGACTTGGAAACCGATCGCTCTTCTTATCGCGCGCATACTGTACTCTGATATTTTTGTGGATTTCTCTGTTCTATAGGTGAATATAGGTGTGGTTTCTCATCTTTCAACATTTTCTCTCTGTCATTTCCCTTTTAGGTATGCTTTTAGGTTTCATAACGTAAGCCGATGGTGTGGATGCATATCCAAAGTAATGATTACTCCCTATAGACACTAAAGAGCTACCCAGTCGACGGATCGTTCGTCCTCTCTGGGCAGCTCCAGCAGTGAGATAGGTCTTTGAGCCCAGAACTGTGTTAACTTCTGCGCGTCTTTGTTGTCCCACTGAATGTGACGTATGTCCTCCTGTGGCTCCTCCTTCCTCCTGGTGGATGGTAGTCGCTATAGATCATTGTACAACCCTGACCCTAGACAATCTTCAAAGTGGAAGCTAAGGTATTTTATATACAAATTATGCTATGCCCACCTCTGCAGCGTACGCAGTAGCGTGTCTACCTCACGTTGAAGTGGTCCCGAGTTCGAATCTCAGTCAGGATGAGTTATCTGATAAGACTACCGGGGTTTTCCCTTATACTGAATGATGGTCAGCTAAGCTCTGTGAACTCCGGGCTTATTTGAATATCATTTCACCCATTTCATTGATCGACCGATATAACTTAAGGTTGGAGGATATTAATAAAGAAAGTGCTTAACAGTCGGTTTGGCCATTCTTGGACAATTTGTTTGATAAACAAAATATTTTGTTTTAAAAAATGCATTTAATTGTTGTTATAGTGCCAGTATCAATCTCACATTACCAGTTTCATATGAGATCTTTAAATAAAATTATATTTTGATTTAATTGATGGAAATTAATCATTTCTTCTAAGGTTTTGGATAGACAGAGTCAACTAGAAAAATTCAATGCCACGGCCGGGATCTGAACTACGGATATTCTGGCTTCCGTTCAGTCGCTCTTATCCACTGATCTACCATGGCCAACTTGCCGTCACGACATTAAATTCTCCAAATGACTCATATATTTCCCCAGTAAACCGCGAGGGGCTCTCGCATCCGAAATACACCGTTTGTGGTGACTTACTATTGTAAGTACTTAAATCCCAGGCTTCATCATTTTAACTCTTACTTAAGTTAATTGATGGAAATTAATCATTTCTTCTAACTAGCCGTAGATATTTATTTTCTAAGAGCTAGGAATTTTCTAACAATACATACTAAATCAGTTCGAAACTAGAAAGTGATGCTAAAGGAAATATTCCGTTTACATTGAACAAGAGGCTGCGGTGTATCTTATCTTATGTAATCGTTGCATTTCAGACAGTCAGTAAACATCCCCATATATGTAACAGTTTGACGTCATTACTCTTATAATGTACTGCAGTAGTCGTGCACACGCCACAATTTAATAACTATTTGAACCGCGAGCTAAAGTTCTCATATTGACGTAGAAAATGGTGATTTGTATCTATTTTCCAAAGTGCCCTCTGCTTTCGCAAGACTCTTGCAAGCTCCGTAATGCTAATCCCTGATGACTTCCTGAAGACCCCACCTCATTTGTACTGACGTAATGCACCCGATCGTGTGCACAAGGTCAATGTAGTGGTATAATTACAGTTTAACAACTGCAACCGTGTAGTAAAGAAAACAAACTACTACAGATTGCACGCGAGCGCATTTCAACTGAATGGGTTCGTCTCTGTAACGTATGTTGTAGGGCGCCTGCCTCACGTTCAAGAGATCCCGAGATCGAATCTCGGTCGGGGCGAGTTATCTGGAGAAGGTTTCTTGTTTCCGGGGTTGTCCCTTATCCTGAAAGAATGGACTCTGGGATGATTTGAGCATCATTTTACTCATTTAATTCATCGTCAGATATGTCTTAACGTTCGATGAAGTAAATTTAAAATATAATAAAAGTAAATCTTACTGATGCCTTATTCACCAATCAGAATCGAACTTAATCGATAGGTTTACACTATGGCGCTCAAGGTAATAACTGACCCCTTCTCCCTGCCTGTCTGTCTTATCTCTACCTCTCATTTTCCCTTAAACTCATTTTACTACATGGCAAAGCGAGAAAGCGTATCGGGAAAAAATCGCAACACAGAGATCAGCTTATTGCACATACACGGCGAGTCCAGTGTATGTATACTCTGTTCAGATGTAATCATGTCTTCTGACAACAACGTGTCATACATCGCCATATAGATACACGCAGCCTCCAATCGCTCTATTTGTGTTTCATAACTTACTGTGCATCAACTTACTAATATTTCACTCTTCTAATCGACCTGATAAGACAATCACAGCGCTGGTCACCTGAAGGTCGATACGTCTCAACGTTCTGTCAAGTAATACATTCCAATTTGCATGCATTGTACAGTTTAACAGAAATTAACGTTCGAGGATATGACAGCATTTCATTGTTTATTTTCATACTAAGCTTTAAAAAAAAATTAAAAAAAAAAGCTTATAACACAAGAGTATGATTTCAGAAAAATGAAAAAGTTAAGCCACACTTCAGTGATTATCAAACAAATGAATTCTTCAGCAGCTTCAATTTCTTATATTGAAATATTCAATATAATTTTTTTAGTTTTTGCTCTAGATCTTCAAATAGTAATTTTGCCTTGTTCCAGAACCCCTCTGTTACAAATATTATGACTTATATACCAAGAATTAAAGATAATTGTTGATAAATTATACACGTCTTTAATAGTTATTCTTATCTAAATATAGAATTCAAAGTTAACAGTTCAGAATCTCCATAATTAAATACTTATTGTTATACATACGTCATATTTCTATAAAGACCAGCTTTTTCAATGTTGAAATACACCAAACAAGAGCTTCTCTAAATTCAATCTACAATATTGTAAGTATTAGTTAGATTTTACTTCCGTATATGTTGATTTTATTTTGGCCCTTTTCCTAATTTAATTTTAAAGGATTTCTTTAATATTCCCACTTATTGCTTACTTATCTATCCTTACATTCCATATTTTGTATTCTAAATTTAACTTCGGATCTAACACATCTAACCTGACCCAGAATTTTACTCTAGATTGGCATATTTGAAGACAGTTTTGTTTCCTGAACTAAAATTTTAAAATTGCAATATTTAAATAAGATATTTAAAAGATACATGGTCTTTAATTTTGATGGATTATTACTTACTTAACCCCAACTGAAATATTAGACTAAAGCTTAAAATGGGGAAGATCAAGGAATTATTAAGGGTAGCTGCAATGAATAATATACTATTTGTGGAAATTAATTGTTCTTTCACACTGGCCGTGTGTAGGCTAAATTGTGGAAACGTAGAGTCAGACTGAAAAACTCATTGTCATAGCCGGGATTTGAACCACGGATCTTCTGGTTTCCGTCCAGCCGCTCTACCATTGAGCTACTATGGCCAACGTGCCGATATGACATTAAATTCTCCAACTGACTCGTATTTTCCCGCTAAACCACTTAGGAGTTCTCATAAACACATGAGACAACTACCTTAAGGCGACTTACAACATGTAAGTACTTTAAGGCCCGGGCTTTATAGTTAATCACTATTAGGTCAATTAATGGAAATTAATTGTTCTTTCACACTGGCCGTGTGTAGGCTAAATTGTGGAAACGTAGAGTCAGACTGAAAACCTCAATGCCATCGCCGGGATTTGAACCACGGATCTTCTGGTGGTAGAGCCCAATGGTAGAGCGGCTGGACGGAAACCAGAAGATCCGTGGTTCAAATCCCGGCTATGGCATTAAACTCTAGGTTTCCACAATATACTATTTGTAACCACAGAGATTCCCAACACCCAGAACTCCGATTACGCAACTCCTCTTCACTCGTATTTTGAAACAAATTTTATGCACTTGAGATAAATATACAAAAGTGACAGCTCATTACAGGAAGGAAGACTATGGACTTGGATTCGATCTGGTCTGTAAACACGTCCATGATGTTGGCCCCAGACACAATCCAGCAGTTCAACTCTCACCCACTTTCTAATTCTTGTTCATACAGCTCAAGGTGCATACAATCGGCCCGTTATGTTCCGTGAACAAACTCGGTAAAGACCTGACACCTATGTTCAAATCTGCGAGACAATGACTTCAGCCGAGCAAGCAAAAAAAACCGAACCGTTCACTAATGTTTTCTATGTACTCAAACGACATTCATTTGTTACAGACCGACTCTTTCACTTGTCTCGCGCGTATGTCTGAGTTACCTTGTTGCGATTTTGCCAAAAGAAAAGTACTGTTCTTAACCTCGTTAGGCCGAGTGCAATTTTGAACGAAAACACAAAAGAACGTTAAAATCTCTTCTTTCCAAATGCACTCAGTTGTATTCATCCCTCGTTGTTGTAAGTTTTCTTTTAACCTACCAGATGGCCCTGGAAATGTCTTGTGGTCTCGGTGGCTCAGTTGGTTATGCGCTGGCCTACTGATCCCAAGGTCGCGGGTTCAAACCCGGCTCGGGTCGATGGTTCTTAATGGACAACACCATGCCAGTTGATTTACTGGCAATCTAGTGGCATGTAAAAGAACTGTGGGAATACCTGCAGTTGACCTGAGCAAACGAATGGAAATCAGAAGATCCATGGTTCGAATTCTGTCATTACACAGTTCAAATATCTTTCTATCTTTCCAATACATACTTGTTAGGGTTCGCATATATATAAACCCAAATGAACTATTGTTTGAAATTATGACACTCTTAACCGACAATGTGGTGGGCTCATATGACGTTATGATTTTAAATACCTAATAAGAAAAACGAAACCACCTGAACTTTTCTAAGAGGCATGACTTGCAGTAACAGGGAATCACGTTACTCTTAGACAAACACCGTAAGGAGAATGTACGATTTTTAAATATTGAGACAAAGCGTTGCGATATAGGTGACGATGCGACTGTTTGTTTAGCAGAGCTAGTTGCCTCATTGGTAGGCCGTCCAGACAGGATTTCCCTGACAAGGTCTCTTCGCGCTACAAGGGAAGTCTGATATCCATCTCTCAATGAGCCGCGAGATGACGTCAAACGGCGACCTCTCTGACGTCATTAAATCCATCCCGAATTTCTTCAACGACCACTGTCAGTTCGAATTTAGTCACGTCGCCCCTTGTTAAAGGGTCACGAGTTTTCCGAAATCAACCAATTGCGTGTTTTGGGGATCCTCAGCGCCGTATTTGGTTACCGGAGTGACGTAAAATGGATAGCGCTGGGGTCTAGGGATCAATTCCGGTCACGAGCCGAATTCTTGTCTTAATCATTTGTTTACACCTCTATTGCACTGGAACCTATTTAAAACTACTTAAAAATTCGGTCACATATCCCTTACAAACGGCAAAGCTTATGCGAATTGATATGAAGCTTTAAAAATGATTCGAAATAGGGCTATATAAACAAATATTTCAAAGTTTAGACATATATTAAGGAAGTTTCTTATTTATTTTATGTTTAAAGTATATTCATTTTGGATTTACTACGTGAAGCACAAAAGTGGATGAATATAATCCATTTAGAAACAAAATAAGTCAGTTGTCTCCAAGTCTAATACCCAGAGGTCTAGGGCTTGTTTCCCGGTGGACTGGGAGAATCTGTATATTTAGAATGCCCTACCTTTCCCAAATTCTGAAAGTTATTTTATAAGTAAATAAAAACCTAAGGAAAACCTGTAGTACACGGAGATCTTAACACCAAATAGTTATCTATACAAGAAGTTTAGAAAGTTTTATTTATTTTGCACTCGGTGAGAAGTCTTCAGCCTTAAACGATTTCTAAAATCTCACCAGACACAAAAAGAAGTTTTCCGTTTCTGTTGCCTTTTTAACAATATTTTCAGAATTATCAAACACATCCAACTATTCAAGATTGGTTCGTTTGCGGTTTTGATCAAACATTTGCTCGTCACCATTAATCGTTAACAATTCCCAATTAGCCCGCCTCTATAGCTTAGAGTTAGCAGCGTGTCTGTCTCACGTTCAGGAAATCCCGAGTTCGAATCTCAGGGTGAGTTACCTGGATAAGGTTTCTTCCGGGCGTTTCCCTTATCCTGAAAGGTTAACTCTAAGCTCTATGGAACTTTAGCTCATTTAAGCATGACTGCAACCATCTCATTCATCGTTTGATATGACTTACTTGGAGGACGTTACATTATTATTATTTTTTTAAAATTGACTCACTTGGTAGACATTCTGCTTGGTTTATAAGGGCTCCGGGTTTCAATTTCCGGCTAGGAAGATTTCTATGTGTGTAAGGGCAAGGTCTACCCAAGAGTCCGAAGACTCCGGCCTCTATCATCCGGGAGACGACGGAGGACTCCGTTTTTTTTTTTTTTTTTTTTTTTTTCCATAGGGCAATATCTGGAATCTGAAAAAAGCCGCCTCCCTCCTCGACAACAACGTCAAGAGGGACGAAGTGGATACGCCACATACGTGCGTCAATCCTGCCGGGAAGACCACCGAAAACCTTTGCCGGCCCTCGTAGCCACAGTCGTTAGAGCGCCTGTCTCCAGCCCTCCGCCGCGGGTTCGAGTCCCACCTTGGGCATGGGTGTTTATGTGTATAGTGTATATGTGTGAAACTAAAGAAAGCAGATAGTAAAATAAACGGAAACAATAAAAGAAAACCTTTGTGGGGTCGCCTGGTGATCTAGCACACTTTCTACTAGCTCTGCAAGCTAGTACCCGGAACTTTTTAGACAACCCTCTGCCCCCTCCGGGCGGCCAAGGCCTGACCGGAGGTACCCGATCTCCCGCGGGTGTCGGGAACACACTGCCCCTTCAAGTCCAACCCAATCCGAACAACTCCCATTCGGGAAGGGCTCGGCTGTTCGGCCCGAGGTTCCTCAGGTAAACTCAGAGGTACCACGAGTGCTGGGGGTCCGCAGAGCTTGCAGCATAGCAGCTGAAGGGGACGGATCCGCTCCCCTATGGGAAGATTTCTGAGTATGTCCAGACTGTGGTGCGTAATTGTTGTAAGAGTGTTATTGGTTATTTAATAACAATTTCACTCATAAAGATTTGTGATTCCAACTGGGTATTAGCCTGAGCACACCAGCCAAGTCATATACCTACATATATTCACCTACAATCACCACAGGCACCAAATAGTTCAGCAAAGTTATAAATAAATGATGATCCCTTAACGGAGAGAATTCCAGAACAAAATGTGTGGCGTCTACCTTTGTGGTGTGGGGTTAGCGCCTCTGTCTCATATTCAAGAGGTACCGAGTTCGAATTTCGGTTAGGTTTTTTCCGAGATTTTTTCCTTATCCTTAAAGATGAATGGCGGGTATCTACTGTCGCGGCGACGCCCACAAAAGTTCGGCGTAGAGAGATAACGGACGGATAGTGTATCACGGAGATAAAGAGCTTGCCTAAGCAGATAAACATAGCGCGGAGATAAAAGACGTGCCAACATAGATAGTTACACGTCTAGAACGTTCGTGTTTTATCTGGTGACGTGTTAGAGAACATTATATAACAGTCTGGAATTCATGAATGGTTGTATATAAAAAGAAGCCATGGTTAGTTATCACAGTTGTAAACAGAGTCGTAATGAGAGAGTGGTAATTGAACTGGAAGTTGAGTGAGCTCTTTGTTTGTGGTCAACGACCTTGAAAGATTGTATTTGTGTATGTTACGTAATTCTATTGTAAACTGGAAGTGTACCAAGTGCATTTCTACGGAAATAAAGAACGGTTTGAATTTCTGCAACTTCGACTTTTAATTCTACGAACCCACAAAGTCACACTACGCTCTATGAACCCCTTGATCATCATTTCACCCATTTCAGTCATTGTTCGTTAGGACTTCACCTCGGAGGACGTTCAAGAGAAGAAAAAATATAGTGAAAAAAGTGATGAAGAAAATGCATACGACATACTCAATACCATAAATGAATTGACAAATCACTTTGTATTAAATCTATTAACTTTTTCTTTGAACACATTGCTAAATAAATAGTGCTATATTGCACTTATTGATTTCTTTCTTTAAACAGAGTACAAAATATATGGATACAAAAAGAAGCATTTTACATAGTATGAAAAAAAAACCTTCGTTAACTCAAAACAGTTTATAATTACGTTCTTTGAACTGTAATAACGGTAAAACGTTTTTATAGGTAAAAATAAAACAATTAGAAACATAATGGTATAGTCAGTGACATTGGCGATAGTAAAATAATGCAGATTTTGTAGTCAAGAATAACTAAATCGATTTTTATTAATTACGAAGCATAACATTATAGGAGTATCGTATTATGATACTATCCACGTTATTTTGTGCATGTGGTGATTGCTATACAGTGTGTAGTCAAAATATTGAAATACGTCATAAGTTTATAAACATCTTTCTTTATAATACTTCGAAGGGATAAACAATTGAAGGGCTATGCTAATATTAGGAACAGTAAAACATAAGACTAACAAAAGCCTCAGCACCTCTAAGGTTGTTTCGCTGTGTGCCGAAATTCTTCTATTTCTTCTCCTGTTTCCTACCATCACCTCATTCTCTCGCTTGTTGCTTAAGCCTCTCTTTCCTTCAACTTCATTTCTACTTATCTACTCCCTTTTCAGATTTTCCCTTCCTCTTTATTTAACATATGTTTGGAAACAATTGTTTTTTTTTTTCTTACGCACCTACGTAATACAGCAAATAATGCATTTCACCAAAAAAATCGATATCCCAATTTCACTGGGAACATATGTTTTGACACCCCTGGATAAAAAAAACACTTTTAACTAATTATTTGTCTACCTATAATTTTCTGGAAATAGCCTGAGAAGTTCTCTGGATAAAAGGGAATTCTGTATAACCGACAAACGTTAACAAATACACAAAAATGTACTGCACCAAAAGTGGAGGACTAATTTCAAATAAAGCTTTTTGTGACATCATCATTGACATTTTGTCAATCCTTTAGTCATCTTTAGTAGCTGTTTCCCCCAATGCTATGACCAGAATATGGAATCCCAAGGTCACCACACAACGATTATCTTTTGAACACGTGACTATCAATTTCGTTTCTGTTATTCCACTTCTATCTTTATCGAAACGTTTGCCCACCTCGGTAGCATGTTTCCCTCACGTTCAAGAGGTCCGGAGTTCGACATTCGGTCAGTGTGAGTTATCTGGATAAGGATTTTTCCGAGGGTTGCCCTTATCCTGAAATATGAATGTCTGGTAACTAAGCTCTATGGACCCTGGGTTCATTTGAACATCATTTTATCCATATCATTCATCGTCTGATATGACTTAACATTGGACGACATAAACCTTATTTAAAAAATCCAAATGTTGCTGCTGTCTATTTTGAACATAATTAAGACAGAGAAATAAGTTCGCTTAAGAATATTTGTTAAAGCTGTACAAAAATGAATGATAGTGAGTAGAGAAAATCATGTTGGCATAACACGTGGGAGTTTCAAACTATAACAAAACTATAAGCTACTCACTTTACTGTACTCTCGACGATCTATACTTCAGTTTACTGAACCCCTCACTCTGAAGTAATTATGTTAGTTATTTTGACCTCCCGTGAGTCTCTTCTGATTAAATCCAGAACAATGGCTGTAATATGGCGGTCCTTGGGGAGGCGCATCTATGAAAAGAGGTATTAGCATAATCTGTGCTATTTTAATGCCATCCAAAATGCGTATAATCCTCCTTCCCAAGCCTTATTAAAGTCACCTGTGACCACTAGTTCACCAGTAACACGCACAAAATATGCAAAGCCAATACTAAACTGGGGAAAAGACATGTGAAAAGCGTATGGTTTATTAACAGCTTACAGCCAAAGTTAGATCTGCTAAATTAATAACTCATTACATCAATAACTAATTAACATATCGGATTCTAATCCACTCATTTACTTTTATACAATAACGTTGATATATTTTATTAATTATAGCCTCTTCTCATCAAAAACTATCAGTAGTTACTTTAAAATAACTAATGAACCTAGTTACTAACACCAAAATAGATCCACATCACATATTAAACTTTAATTAGCCTAATTTAAGATATTTTAGGGAAAGTCACTCTTAGAAAAAAAGCAAAATAGAAGAAAAACTCCTGTATATTTATAAGATCAAAATCACATGTCTTATGGTAGATGGTTTATGTGTAGGAATTATACCCAATTCAAGAGACAAGTTCAATTAAAACAGTTCTACAAAGAACGATGTAAATTTTGCGGTAAATTTTGTCATTCTTCCATTAAATACTAAGCAACCACTTTGAAAAGAGTGAGTTCCTTGAAGTATAAGTCCCTTGTGTTGATAATTATAATCTGACAGTCTTCAGGGTAGATTGGTTTAGTTTGCATACTTTTTGGGGAGAGGAAAATGAAATGTGTAGTGTTTAACGCCCGCGTTTACTACATACGGCACCGCAGGCGGTGACACTGATGATACATGAGATGAAGATGGAGCACCGGTGGAATGAGATGGCGGGGGAAACCGGAAGTCCCGGAGAAAACCCGCCCCAGCGCCGTGTTGTCCATCACAAATCTCACTTTGCGGTCGCCTGGGATCGAACCTGGGGGGGGGAGGAGATAAGGTTTAACTGTCATTCTTATACCACAGGGAAAGAAATTTTAGGGAGGAAAGCAATCGAATGCTACGAAAGGAAATCGTATAATGGAGAATAATTTGAACCGCGGACCTTCCGATACCGCGGTGGAGTCGTCTCGGCCGATTGAGCTCGGCCATGATTCATGCATTAGTGCAGCCCTTGGTGCTGAACTCACGGTTTCATGTTCCAAGATCAGGCCATGACTCGAGTTTTTTTTTTTAATATAATTGTCCTTTCTAACATTTCACCTGGAAAAATCTCACTTTTATGCTCCAAATATAGTTATAGTGCTTGTTTTAAACTATAACTCTAAAATAATAGCAGGAAGTTGATTTTTATGTTGAATTTTATATCAAGAGCGCCTCCCGTCTGAAGAACTTCATTCTTTGAATATTTCCTAGCCATCTTCCGTCATTCTGTGAACACATTTTCTCTAATTCATTTACAATTTTCACTTACGCCCTATACTCTTAAAGATTCCCACAACTTTGACGATAATTTACTATTTTTGGAAGTAAACATATCCTCTTTTGAAGTTTTCAGTATGAAAATGATGCAAGGAAAGAAAAAAGCTTAATTTAAAACCTATTTTCAAAACTGAAAACCATTTCAAATGGCCAAAATTTAAGTAGATGTTTTACAACTTTGAGTTATTCTTACAGGGTTTTAAATCCAAGATACGAGTACTTCGTTTCGGTGTATCTGTAGTCATGTTCTACTCACACAAAGCATGACCTTACATTTCTGAGTACCACAAAACAAATTATCTGGGGTAATTGCTCGGCTTTTGTCCAAAATGTAAACATTTTTTTTCTCCAAGTTTTGAAAATTTAAAGACAGCATATAACATTCTATTTTGTTTTATCAAGAAGCAGATTTAATCTCAGATTATAATTAGTAAAAGAAAATAACACGACCGTCATCAAACATGATTTATTAAAAGTTACTTTTATTTAAAGTAACCTACGTAATGTAATTTTCACATATCTAAATAAAAATTATTGTCTTAAATATTTCAGTAATTCTAATGTAACAATAGAATCACCAACATTTTATAACACTTAATGTAGAACCAAAGGAAATTCATTTCGCAAAAGCATTAAGTGGAAAAACCTCGAGTCTCGGATGGTACGATAAGCTATTCAAAAGGACATTTTTGTAGTAAAACCGCAATTTGCAGCATGGGATACTTTATTAAAGGAATAATATTTACAATAAGAGTATAGCCCCTCAAATATTTGCAATATCAATATGAAAAATGGAGCATTATTGTGTAACCTTCATTGTCACATAAGCATTTTAAATATATACGTTGAGAATTCGTAAATCTGATATTTCAGTATAAGAAGATCGCCTGTAGCTGTAGGTCTAAAACTCGAAAAAAAAAAAGAAGTTAAACTTTCAAATATTGAATATTATGTTTTAGGTATAAACTTGTCGTAGCTCGTTTGATTTCAAATATTAGGTGAGGTTTTTTTTTTTTTTTTTTTTTTTTTTTTTTTTTTTTTTTTTTTTTTTTTTTTTTTTTTAAATTTACGTCCTCCAACGTTAAGTCGCATCGGACGATGAATGAAATGGGTGGAATGATGTTCAAATGAGTCCGGGTCCATGGAGCTTAAAGCTACCCGACATTCGTCTATCAGGATAAAGGAAAACCCCGGAAAAACCTTATCCAGGTTACTCACCCTAGATTCGGACTCGAACGTGAGGCAGACACGCTACCATCTACGCTACCGAGGCGGGCAAATAAAAAAAATATATTAGGTGAGTCAATCAAGTTGGTCTTATAATAAAATAATGCATACTTGATTCTGATTATTTTTATTCTTTTTACATTATGCTAATTAATTAATATGCACTACAACTTTCGCAATTTAAATGATTTTCTTTCTCATCCTTTCCACTTCGACTCCCTTCTTATTATTTTGTAGTTAACTCACATTGCACTAGTTTGTGAAAACATCCTGTTCATCTCTTTCGGAAATAGTTTGATTCTAAAACCCAGAATTAAAATATAAACTTTACGGTGAACAAAAAATGAAAATAAATGCTGATAAAAAAAACTGGCAAGAATCGTAGGCAAACATCGGAAAAGTAGCATTTTGTAAATATTTAAAATTACCTCATCTAAATATATGTCATAATACTAGCTTTAAGGGTCTTAATTCCCGTAGGGGAGGGGATCCGTCCCCTTCAGCTGCCAAAGTGCGGGCGCTGCGACCCTTAGCACTCGTGGTACCTCTGACGTTACTAGAGGAACCTTGGGATGAACAGCCGAGCCCCTCCCGAATGGGAGTTGTTCGGATTGGGTTGGACTCGAGGGGGCAGTGTGTTCCCGAAACCCACGGGTAAATGGGTACTTCCGGCCAGGCTACGGCCGCCCGGAGGGGGTAGAGGGTTGCCTGAATAGTCCCGGGTGCTAGCCTGCAGAGCTAGTAGAGGGTGTGCTAGATCACCATTCGGCCCCACCGAGGTTATCGGTAGTCTTCCCTGCGGGGTTGACGCGCGTAAGTGGCGTATCCACTTCCATCCCGTCTTGACGTTGTGCTCAGCGGGGGGGCTTTTTAAGAAATCAGATATTGCCCTATGGAAAGAGCCCCGGAGTTTCCATCGCTCCCGGGTAGAAGGAGGACCGGGTCCTTGGTCCTACAGGTCCAGGACTAATGGGAGCAGAACCTCTGCACTTAACTAAGGGTCTTAATATTCAAAAATAAGAATGTGTCCTCCAATTTTTTTAGTTAACTAAATAAGATAAATATGTATTATTAAATTTATTATTAAATACCACAGCAGATGTACTCACTTTAAGTATCTATTGTTTCATTTGTAGTAAACTTTGAGAGGGCTGTAACATTGACGTCTTAAGTTCGCATTCAAGAGGTACTCGTTGGACTAGGCAACTTGACCCTGGGCTTTTTCGTGCTTTTCCCAGGCAAATTCTGCTCGGAATTTCCCTGTATTTATTTTCCTTCATCTTCGGTGCAAGGACTATCACGATAGTCGATAATGTTAAGCATGAGATGGATATACTTTAAGGATAAAACCGTTTCTTCGACGGGCATGGAACAGCGTACTCGACTTGGAAGGGTTAGGAAGCCCGGTGCGTCGTCACTACCGCCATTTGATCTGACCGGACTCGAGCTCTCTGGCTTCATCCCTTCTTTCTGAAGGATTAACAGACCTAGGCTACGGTCCGAAATTTTCTTCCGCTCCTTAATCGCAAAGTCTAGCTATTTATCTTTAACTTAATCATCTTTTATCTGCAGAAGGCATTCTTCTTTCACATTCAGTTCTGCCTCTACATATGACCTATGTTAATATCCTCTATCATCTGGTAGCTACTTCTGATGTATAGTTCATCATTTACTCCAATTCTTACTTACCAAGTACATAGTTACTTCTTAGCTAATGCCCCAATTAATCTATTTTCCCAAGTTTCAGCTTTGAACTTTCATGCTCTCAGATTGTAGATCCTACAATTAGTAGCAGAATGTCTACAAAATAGTGGTGGGTGGAAGAAGTCTTGTGACCATTACGCGTCAACATTTTTTCATATCCTCCACCCTAGCTGTCGCTTGAGATTTATCCCCAGCTTATGTTTGGAAGACAAGCAGTCTCAGCTTCACGTGAACACAGATGACAAACCGAGCGAGGTATTTGGCAAGCGTTAGCATTTAAGCTCTCTGCCAAAGGTCTTCGAAGTGTTGAAGGGAATGAATTCATTATGACGCAAATAATCACGGTGTCCATTACTATTTCCAGCTGTTTAATGTATTTACTGTATCGGTAGAATCACTATATGCACCGTTATACCTTCCACCCAAATTATAGCAAGTTAATTAGGGAGCTTATGATTCCAAATATTTCGTTCAGGCACAAAAGGAACATAAAAACACAACCATTATCAGGTACATGGGGGATTTTAATCACAGTAACTTTTGTTTAATACACTAAATCCTTAAGTCAAAATATTTGTAAGATATCATTCTAATCCTTGTTTCTCGTAAGCTGCACCGTATCTCTTAACGGTCACGTGACCTAATCACCTCTCATTGGCTGCTGCTGTTGTGCAGACTGTTGTGTGGTAAAAATTAGTTCGTTATTTAACATGGTGATATATCGTTATATGTTGGAAGAGAATTGTCAAATTTATATTTTCGTAACCGTTTGAATTACATAAATTACGAAACAGAGTTGATTTATCTGAAAAGCATATTAATTCTTAAACGAAGTAAAGAGGAGGTTCCTTTGCTCTCAAGCACGTGCACGTGCCTCAGAGGTAGTGATGACATTTGTTTATATGACTTTTATCACTGACCTTGTTTTGAACTGGATTAGTCATATATCACCATTTGAAGGTGTGTTGTGCCGAGTGCGAGAGCTAAATTATTTTATTGATCGTTTATTGCGCGTGTACTTATTATATGTATAATGACAGAGTCTACCGCCAGTTTTTCGCTGAAGCATCGCAAAGGAAAACCTTTACAAAGCGGCGAAAAAAGAATTGTGGTGCATGTGTTTAATGCACTCCCAGAGAAGAATTCGTGTTTGTCAGTGAGAGAAGTCGAACAGCTGTGCTCTGAACTTACATGTGTGTTAGATGCGTAGGAACATCGCGACATGAAATTGAGACAACAGGAAAACTTACCACTCTAGGGGCGATATTGCTGTGTGGCGAAGAAGTTAATTAAGGACAATTAGACTGTACCGTGATACAAGTCGCAAAATATACTACCGTGACGAGACTTGGGTGAATGAAGGACACACGGCAAGTATGGCGTGACACGACTTTTAAGACTGAAAGACCAGCATTTTTGCAAGGTATGTGTGATGGTTTAAAAAAAAATACCAGTGGATAAGGCCAAAGGCCATTCATTATGAACTTGTTTCAGTTTCATTGGCTCATTCATTCAGTTTCAACTTGCTCAGTTTCATTATAAACTTGTATTTTTGCTTGCCTTCATATTCTTATTTGTATGAGTATCTATCTTCCTGGCAATTATTATGACGTTTACTGCAGGTTTAAATGTGACGGGAAGGCACCACCTATGGTCTATGGGGCGAAAGCATTAGCCAATTAGGGTGAGGAGGAAGGTAGTACGCGGAGTGATACATGTCTGCGGAGCAGTGTTATATGAAACAGAGATTAGAAAACACTCGTCACACAAAAATGCTGCCAAAAAAATCACTTAATATGTGTTGGCACGCAATATATTTCTTTTTCCTCTTTTTTCCTTCAACTTTTGCTGCTTTCTCTTATTTTTCTCGTTTTTATTCACATGAATACAATCAGGCAATCCCTTAGGTCAGGAAACGCCAAACCTAACTACTTCAGGATGCATGTGCAATGAACTCTAATCCATATTCGTTTGGCCTTCGTTGTAGTTTGACCATAGCACAAGTTCTGACAACACAACATTTTTTCATCGTAATTATTTTGTATGCTGTTTTTATTTTACCTTGCACCATTGAAGCAATCTGTTGTACACAATGTCTTTACTGCTACCTCGCCTTGTTTGGTAACAATTCCAAGGTTATCCATTCCCGTGCTGGCAAAATTTCTTCTGGTTCTGCTGAATACATTTCCGAGTCATTCAAATAATCTATTACACGGATCGATACAAGGTCTCGGCTAATATGCATATAATTAAACTTTCATTCACAACAAACATGCTGGCAACTAGTTAACGTCATAAAAATTGTATTCCAGTCAATTTCTAGTACGAATGGCTCCTTTTAAAGGCTATAATTTAAATGTCACTTGTAAAAACCTATTTGATATGAAAATCCCACTAAGTTATCTACCGAATAGCGTATACTTTCACAATAACTATATAATTATTCATGAAAAAGACTTTGCATTTCCATGAGTCCTAATAAGCACGACAAAATCCTTATCAAAACGGATTTCAACTATGGGATACTATGGTATTGTTCCTACACAGCTGAAAACCCCAAATCCAGCAGTTTTCAACCAATCTTTCTGAAATGTTTCCCACTTAGTTCTGATGCATAGTGAATACAGAATTCAAAATTTGGTTTTTTATCTTTAATAGTTTTGGGGTAATTAAATTGTGAAGTTCAACATTTGTTCAAAATTCAAACCGCTCAATATGATGAAAATTTTCAAAATTTTAGTTTTTCTGTTTCCCAAAAAAAAATTCAGATGGTTATAAAGAAAAGAACTATCATATGAATTTCTTATACTGCTTTTAGTTCCAGAGGGAGAAAAAATTAGATATGGAACAAACGAAGAAAGCCATAAAATGACTAAACCTTTGACTTTATATATCAATAACTTTAAAAATATAATGAATATTAAAAATTCATAAGATAGAAACCTTTGTTTGCTTTCTAAGAACATGTGTTGAACATTTCAGAGGGACTGAATCAAAACTGCATCGTGTGGAACATTTTGAATGACAAAAGATGCCCGCCTCGGTAGCGTGGTGGTAGAGTGTCTGCCTCATGTTCAAGAGGTCCCAAGTTCGAATCTCGGTCAGGGTGAGTTACCTGGATAAGGTTTTTTCCGGGGTTTTCCCTTATCATGAAAGACGAATGTCGGGTAACTCTAAGCTCCATGGACCTCGGAGTCATTTGAGCGTCATTTCATCCATTCCATTCATCGTCCGATATGACTTAACGTTGGAGGACTTAAATTACAAAAAAAAAAAAAAAAAAAAAAAAAAAAATGACAAAAGATCTTGAAAAAATTATAACTGAGTAAATCAAATTTTAAAATCCAAAACATTTTCCTTCTCAGCTACATGCCTTGAAGTAGACTAAAACCCTCCAGATAGGTAAGTTAGACCCTCCTGGCTCTTCCTTCTCTCTTTTGCAGCAGTTTTCTTTAATTTTAGTTTCCTTCTGGATGTTTTAAAAGTTATCTTCGCAGAAATTGCTGAATGAAGTAAGCGTAATTAGTCCTTCTCTTGGCTAATTTTTAGAGAGGTTGGTGAAATCTGTGTCCATTATGTCTGACTAAAGCTTGAGTGAGGCAGAAAAACCAAAATTGAATTCACTGATGGCTGATGTCACAGCAACCTGAAGTCTCTTTTTTGAAACAAATATTTCTTTTTGTCATTTACGCCATATCATGCTATGTAAACCTTCATTTGCATTTTGTGTCTTACTCAATGTACATCATTTTAGGATTTCATCTGATGCCAGCCTTTGGTACATAGGCATTAGTTTTCTTACCACGTAAGGCCTCAAGTATGTTCCCATTGTTGTTGTTATGTTTAGGTGTTTCTTCCCTTGTATCGTTTAGCCTATTCATGATCCTAACTATATACACAGTCAACAAAAGGTCTGTTTCAAAATATGTTTTACCTATAACCTATATAATAGTTATATGCACGTTTAGATGTATTTAAATGCCTGAAACTCATAAATTTAGTTGGATTATAATACTATAAGGTTTAAAGTATGTATTTTATTAGCTCAAAATAAAGTATTTTTCCCATATTTTTAGCCAATTTCGGTGCTGCATTCCCTTAAAATGCGAATTGTCACCGAGGCATTGTTGTATCGCTAGCGCAAGCCACAGCCGGCGCGTGGACGAGCGCTGAACGCTTGCCGAGAGAGAGAAAGAGACAGATAGTCTGAAATTTACCGCTACATCCGGATTGTTATCGAACGATCGACAGAATTCTAGAACAATGACTGGAGGTATAAGAGCTGGCAAAGTGTTAGTTACGAGTCAGTTGCTAGTGAGTTGTTAATTGAGGTGCAGTTGTGGTAATTGTAAGCAGTAATTTATTTCGTTTCTTCGTGTGGTGAAGCAACTAGAGACCTTGAAGACTGCTGTTTTGTCACATCATTTTTATTGCTGCATTGGGTGTACAAAACGTTTTTACTGCAATAAAGATCATTTCAAATATCTGTGAACAAGACATTTGGTTGTACAATATGTGTGTGTGTGTGTGTGTGTGTGTGTGTGTGTGTGTGTGTGTGTGTGTGTGTGTGTGTGTGTGTGTGTGTGTGGCATGGTAGTGCTGCATTCTTTGAAAGATACTGTTCCTAATATATATTTACTATAAATGTGCTTAAAAGCAACATATTCAAGGAAATAGATTTACTGGCATGTAAAAGAATCTTATGGGGCGAAATTCTGACTCATCTGCGGCCCTGATATGATCCTGGTAAATGATAGATAAAAATATTAAATATTATAACTAAACACTTTAGAGTAGAGAGGTAAATCAGCCATCTTTCCTCAACAGTTGGCACTACAATAAAGTATGGCAGCCTATGGACACTCAAGCCATTTCGTTTCTTTCTTGCAAACGTATGCCAGTTCCTTTCTTTAATTTTCTCAATAAATATCTGTTTTCTCAAATACTACTTAAGATATGTAATTGCAATTTTACAGAACATCAATTAAGTACTGGTGTGGATATACTTCGGTGGCTAATTTTAATATATATTCGCTGGTTTCTGGTGGTGTGGACTTTTACTAAGTTAATATTTTATCCACAAAATAAGTAGATAACTGTTCTGCAACTCTAGAGCTTGACAAAAGGTTTGTTTTTACTTCTAGTACGCCTCTACTCCATTGTTAACTCCGCGCGTGAAATGGCCGACTGTTTTGTTTACATTGGCTGAAGAAACCTGCTCATTGGTGACTGTCACATCAGCCAATGCGAGCAAAGCAAACCTTTCACTTCACATTGCATTAACATTGCCTGAGAGGCTTCCGAGAAAACGGGGCACCCTTTGAAGTAGCATGATAACAGTAACTTTTGGTGGGATAAGGATGAATACAGTAGACAAAATTTCAGAAAATCTTCAACAATTGCTAGGGCAGTACCTACAAGAATGGAGAAACTATATTTTTTCCTATACTTTGCTTTGACATGAACTTTCATGTTTTTAAATTACACGATTGTCCACGGTTGGTACAACGCTTTATAAACTGGTTTCATGAACCTGTTAGATTCGCGGATGTTTTAGAAGCCTCAAGCAGAGTGGCTACGTGCCGAACCACCACTTATCCATCCGCTCTTCTGAGAATCGCAAATTGCAGATTAATTATAATTCGCGTACACATACGCTTCGGTCACGCGCTCTATCATTTTTGCATACAAGCTGCCAGCCACTTCCCTGCAATCTCTGCTGTTTCAGTATCTATATCGGCAACAGCATAACCCTTTCAACGGATTCAGGTCCTCGTATCTTGAAAGCGTTTCCGATTGCGCGAATATCCACATACAGGTAGGTAGGAGTCTGCACAAGGGTGAGGTCTCGGAAATACTTCCCTCGGGAACATTTCCATGGCCAAAAATGTCTCATTTAATATTTACTTATGGGACTTGCGAGCTAAGTTGACGTTTATTAGCGAGTGAAAAAAAATTCAACGTCCGAAGAGTTACCGCCAAGGGCTTAAAAGCATCAAATCTCACTAGAGGCATACGTAATTTTATGCGTTACCTAAGAAAAAATCGACTTAAATTATGAATTACAAAAATATTTAAAACTGTTTTCCAGAAGATTTAGAATCGATGAGATATTAGAGGTCCCATTACAGTAACACAAAACGCCCGCCTCGGTAGCGTATATGGTAGCGTGTCTGCCTCACGTTCGAGAGGTCCCAGTTCGAATCCCGTTCACGGTGAGTTACCCGGATAAGATTTATTACCGGAGTTTTCCCTTATCCTGAAAGACGAATGTCGGGATAGTCGCGATGGGGTACTGGCGGGCCTCTCGGTCGTGTGCTAAGCACCAATGAAGGCATCACTTCAGCCAATGAAATTCGCAGAAATCACAAATGACAGATATATGTTCACTCCACGTGGAGTAATCAGTGGTTATCTAAGAGGTATCTATTACCAAAGATAGAGCTATGGTAACCGTTCGGACAGCGCCACTATAACTGTAAGCTCTATGGACTCTGGGCTCATTTGAGCATCATTTCATCCATTCCACTCATCGTCCGATACGACTTAACGTTGGAGGACGGAGGACGTAAATTTAAAAAAAAAAAAAAGTATTTTTATTTGTATTTATTTCTCATCTTTCTTCTACATACAATTTCATTTATATATTGACATTTGTAACATTTCTTTCACACAATAACAAAATAGCTTATTCACATTTAACATACCCTTTCTACCTACTTGCCTAATATTTATACAGAATCACTAACTTGGAAGATGGCAATATAATTAAAGAATGTTTTCATATTCAAAAGAGAAGTAACTGGGGTGGGTCTTGGGCACATAAAATGTATGACTTGTTGAAGCAGATAGGTATGGGTCATTCTTGGATAAATGCAGAGTATGGGTATAGAGGCTTCTGGAAAGAAGTTAAGCTAAGATTAGAAGATATTGACAGACAAGACATTTTTGCCAATACAAGTGACAAAAGCTCACTGAGATTATATAAAGATATAAAAACAACCTGGGGGAGGAAAGGATATATAAATATATGTAGTAAGTTAGGGCGAGAAGGTTTTGCTTGGGTGAGAACAGGAGTGAGAAACCTGAAAGGTATAGGTCAAGAGAGGGAGCTAGATAAATGTCCATTGTGTGGAGAAGAGAATGCAGATATCCACTGTATATTAAATTGTAGTCAAACAAAGATATGGAGAGAGCAGCCTTGGCTACGTAAATGGGACAGTTTGGGGGTGAAGTAGTAATTAGAGAAATGTTGTCAGTAAAAGGAGAAAAGAACAGGAGAAATATAGGGAATTATTTAGGGAAAGTTAAAGAGAGATGGCTAAGAACAATTAATAGAAAAATGTAGAGTGAGATAGGTGAAATGGCAAAAAGTGTAAAAAGGAGCAGAGGGCCTCCATGACACAAAAACCTAGGGTTAGGTGTATGGGGACTGAATTCGATTCAATGGTGGGCAACATGATAGGATTTTCAGGATTTAGGAATATATGGCATATTTTAGTATGGATTTTATAATTGTAATCTTGATTTTGTATTTCCATTTGTGATGCAAAAGGAAATAAATTACTATTACCTACTTGCCTCGAGTCTCGGACTCAATACACATAACCCCTGGTTTTCCGTGTATTGATGACCCTCCTCTCCCTTGTATCCTTCGTTCTAGTTTTCCAGCCCTTAATTGTTATTTATTCTTCATCATCTAACTTACCCCAGATATTAACCTATATTTCTTATATTCTTTTCTACATATATTCTTTTCTAACTCTACATATACACTAAAACAGAAATATATAAAGCATCCCTTGTACAATTAAACGTTACGCATATGACAGATGCCCTGTATATCTGTCTCGCATTCGAGGTCTCGAGCTCCAATTTCGGCCAGGGTAAGTTATCTGGATAAGGTTAATCCCGACTTTTCCCTTATCCTCAAAGACAAATGTCGCGAAACTTTAAGCAGTATGGACCTTAAGCTCATCTGAGCATCATTTCACCCCTTTCGTTCGTCTGATATGACTTACCTAACGTTGGAGGAGGTAAATTATAAACAAAATTCCCTGTTCACTTCGTTAAGTTATATTACAAACATTTAACCGATAAGTGTTAAAAAATAAAGGGAATAAATCATTGCAGTGCAACGAAATACTGTCGATTAACTGAACTATTATGGCGTTGTGAGTAAAAATGCAACTTTGGTCCGTAATTTCACTATTTTTATATATCCCATCCCTTAAGTACGAAATGTTATATTGATTAAATTTCTTGTATCTGAACAATGCTACTAGATTAAGGCTAGATTTGGGGGCAAAGCGTGCATTTTTATGCAATTTTTGGGGTATATGTAACTTTCTGCATCTTAAACCATACTAAAACAACAAAAAGAATTGGGTGGCAGATATGCTTATTAATGCTGCATGAGTCACTAAAATTAAAATCAAACCCTACCTCCCAGTCTTCCGTAAACAAAACCATCGAGCGTAAAGCATTCCTGCGGAATTATTTCTGCTCGAGTTGTATGGAAATCACAGTCATGTTTACAGTCTTTCCTTGACCTAAAAGACTTCACACTTGGCTGCCTGAGCAGTAAAAATTAAAAGCTTGATGCAGACAAAAATTGGAGCTAGGAACCAACAAAAGCGAGGATCAAACACGGAGATGGGGCAAAAAAGGATGAAAAATTATAGGGGATGAAAGAAACATGGCAAGAGGAAGACTGCCTGGAGGTTATTATCCCCTGTATGTCTGGCCGGGTCTGTCTCAAGGCCATCCAGATGAATGCTACGTCTGAATCAACTAACATTCTTCCACTATCATCACTGTTTGCCTACAAATTTACTGCAGTTGATACTGTCAAGGGCCACGCGGCTATTTCTGGAAATGTTACTGCCAAGAAAGCGGAGAGAGAATGCTCTCGGAAAATGTTAATGGAAAAGAAATGCATGCATTAACCTCTGGCTTCAAACTAGTTTCAAATGAGAAGAATGTAAAATGAGGGACTTCTAAAAATGCAAAGTAAATCAGTTTTCTGAAACATACATATCACCTTCGTCACAGCTGTTGGCATTGTCTGCTCTGATATATACCACATCTTTATTCCAGTCAAATTATTATTAAAGCTATAGGTTATCGAACGACATGAATATATAGATGCGAAAAGAACCTCAAGATGGAGGGGGGGGGGGCATGACATACGAAATGCGTTCAAGTTATAACACATCCTATTTTTCTTCAGGACTGGGAACAGATAGTAACTTGTTTTTCTTTTTAAATACCCGTGGACTCTTTGTGAATGAGTGACATAGATGGCAGCACTGTACAGTGCCGCGACAAGAGTTAGGACTCTTCTTCTTCTTCTTCTTCTTCTTCTTCTTCTTCTTCTTCTTCTTCTTCTTCTTCTTCTTCTTCTTCTTCTTCTTCTTCTTCGCTTCATGGCATAGGCAATCAAGTGCCTGTTCCGCCTTCGAAGTCCTCCAGCCATCGTTTCCTGGGTCTGCCCACCGATCTCCTACCTTTAGGATGATACTGTAATATTTGTTTTGTAAGTCTATTATCTGGCATTCTTTCAACATGTTCCTTCCATTTTTGTTTGAGATCTTTTAACCTATCATTCATACTAAAAATGTCCAGCTCTTCTCTTATATTTTCATTTCTTATTAAGTCCCTCTTCGTGCATCCTTTCACACTTCTCAAGAATTTCATTTCTGAGGCCTGTATTTTACTCTGTTGCTTTTTAGTTAACGTCCAAGTCTCACTTCCGTATGTCAGTATAGGTACAGCCATAACTTTGTAGCACTTTAATTTTGTTTCTTTACGTATTTTGTTTCAAAATGTTCTATTTATTGTTCCACACACTCTTTGAAATTTGCATATTTTATTTTAGACATCATATTCCTGTCATAACATCAGCTCCCAAGTAGTTAAAATGGCTTACCTGTTCAATGCAACGATTATTTATAACTATTTTTGTTCTAATTGGCTCTTTCCCAATGAATGCCATTATCTTTGATTTTATAAAAGAAATTTTCATGTTATATTGCTTACAAAGTTCACTAAGTTTAAAAATAGATTTTTGGTATTTTGTATAGATAACTAAGTCGTCAGCAAACAATAAAATATTTAAAAAGTTTTTATTTGAAATCTTAAAACCTACATTCACTAGCTGCTTCCATTTGCACACTAGGTCGTCAATATAAATACTAAAAAGTGCAGGTGATAAAGTACACCCTTGTCTGACACCCTGATTAGTAATATTTTTTTTAGAAATTTTACCATTGTTCCTCATTTATTTTTGTTTGGAAGTAGAAGCACTGTATCATTTTTATTAATTGTTGTGGGTATCCTCGTTCTTCCAATATTTGCCACATTTTGCATCGGTTTACCTTGTCAAAGGCTTTTTCAAAGTCAACAAATGACTGTTTTTGATACTTAAAATGGCGACGTTTTCATTGCAAGAACAGCATGTAATCATTCGGTTTCTTAATTTTCGTGGTGTGACACCTATTAAAATTCATCGCCAGTTGTAGGAGGCATGTGGTGATGGTACCATGGATGTGTCTAATGTGCGTTCCTGGGTGCGACAGTTCAATGAAGGCAGAACATCGTGTAACAAGACAGTTGCAGACATCGCCTCCAAAATTAGCATTTCCGTGGGATCTGTGCACACAACCCTGCATGCAGATCTGAAAATGCTCAATCGGCGATCCTCCAAAACAACGTTCTCCACTCGCTGGATCATGTCGTCAGACCGCTTGGTGCGAGGCCGTGACTGTCTTGGTTTTATGTCACACGAAGTTCTGCCTTCATTGAACTGTCGCACCCAGGAACGCATATTACACACATCATGGTACCATCACCACATGCCTCACTCAACTGGCGATGAATTTCAATAGGTATGACACCACGGAAGTGGAGAAAACGAATGATTACACGCTGTTCTTGCAATGTAAACGTCGCCATTTTAAGTATCAAAAAGAGTCTTAACTCTCGTCGATACCACTAGAGTTCTATGCACTGTACAGTGCTGCCATCTGTGTCACTCATTCACAAAGAGTCCACGTGTATTTAAAACAGCAAAAGTTCCTATCTGTTCCCAGTCCTAAAAGAACAGCGGGTGAACGCACCTTGTACTCTCAGATTTGCTGAAAACATCTGAACTGGTTTCATACGTTTTAGCCAGGAAATTTTCCATATTTTGACAGTTACTCTGGTCATGCAGTAGATCTCAATATGTCAATCTCTGGCAATTTAATTTTTCACTATGCCCATTCCGCCAAAATATCAGTGCAGTATTTATTCCTCACCCAAAATTTCGTGAGAGAACTGACAATCATTTTCAGTGTCACCCAGTCTCTCACAGTCTAAACTTGCCATTCCCGACCTTTTTTTTTTTTTTTTTTCTGCATTAATCCCTCTTCCAATATTATAAGGAGTGCCTCTGTGAGTCCGGAGACTAGAAGACCAATGTTGATAATCATTTCCATATTGAAAAGGCAATGTTCCCAAAAAGGAACATAAATAGCAAAGTAAACAATTACAAGCAAGTCTATCCGACGTTAAAACATTAATGAAATAACTGTGACAGATACAGAATATCATCATGTTTATCATATAGCTTACGGAGGGTCCCTATTTGTAACCTTGATGATGTAGAAACCAGTTCTGAATTCCCGTTACAGTTCCAACAAGGAACTTTTCGGAGATACTTACTTTAACAAAACATCTCAATGCATTGAACTTGTTGACCGTGGATGCAATGAAAGTTATATAATGAAACGACCTGCAAGTTTGGCATTGATATCATCCGATGAAAATGTGGGGGAGTCCCGCCCTCTTGCACACTGTTCTCCCCATCTAGTAACTATGACAATACGTTTCTTTTACTTGGCCGAACCTTACATCTAACCGACCCCACAAAATGACAGGAACCTCTGGGATAAATTATTTCCGGATGTTGCAACCTTTATTGTAAAGCTGCTCCTTCCACCCTGTTGGAGTGTCTCCTTAGCAACTGCTAAGCCGAAAATCTATAACATGAATATTGAAGGGTCGGCTCGATCTTCCTTTGTTTGTCCCTTGCATAAACCAGATTGCCTACCAGCTACATATATGGCCAAACTTAAGTTAAGCTTTATAGATGAAACCAAAGCATAGCCATTCTTGCTATTCTACGTTCAATGCACATTTCCACAAGACTTTGGCTAAGACAACTAACAATACATTCTTTAAGAGAATCACTAGTGCATTACACAAGAAGAATGAAGGTTCTGTGTGCCTCAAAATACGTATATATTAACAGTTCACTTCTTAGGGCAAACAGAAAAATGGCAAACGATATGGTTTCATCTATCAACATTCGTTTTAACTCACTTTAACAAAAAATGACACCTCCCATTTTCAAATTCTAATCTAGAAATGTGTATTACTTAACTGTGCGATTAATCCTGCAGGATTTGGGAAAGATTTTTTATAAGTCCTTTTCATTCTAATTGAATTATCTGTGTGAGTGAGGGAGAGAGAGACAGAGAGAGCGTGCACCATAAAGAACTTCTATAGCATTCGCTATTTCCAAAATACATATTTCTTTACTTATTAACACATTTCAAACTGCAAGTTTTACCCCGCATGATTTCAATGCAAACAAGATTATATTCATTAAATAATCAAGTACACGCTAACAAATCTGAAAATCTAAACTGCCTCTAGACAAAAACGTAACACGATTAAAGGGAAATGGAAAATTGTAGTTATATATTAAAGTTTTACTTTTTCTACTACATAGTAGTATGAATATACTGCCTTGAAGTACAAAATTTCGATACTGAGACTTTCCTGGAAAGACCATTATAAAAATATTTCGAGAAAAAGATTCGGCGTGTGCGCGTGTCGATGTGTCTCTAAATACCGCAATTCAAAAACGAGAAGTTGGTTAGATACCAAAGCCGATATTTAAGATCAGCATCTTCCAAGAATGACCCGAAGATTTAAAAACAAAAAACAAACATCACCCGCTTCACATTACCTTTTCATTGACGAATTTTTGTTATTTTCTACAAAATGGCTAACAATTTTGGTTAAAATCTACAGGTTCAATAATAATAATAATAATAATAATAATAATAATAATAATAATAATAATAATAATAATAATAATAATAATAATAATAATAATAATAATAATAATAATAATAATAATAATAATAATAATAATAATAATAATAATAATAATAATAATAATAATAATAATAATAATAATAATAATAATAATAATAATAATAATAATAATAATAATAATAATAATAATAATAATAATAATAATAATAATAATAATAATAATAATAATAATAATAATAATAATAATAATAATAATAATAATAATAATAATAATAATAATAATAATAATAATATACGGCGTTGCAGCCCGAATGGGCCTGATTCTGTCAACTCTACTTCCGCCCACGTGCGTAAGCACAGGTGGGCGATCATCCAACTGATACGGGGAGATATCTGCATCTTAACTCCCCCAGCCGGACTGTTGGCTTTCATAGACTAGGATTCGCTACCTATTGCAGCGCCTCAATTTTCTCACGATGCTGAGTGGGCACCGGCCCTACACCAGGGACGTAAAATCCGCACCTCTAGGGATAGGATCGAACCCGGGCGCTTTCCATAGTAGGGAACACTCCATCTAAAACGAAACGGCGCAGGAGACTACATATATGTTTAACGTTTCTACATATTTTCGTGAGAATTGAAATAAATATCTTGAATTTTACAGGAATATCTCTGAGGACTTCATTCTGAATGACTTTCGCAAAACTCGTAAACAGCAAGAGATAACAAAAATCTTACTAAACATCTAAGTCCCATGAAAAGAGAATGCAATTTTCAAAGTCATCACATAGCCACCAGCCCTAAAGAAATTCGACGGTATTCTCCTATTCGCATTGTACGCAATTATAAGGTAACATGTAATCATTTTACAAATAACCATCTCGATTAATGTGTAGCAGATAAAAGAATAAGATTTTGTAAGAACTGTTTATTGAAGAATTGAGTGAATATAATACATGCTTCAGATGTTTTTCTATTCTTGTACAACCTAAAGGGGGGAAAAGGCAGTGCACACAAATGTTTAAGAGTCTTATGGTTCCCAGATATTCGCGCGCGGACTGTACTGAATTATTCCAAGTCCTGTTATGCATTTCTATTCCCGTAACAACTTAACACAGTTGCGAGATATGCAGTTAATCCTTGACCATCTATTTAAAACGCATTAAATCTTCGTTCGTAAGTTAACTGTACGATGTTTTATTACTGCAATATGAGCTCAATTGGATTCATGTCTCCAGAGGAGAATTTGAGAGAGTTTCATGTATTATAACAAGAATTCTGCAAATTGAAAGTATTCAGAGAGGCAGGCGAATTTCCTAATTCTCTTTCTGTATTGCTAAAAGCGACTTCAGTACTCTGATTTGCCAAAATAAATGATCAAATTCAACATAATGTTATTGCTTGTTTTCATCAGCTCGGTGGAAAACAAAGGCCTACAACTTCGCACTATGGGCATCATTCACAGATCCGCAATGAAGATAAAAATAAATGTGATTTATATATTGCATTGCTAAGTGGAAGTATCCTGCGCCGAGAGCGTTGTATTCTGGTATCCTACCACGAAATGCCCCCGGAATCGATCTCACCCCTAAGAGGTGACGTATAGGACGGGCACCCCCTCAGCATAGTGAGGAAGTTCAGGAGCTACGCTAGGTAGGGAACCCTGATGTAGAAAGCCAACTTTATGGCTGGAGATGCCGCGATGCTGGTCACATCTTCGCGTATCGGTTGGATGATCCCCGAGCGTGAGTCGGGTTGCCAGGCTCTGGCCCGCCAAAAGGCTGTTACGTCATGGGTTGGGTTACGTTATGTTACCTAAGTGGAAGTTCAGCTTCACAGTAGAGCTGCGTTAAAGCGAATTAGTACGGCCAGTAGATTACTTAAACTGCAGCAAATGGCTTCGTATAAACTTCCAGATTACTGAAAAATCATGTACAATCCTTCCGTTGATTCCATTCCGAATAAAACTTGGTACACCGTGAAATTTCTGCTTTGCTTTCATCGCCATATCGAAGGAATGTTCGTCCTTGGATCACAATATTTCGGATTTGCACAGAACCTAAGTGCACTTCTTAGCGATCGCTGTGCTATGAAGCTGGAGTTAAAATTCAGCAAGCTGTATCGCCTTTTTGAACTTGATAATCGACGCAGCTCGCGGTTCGGTTCTATTTATTCACGCAAGCTGCATACATATTCGCAGTGGAACAATATCAAATATCACTTTAATATTTAATTTCATTTACCAAGAGCCAAATAATCTAAAAACATTGTACTCGAAGCAGTGTTATCCATCCTAAAGATTATACTACACTGTACTGCTTGGCAGCACATATAGTACAACAGTAATTTAAAACAGACCAACTGTATTGAGTTACCCTGTAGTATTATGAGGTCAAAGTTCATTTTCCTCGTCGTTACTACTCATATTCCGTTTTCTATAGTTTCAAAATCCTCTGTGATTACATACAGCAGTTTTCAGTACCACAAATATCTCTTTGCAACATATATTCCCACATAAAGAATCAAAACAAGAAAGGAAAGTTCGCCTGCTAGCTTTTTAACCAGAGAAATTAGTTTGATATTAGGCTTGAAGGTGAAGACTTTCTTAAATTCTCTTTTCGCTCTAGAATCTGGAAGCCTCAACAAGTGTGAAGGTGTCTGAGTAAGAAAATGTACAGGTTAACGAGTAGACATACTACCCATGAACAACTCAAAAACAAAACCGTGGATATTTCTTTAGCTTTTTAATGATCAAACACACTGGATAGCATAATCATTGGAGAAATACTGACTTCTAGTGAAATAGTGGGCGTTCTGGCTTCTTAAAACAGAGATCCTTTGTTATATTTCCGCTAAAATGGTGAGTTTTTCTTAGGAAAATCACACACAACCTACAGGACCTGGAAATGTGCAAACCAAATTGTTGAAGAACCAACGGTTCAACAACTTGTTTCGCCAGTAAAAGCCCCCAATGATCAAGAAAGTTAAAGACAGCTACGCAAATAAAACATCTCCAACTGGGTACTGACAGGCTGTTAACAGCCAGAAGGTTTTTGCTGCGTACCCACCCAGGTTTTGGGTCTGACCGCAGGTTGAAAATTTTGATGATTACAGGATGAGGTGGGATTATTTTAATGAAGAAATTTTGATGAGGTAGCTTTTTGCTCCTCTTTGTTTTGTACAGGATGCCAAATCGCCTTTTTGTTTACAGCCTGGTGTTTTGATTGATTTAAAAGTGGGGTAAATGTTGTAGTCAAACAGCTCATTTGGATATTTTTGAAATTCAGCTTATGCTGCTGTTTGGATTAACTCCTTTGTTACCTCGGGTGCCCGCATGCCATACGGGGTACCCGGTAAAGCCTGAAGCGACTACTACCACTACCACTACAGGGGGATTTTAGGGCTTATTTCGCCCGTGGGTTTATTTCACCCTGGCTTATTTCGCCCTATGGCTGCTTCAGGGGTGTACGCTCTTCAGCCTTGACTATTTGGAGTTCAGGGAGCTAATTGCAATACTGTTAGTATTTGTCATATTTTTATTTTATTTATTTAATATCATATATATTTTTTCTTTAATATATTCTTTTCTTTATTTTATTATATATTTGTTATTTTTTAAATTATTATTTTTTTAAATTATTATTATTATTATTATTTTGCTTTTTTTAATATATATAGTTTCATTTTGTTTTTAGTAGTTTTTTTTTCTGAAGCGGCAAATAAAATATAACCTTTAATATGTGGCTATATGGAATGCAATTAGAGGGAGAAATCAAACAAATGGCTCAAACGCAGGATAATCTTCAAGCACACTCACCATTTTGGTAATCTTCGGGGCCTATTGACACAATTACAAACTCAAACACAATCGAGCCTCGTGATACTGATAACCTTGTACTCACCATACTCAGCTATGTCTGCAATATCAGTGCTTACCTGAAAACAGACAATATGTTTCATTAATAATACAGAAATACTTTATCTTCCAAGTTTTACAATCCCAACCTACCCTTATATCTATGACATCAATAAATAATAGATGCATTACACTTTGTTATCTTGGATGCGTAATTCTCTAATTCTTAGGTTAGAGGATTACGAAATAAACGAGTTGTTTGGTTTGCGAGTCCAAAATTTCACTCCTGATAAAGGTCAGCTATCAAGATAATAATACGCCTTAAACATTATGTTTCATTTCTCGTAATGAATAAATTCGGTCACTTGTTTCCATAGCAACCTGGCGAGCTGTGAATTGACTGACTATAAAGTTAGAACATTAGGGTGTAAGGACTCACTTTTTTTTTATCCATCGATCAGCAAGTATGCCTTAAACATGTTGTTATTGAGAAACTTAGTAATAGTGCACATAACAATTGAGCTAGCTAAATATAGCAGGATCACTGTAACATAAACTGAGGACTTTATGTCTGATAGTTATCACTTGTCTGGGTCGTCTGTACTGGAGAGGTCACTCATGAGATGACCTCGTGGCAGTCTGCGCTTGAGGCGAAGTGGTTGGCCAGTGCGAGCGCCGAAATTGTACTTAACAGCTCCAGGGACCTCCTGGAGATGGTAAAAGAAAGGCCGTGCCAGCCGGCGGATGTACTGGTGAACGGGTAGATGACCAAACTCGTGATGAAATTGCTTGTTTCTGATGAACCATGGAGCATTTGTAGCTATACGAAGCACCCTGTTTTGTAGTACCTGCAGTCGGCGGAGATTAGTCTTGCTGGTGCCACCCCAGACTGGAGCTGCATAGGTAAAAATGGGACGGACTAGAGATGCGTAAATAAGAGAGAAGGGAGGATTCATAACCAAGTGAGGTGGGCCTGTTGAGTAAAGGATACAGTTTTGAGAGCCGGGCAGACGCAAGTGTAACAGACCGTCACATGTAGGCGTTCCAAGTAAGTCAAGTGTCCGGTAGCACCCCAAGATATTTCACTGGCACATTGGTTGGTATCCATGTAGTGAAGACGGATCCCTATAAGGACGTAAAGAGAAGATCTTAGCATCTGTCTTATTAGTGTTGAGGGAAATGCGCCAGTTGCAAAACTACTGAGCTAGTCGATCCAGGGCAGTTTGTACAGTCTGATTTTTAAAAGAAGATACGTGAAGGTCATCTGTTTCTCCACGTGAGGTTCCGCAATGTTGCCCAACAGCAGACAGGAAGTAATGCAGATATCCCCTTTCTTTATCCCCTCAACACTTGAAACATAAACAAGGGTTTGAGCTACCAGAGTATGTGATTCACCAGTGTAACCAATCTGGCAAATTTCGTTTACGTTACCATAGCAACGACCTTTCCCTCTTACCCTTCGCGTCCCTTGCCTGATGACCTTCACGTATTTTCTTTTAAAAATCAGACTGTAGTGTGGAAGGACTGCGCTTAGACAGTTGTACCCCATATTCCGATCGACCATGCCCACTCGCCTGAAACTACGGGTGTATCGTGCGATCATCCCGCCCCTGATCCTGTATGGATGCGAGGTCTGGGGATCGATGGCTCGTACCCCCATCCGCAGACTGCAAGCCGTGCAGAACAGGGCGCTTAGGATGATCTACGATATGGAACGTATGTTTCCTTCACACATTCTACACTCCCATTCTGGCATACCTTACGTTGAGGACGTGCGTGAACGCACGCGCACATTGTATGCCAGGATTACATCCCATCCCAACCACCTAGTGAACACACTAGGGCAATATGACCACCGTGTGCCCAGGAGGAGAAAGAGCTACCGCCTCCCCAAGGACGCCCTTGGGTGGTGAGACCAGCCTCTCATCCCCTCAACACTAAACTCTATCCCGGCTACACTAGGGCCGGGTCTGGCCCGTCGGCTGACCCCCGGCAGCCAGGTCCACCTGTGTGACCCCAAAGAGAACCACAACCTAAACGGTCCCCAACCACCCGACCTCTCGCTCCTGGCCCCGCCACACTGGACGGACTCTGCAACGCAGGCCGCCCCAAGCGTGGCTGTTTAGGGCACTGGCCTCCTACTTGGAAGCTCATCCCGCTGCCAGGAGCATTAGCAGAGGCCGAATCAGGTCCATCACTTAACAAGGACATCCAAGCATTGGAGGAAAGACAAATCCTATAAGACCGAATGGGTAAATCCGCACAGCGGATAGGTACCGTGGCGCTCTACCCACCGTCCGGGAGCACCCGGACGACTTGTTCTCGCTCTTGGCTGTTGGAAGGACTCATTCACAATGAAGTTAAAACATATCACAGTATAAGGGCAGGCATACGTAAGACCGCTAATAACGCAGCCACAAGTAGCGAAAGTGCTTGGTATGGGTTTGTAGACGCGCAAATTGCACGAAGAAATCTTCTGAGCGTACACAAATTTCATACTAAAGAATCCAGTCCTTCTAAATAGGACTTGAGAAGGTGCTGAACCGAGCAAACAGGATTAGCATGGTGTGGCACGGCCAAATGGCACAACACCATGACTGTACAGTAACTGACATAAAATCTCGCATTTAACTGACATCACCATCCTATGCCGTTCAAAGCTGACCATGCATGGAGAAAGAAATACAGAATTCTTCTTCTACATACGCAATGCAAACGAAGTTTGGAGTACTGTCTGCCCACCACAAGAAGGTAAAGCAGAGATATGTGTAACGTAAGCACTTTTGCTGTGTTTATGCTCGCCGTCTGGATATGATAAGGAAGCTAGGTTCATGTAAAATACACATAATACACATAACTCACTCATGCATAATACCTATCACTGCAGTTCTGAAACGAGCAATAGATCTGACAGCATTGATGACTCATATGCATTCCATCTCAACCTAGTTTAATCCTGCTGTAAACATTTGGGTGGGAAGAGAGACAGAGACAGAGATATTGAGACAGAAAACGGTTAATCTGTTGTTTGGTTTAGCGAAGTTAATGGACGTTTTCTTTTATTTGCACGCGTACGATAAACCCCTCCTTTAAGTACAGTACTGTAAGTAGTTTTCTGATCACTGCTCTGCGCGAGCTAATTTCGGAGAGAGAAAAGTATGCAAATGTTTCGATTCTTACAAACGTGATAGCCCCACATTTTATCTTTCTGCTTGACATACCACACAGATGTGTTCTGTATAATATATACAGATTAGACAGAAGATGGGTGAAATTATACCTATTGACTTATGTTAAATTAAGCTGCGTTTTATTTAACAATTACTAAAGGACACTGCTATTATATAATATTTTTGCATTGCTATTTCAGGCAGCTCTCTCGCAACGAGGTCTGTATCGAGTTGAATGCTGATTAAAATGTTATTGTTTATAGTAAGGAGTTGCTTCTGATATATTTAACACTGTATTTCCTGTACATCTCGCGTATAAATTTTATACCTCAAAGCTCAAGAACACGTATGTATATACAATTTAAAATCAATAAGCTTTTCATCATGGAACAGGCCGGTTCTTCAGCCAAAATTACACAATCGAGACAAACCTTTAAAAAGTGGCGAGGGGCGAATGATCGCGCATTGTTCCGCGGTGCTTAAAGAAAGGAACCCGGAATCGTCTCTAAAAACATTGAGAAAGAAACTGGTGATCTCCTTGATGTTTCTGCAAGTAGTGTACATAATTTTAGAAAGGAATAGCAAGCATCCGGAACTCTAAGAACATCCGGAAAATCGCGTAAATGCAAACAGCGCGTGGAGAAATACGACGATTTTACGAAAAGTGTTATACGCAGTAGAGCTCATGATTATTTTTTTCAGAAATGAACCAACACATAGATTTAATAAGTTAATGTGTAACACAACTCTATTTATTTATTGCCTAGAAGTTAGCGCTGCTATATATACTGCTAGTGTTGCAAAACTATGTACATGCATGTAGGGTCTAAAGTTGGAAAGTTGAGTCAGCTGCGCCCTGTTGTTTACATCAGGATTAAACTAGCGTGAGATAGAGTATAATACACTTATTTTGCAGTAAACATATACACTACTAAAGCAGATAAACGATTCAAAGCTCTCTCCTTCCTGCCTCGTTTGCCTTCTGGTAGTGGGCATAAAGCAGCCAATCTTTTGCGTTGCGTAATTCACTGAGTATGCTTCCATTAAGTAACAAGGGAACTATACTGGTCGCCAATCTAGAAAGTGATTGACATTTCGTACGGAGAGAGAGGCGACGTTGCCGCTTATTGCTGCCACGTGGAGAGCGTCATTACCTTTCCAGATGATGCTTATTGAAGTGGGAAAATGCCGCTTACATAATTTTTCCCGGGAGTTTCTGATTTATACCCCAATGTCTAACTTCCTTCTTCAAAATACTTTTCTTTCCCAATCTTAACCTTAATGCCCTTACTGATACCTAGGCCGCGCCGTGGCTCAGTGGTTAGACCGCTTGGCTCTCACCAAGGCGGCCCGGGTTCGATCCCAGGCGACCGCAAAGTGAGACTTGTGGTGGACAACACTGCGCTGGGGCGGGTTTTCTTCGGGATCTCCGGTTTCCCCCGCCATCTCATTCTACCGGTGCTCCATCTTCAGCTCATGTATCATCAGTGTCATCGCCTGCGGTGCCGTATGTAGTAAAAGCGGGCGTTAAACACTACACATTTCATTTTCATTACTGATAGCTACAGCACGTGAAGTCCTATCAAGCATCTTAGAGAAGGGAATAATAGACTCCCCTTTCAATTTCTCCTCGTCGAAGTATTCTCTCTCAGAGCATATTATTTCCCGTGTATGTTCTTTAATTGGAATACCTTTACCAAATAGTTTTATTTGGTTCCCGAGCACGTTCAGGTTTTCGCTTGTCACTATATTTAGACATAATTAAACATTCATTAAAACACAGTTGCAAATTATCACAACACGCGCTCAGATACACGGACTCAGGCACACGCACAGATTAATGACGCAAAACCAAGGCAAATTGCCACAAATAAAATGCAAAGTAACTTGCCAGTACAGGATCTCTAACTGTTGCATACGTAAAGACATTCTGTTTGTGCAGCATTATCAGCAAGAGAAACAAACACCGAGGTATTATGATTACTGCAGTGTTTGCGTAACTCGCTCACCCGCAGTTCATGCTAAGCACGTGTTAGAATATCGGCAACCAAGGTTTAGCGTCTAACGTTGTCATGGAAACGTCTCGACTCTAATTGGCCATTTTAATCGTTACTATGACAACCGTTATGACGTACTAATCCCCTCCCATTTATTTAGACCGTTATTCCATGTGGTTACTAACTGTCAATCACATTCTAGTTTGGCGACCAGTATAACTTCTGCGTTTACTTTTACTTTGAGAATGACGGGGCTTAAATGTTGACCTATAAGCAGCAGTAGGTTAGTGCAGGTAGATTCTAAAAAGGAAGAGGTCTCACTATAGAAAAGATTGCATTACACTAGGGAGGGAAAGCGGTCCAGACCAAGACTGATTAGAAGACAGTAGCGTTGTCTTACACACACGGCTTCGCTACGATTCTTGGCAGTCAATAATGATGGAATAATTACGTCTGCCTTACATTTATTGCAATCTTATGAAAGGGATAAATCGCACGGGATTTTATAGATGTTTACGACTGCTAAAGAACTGAATTGTTTGGGATATAAAATAAAACACCGTTTGAACAAAAAGTAACTAATAGTTCATTCAAGGGAATGTGGATGGCACTGACGAGAAGTTATTTAAAAGCTGAAGTAGTGCCAAAACACTGCTACAATGTAATACAGCGTGACAACATGCTAATCTTCAAAGCTCAGCTTGTGGGCGAAGAAAAAGCAGTGAAACTTAATTGACTATCTACAGTACAGGGAAGGTTACCAAGGAAACCAGATGAAAACATGCCCCTCCAGTAAGTCGCAACTCACTTCTTCTTCAAAAACAAGCTCCAATTTTTTCGTTATTACAATGAAACCTCGATTACTCTACGAATTCTAGCTAATGTGCAAAGTATCTGGGCCAGTTCATCTGGAGTTTGGTGAATAGAAGATTGGATCAGAAGTGGTTACACATGAGAATTACCTTTCCATGGATAAAAAAAGGTCCGCAAATTACTGACGAATTCTAAAATGACTCTCTATGGTATGCACGTATATTATAGGAAACTGATCAATCAATGGACCTTTGCAAATTAAAAATCTGATAGGTTAAAAACACGCGAGACCTGCATTTTAGAGTTGTTTCAAAGAATGGTAAAAGGTAAAAATTAAAACAAAGCTGACACAATATTAATGATATTTCTTCCATGCAAACATCAGTATTTTTAGCTTTGCTCCAGATGTATTCACATCTTACTGTGTCATTATCTCCTAGTTTCGTTCCGTTTCGTTCCCGAGTGGATAAAACTGTTTGCACTATAGAGTATGTATTAACTTACATGTGAAATAAGAGAAGGCATACTTGCCATGAATGTGCAAATAAAGCTCTGCACATTAAATGACGTATGTTGATGCATGCCGTTCTATTCGTAGGCGTGTCGACTGATAACTGCCATTCGAGGCTGCTTTCTTCAAGGATATCCTTTGCGATCCATTTTCGAAAATTAAGTGTCATGAGCTTCGTCGCTGTGCAATAAACGGGATGGAAAAAGCAAAGGGTGCAAACAAAATTAGAATTTGATTGCATCTGTGGTCTGGTGGTTAACATGCTAACTTCTTACTCAAGATGTCCAAGGTTCGATTCGGCCGAAGTATAGACGTTATCCTCAGAGCCTGGCTGTACGAATCAGGAGTGAATGTTCGTATGTGAATTTGATATAAATATGACATCTTAGATCCTAGACGATGAAGATCTCTCCGAAAAGAAACTGAGGATAGAAACTTTTTAAAATATCTTAATTACAATGTTTAGAAATTTGGTTTTCTCTTTCAATATTTTTAAGGCTGTTTGTACAGTATAGTTCACGTAGGTAATGGCTAGTTTTTTGTTATGTACCTGCTGCAGCTCTCAGCTTGTGTGACGAATAAAAGACCGCGTAATATAAGGGTCGTTTGATAAGTCTGGTAAATTTCCATAAAGGGATGCAATTTTTTGTTGCAATTTTTTTGGTGGTAACCTTGATTATTCAAAATATTGTAAAGAAAATTTGAATGTGCTACAATAATCAGTTCATTGTTGACATATGTACTGGTCAGTGTGACAGTTGCGATTGAAAACGGAAAAAACAGAGTTTCGTGCTGTTATTAAACATTTTCATTTGAAGAGCTGGACTGCCACACAAGTCAAAACTGAATTGAATGAACTTCAGGAACTCTGTACTAACATTGAAGACCATTTACTTTTGGATCAATGAATTTAAACGTGGTCGTAGAAGCACCGAAGATAATTCTCTGGTCGCCCAATTGGGGTCACCACACAGGACGCCATTGAAAAAATCCACCATCTGGTTATGCAAGACGGCCAAACCAAAATTTGTAAGATTGCTGACTCTGCAGGCATCTCAACTGAGTGAGCACACAATATCCTGCATGACAAATTGACAATGAAAAATCTGTGTGCAAGAGGGGTGCCGCGACCGCTCACAAAAGAACACTTCTAATGAGTGTCTAGCGATATTTAATCGCAATCGGCAAGAATTTTTGTGCAGATTTGTGACCGCGGATGAAACTTGGATCCATCATTACACCCCACAGTCAAAACAACCGACAAAGGCAGCTGAAAGTGCACCAAAAAAGGCAAGGGCCATTTTGTCAGCTGGTAAGGTGACTTTATTGGAATTCTCAAGGGATGATCCTCATAGACTACTTGGAAAAACGCAGAACCATAACTGGAGCCTATTATGCTTCATTTCTAGACTGTTTGCAACATGAGTTGACTGAAAAGAGACCGAGATTTAAACGAATTTTTTCAAAAGGATAATGCAGCATCGCACACATCAGCAATCACAATGGCAAAATTGCATGAATTGGGCTTTGAATTGGTTGCTCATCCACCTTATTCACCAGACTTAGCCACAAGGGACTTCTTCCCGTTCCCAAACTAGAATATTTGGCTTGGTGGTAAGAAATTTTCATCAAATGAAGAATTAATAGTCACAGTCAACGAGTATTTTGCAGACCTTTGACGGAACCTATTTTTCCGACGAGATGAAAAAGCTGGAACATCGCTGGACCAAGTGTACAGCCATCAATACAGACTATGTCGAGAAATAAGATGAGATGTTCACTATAAAAAATAGTTTTTTGCCAGACTTATCAAAAAACTCTCGTATAACTGATGCCATTTAACGAATTCATTAAAGGGAATCATGCTAAAATGCAGGAACATCTGTCAATGGAGTGTGAAATATCAAGGCGATAGCTGAAAACTGGAATTCCTCCAGTAAATTGATTCAATAAATGCACCTTCCTGACGAAACAGAAGACAGCGGACATCTGCCAACAAGTGCTGCTGCGCTACAAATGGAAAAGTGATGAAATATTAAAGAATGCTGTGACAGGTGACGAAAGTGGGTACACCATTTCGAACCCGAAAAAAAAAAACATTAATCAACGATGCAGGATCACCTGTTCAAAGCTGTGTCATCATCAGGTACACTTATGCCTTCAGTCTTTTGAGATATTTAGGTGTACTGTATGTGTAATTCATACTCAAAGCCACTGCAATTAATTCAAAAAGGCACAGCAGTACTGTGCAGTATCCGCAGACTACACTACAGGTACACTGTCATGGTTTCAATATTGTTGATCATCCTCCATACAGTTCCGATCTGGCAATGCTTCCAAAACCTGAAGATCTTACTCGTAGAGGAAATAACGCAGTGCTTCTACTGTCAAGGTCTTCACAGCATCAAGAAATTCTTCACCCGTTGGGTGAAGTGCATACTTCACTTGTTTTATTTAAATAACTATGCCCGTTTCTCAAATGTGGTAGGTAGCATTACGCCCTCGTAATATCAAATCATTTTTGCATTTATGTGATGAGAATCTAATAATGTTCTTGCCCAGCTCTACTGATTCCACTTTCCTTTTCTCCTTTCCACTTGTATTCGCAACAGTACGCCACTGCTGGAGCAATCGGTTTCCCAGAGAATTCTCTTCTGCAAGCGTGGGAGAGAATCCGGAAGAGTAGGTGACGTTTCCGCCAACAATCTCAAGGTCAACTCCTCCCCCTTACTACCACAAACATACAAGCATCGTGCATGAATGGAGCAGTGAGAACAGCAAAACATTTGATGCGATTCTGAATAACGAGTTTTTTTAACAGTTGTTTTGAACACACTTGCCAACTTCCTGCAAGTTTCCTCCGTCCAGCAAAAGCGTAACAATTGATCGATGACAAGAAACTCCAAATGTGCACAATTTTCAGTGCTGTGGTAAATGTAAAAACAGTACAGCAAATAAAAGGAAATACCTTTCTATAAGTATCTTTGAAGCAGTTTTGTCTCATGTTGAAATACTTCCTGGTACCCCACTAAATATCAATGGAAATAAAGAACACTAGGATGTGCATTCATTTCCAGTCTATGTTTTAAATTTCACAACAGACTATATAAATATCTGCAAACGAAGCTACGAATAAGATAAACAATTCACGTGATAGTACTGACTTTACAATCAACGTCGTATTGAATGTTCCAATGCTATATAGGATGTGGACACAGACAAATACCTTACACGGGGGATCTGTTGTGCCCTCCCCCCAAACGGAGATTAAAGTTCGCACGCAAACGAGTCAGAGAATGCTAGTTCCTGACTCGAAGTCCTTGCTCACTATTGCCGTACAGAAAGGTCGATGAACTAAGCAGACTTCCATTTATAGGGGAACAGGGGAACACTCTTTTCTACGATCAAGCAACCGCGCATTTGTCGGCACCGCCCTACCCCACTAAATCTAGAGGCACGCCTTAAATATGAACAGAAAAAGGAAAAAAGGAAGGAGTGGTAGACAAGAAACCATGTAAAACCCAAGTTCGAAAGCGGAGCCTTTTGAATTCGAGCCTTACACTTGATACATAGCCATCTCCCTCGGTTCATATTTTTGCTACTGGAAGCCACTTGTGGTGCAATCAAATGTTAAATCTTGGTGCTATGGATTTTATTGCAGTCTAGTGAAGTAGGACCATGACCGTGATGAAGACTGAAACGAGATATTTTTAGAAAACGAAACGATTAACTGCCCCGCCTCTGAAGCTTAGGTGGTAGCGTGTCTGCCTCACGTTCAAGAACTTCCGAGTTCGAATTCTCGGCCTGGGTGAGGTTTTTTCTTTTAATTTTAAATTGTACATCCTCCAACTTAAAATTCATATCGGACGATGAATGAAATGGCCGAAATGATACTCAAATGTGTCCAGGATCCATGGAGCTTAGAGCTACCCGACAATTGTCTTTATGGAAAACCCCGGCAAAACCTTATCCAGATAGCCTGGATAGCCTGACCAAGATTCGAACTCGGGACCTCTTGAATGTGAGGCAGACACGCTACCATCTACGCTACCAAGGAGGGCCGGTCTGGGTGAGTTATCCATATAAGGTTCCGGAATTTTCCCTTATGCTGAAAGATAAATGTCTGGCAACTCCAAATTCTATGGGCCATGGGCTCATTTGAACATAATTTCATTCCTTGTCCGATATGACTAAGTTGGAGGACGTTATCTTTTTTTTTTTAAAAAAAGAGATTAATTTTTTTCAAAAATGTAAATGATTTGCTTTTTAAAATATCTTCATTTAATATAAATGCATATGTAGTATGTACTAATTTTGTATTCCATGAAACCAATCCTCAAAATGATGTCAATCTTCTTGAGGCGCTTGATACATGAATAGGTATATCCTGAATTTTCTGAAAATAGCGTAAATTATACTTCTGTATAACCTGTAAACCACGAAATATAGAACAAAAAATTACTGCCCCAAAAATATATATCCCTCTAAAGCATGCAACTTATTTTAACATAGTTTTTCACAGAGCATTAA
The DNA here is from genome assembly GCA_030765055.1 of Mantis religiosa. NCBI lineage: Eukaryota > Metazoa > Arthropoda > Insecta > Mantodea > Mantidae > Mantis > Mantis religiosa. The sequence goes on from CM060953.1 coordinate 173,522,035, forward strand.
TCTTACCCTACATATTTTGTTCCTAGTTTGAATGTTTCATTACTTTTGTAATTTACTGACGTACTGCCAATCATTCAGTTTTTTCTCGTGATTAACGAAAGAGTACAGCAACACGTCTTCAGCATCCTATCCCGTTTCTACTTCACTACAGGTACTGAACTCATTTCTGTAAATGCTTACCTCCATTAATACTAAGGATATGGTTTGCAAGAGTATTTTGCACAGGACAGGTATATTATAAAAATAATAAACGACAACGGCTAGAGAAAGTCATGGGATTGTAACACAACATATTTTTCATTGCTTTTCTTCTTAAGTGGACTTCTGGTTTATGTTCACACGTTCGAGCACGAGTACAATGGAGACATCTAGATTTACTGGCGCCGATCAAGGCTTCTCTATCAAATAAAAAAAAAACGGATTGTAGGCACTGAACATGCTTTACCTAAGTCGCTACAATGTGATTATATTGAAAAGAATAATTTGCTTTGTTCTAAATTTATATTGTGAATAGAAACATCTTGCTTTCTATAGAGAAATAGCTTTGAATGTATTTATATAGAGGGGTATTCAGTTTCCATTTAGATTAGGTGCTATACTGTAAAGGTTCAATACCTATACCTAATCTCAAAAATAGATATACTCACTTTTAAAGTGTTATTTATGGTGTTTTCAAAGTTGACTTCTTTCTCCTCAATTAACCTCCACTAAAGCAAGTCGTATCGGACGATGAATGAAGTGGATGAAATGATGCTCAAATGAGTCTAAGGTCCATAGAGCTTAAGAACTATCCCACATTCATCTTTCAGGATAAGTTAAATCCCCATAAACCACGTCCAGTTAATATACCCTGACCGAAATTCGAGTTCGGACCTCCAGAACGTAGGGACACACGCTACTACCTATGTTACAGAGGTGAATTATCTGTGGATTATGTAGCACGGTATTTTCACAACAGATGCCCACTTGAAAATTGTGATTCAAGTTTGAAAATGCCACAGTGACGTCAGTTTGCAACCCAACCTCCAACATATTCGCAATTGATCTCAGTCTGGGATCTGTTGTACCCTGCAGTCAACCGAGTATAACGTAAACAAAGTAGACACAATGTGCACTACTCTCTGGTCACGTCACTGTCCACCCACCACAAGAAGGCAAGGTAGAGGAATGTGTAACGTAATCACTTTCTTTTCGCATGATGTTTATGCTCGCCTTCCGGATATGATAAGGATGTCACGTACACGTAAAATACATAGTGTTGCCACATAACTCACCCATGCATAATACCTAGGTATCACTTCAGCTACTAAAACGAGCATTAATTTCTGGCAGCATGGGTGACTCATTCTCACTTCGTAGTCAACAGTTCCATTTCCAGAGCAACAACAGTTCAAACGTCTCTGCCTCTTCAGGCCCCGCTTGCCTTCTTGTGGGCAGACAGTACGTATATTTTCCGATACGTTTCCACGCTTAACCATGTAGTGCGTATCTCAAGCGGCATACAAATGCAGGCTGCCTTAATGTAAACACGATAACAGCCCAAATGTCTCCAGTAATTCTGGGTGACGATAGCTCTATGGCGGTACATAAAAGGGTTTGGTTAACAGTACATACCGGTCGCTTAGGTAACCATGTCCTACTTCGAAGTCTGAATAACACACGATACTGTCTGAATTCCGGAGACCTCTTAAGCTTCGTATTCACCCCTCAGTTAAGAGTTAGTAACGTCACCACAGAAGTGTGATACACAATGTGTTACTGAGATAGAAGTTAGCAGTGTGCGACGTATTCTGAAAGCCACTAAATGAAAATTCTAAGTGCCAAAATTATTGCAAGCTTAAAATGAGAATTATGATTGCTTGATGGAGTTATGTGAATGGCTTCAGTATATGACAAAGGTAAATGAAGATTTTATGTCAATTTATCGCCCGATGAGAACCAATTCATAATTGCATTTATTGGATATGTACAAAAACTATACGCTCTTGTCAATAATACAGATTCTGCATCAGATTTTCTGTTATGGGCTGTCACTACGAGATATAATAAGTCAGTTTCCTATGAAAGTAGTCACCCGCGCCAGATATCTGGAAATCATAACCACTTCAATTCTGCCAGTTAAATTTCCAGTTTACAGAAACAGCGATTTCTTCTATCACCAATCGGGACTAACGAGGCATGCTTTCTTGGACAAGAATCTGCAGCAGAGATAGCAGGTAGCACGAAGAGGTGCATTTGATTTCCCAGCACGTTCACTAAATCTAACATCTCTGGATTTATCTTTGGGGGATAAGAATTTCGTGTATTCCAGGAAGCAACCTTCGCTGGAGGACCTTCGTAAAGAAATTACAGCAGCATTTTCAGAAACAGCCGCAGTAGACACTCAACTTTAGTATTAATTCTGTGATATATGAGCTCAATAACAACACAAAGTAAATAATTTGTGTATATATACAATAAAGAATGATCACAATTTTTCTGAAAACGTAAGTTTTACTCATCCTCATAATTTTGATGGTCTTTCTCAAAATAGTCTCCCCCGAATGCGATGCACCTGTCCCAGCGCTTCTGCCAGTCTTCAAAGACATGCTGGAAACCATTTTTGAGATATCCTTCCAAATCGCCTCCGCAGCCTTCACCACTGCTTCTGATGATGCATAATGCCTCCCACGAAGGCGTTTCCTCAAGTTAGGGAATAGAGAAAAGTCACATGGGGTTAAATACGGACTATAGGGAGGGTGAAGGATGCACTTCACGTTGATTTTTTACAAGATATTCAGGAATAACATTGCCAATATGCGGCCGCGCATTATCGTGCTGCAGCATCCAGCCTGCTTCAGGGAAATGTGGTCTTTTGCGCCTGATATGGACTTGCAATGTTTTCAGGACATCCCTGTAGTATTGTCCAGTTACTGATGTGTGTGCAGATACAACATGCTGATAAACCATTCTACGAATATCAAAGAATGAGATGGCCATAACTTTCCCAGCACAAGCAACCACTTTTGCTTTTTTGGGGTTTGGTGATGAAGGAGATTTCCACACTGAGCTTTGCTGGTTGCTTTCAGAATCAAAATGATGTAGCTAAGTTTCATCAGCAGTGATTAAGTTTGAAAGAAACTCCGGATCTTCCTCTAACATCAACTTTAACTGCATGTTACCTCCATTGCAGCGGTAGGCGATACTGCACTTGCCTGGTTCTCACAGGCGGGAACCAGGAGTACCAACAATGAAACTACTACGGCGTGTTTGTTTCACATTAAGCTAACAGGATACAATAAGTTTGAAATTTAGTGCGAAAAAGCCCTCGTATATATATATATATATATATATATATATATATATATATATATATATATATATATATATATATATATGTGTGTGTTTATGGACCCTGCATATTAATACTATAAAGAGAGAGAAAGAGAGTGTGGGTGTATGGTTTTTTAAGATTAATTAACAGCATGTCGCATTACAAGTAATATTGCATGCTTTGTATTCTTTGGTATTCAAGTTGTTTCATGATTTGGTCTTTTGTATGTCCTTATAGTTCCTATTATTGTCCTTGTAAGCACTGTTGATATCACTCTCACTGCCAAGATTTTAGCTCCTTGGTTTTACACTGCACTGCACTTCACAGTCCTATTTAGTTGCAGAATTGTTGGAAGTCTCTCAGATATTTGGATACAAGCTGTTGTGTAGTCGCTGGGCAGCTTCCTCCTTTTCTCCTAATGCATTCTCTTAATGTGTTTCTTTGTAGTAGTACCTCTGGGCATTCATATAGTGTGTGTGTGTGTGTGTGTGTGTGTGTGTGTGTGTGTGTGTGTGTGTGTGTGTGTGTGTGTGTGTGTGTGTGTGTGTGTGTGTGTGTGTGTGTGTGTGTGTGTGTGTGTGTGTGTGTGTGTGTGTGTGTGTGTGTGTGTGTGTGTGTGTGTGTGTGTGTGTGTGTGTGTGTGTGTGTGTGTGTGTGTGTGTGAAGAGCAGGAAGCAATCCTCGGAATCATCGGACTTAAAAAGTACGTTTCTTTTGGACTTAGATTATAAAACATTTCCGTAACAGTATAAATAAAAAAATAAAATCTGCACTGAAAAGACCGATGTATTTTCATCACTCAATTTCAATTCCATTTCGCTTATATTACAGGAGTTCTCTTTTTTGGGGATATGTCTGTTTTTATAACAGTCATTTCCAGTCCTTAAGGAAAAATTTAGAATCTTTGATAGGCGGAGTGTATTTCGTGTTCATATCACCCAAACTTTTCTATGTTTTCACTCATATTTATCATCAAGCATTTGTTTTTACAATACTTTGTTTTAGAATCTGACAATGAACGATAACTTACTTAACTAGTTAAGTTAATTTTCAGTCCTATTTAATTATGCTCTCTCAGTTATACACAATAAAAATTAAAGATTACTTGCAATGCATTCAAAGTGTACTCAATAAACTACACAAGTATGTCAAACTTCAGTTGTTTTTTTCTTTCAGGAAAGAAAAAAAAACATTTTTGGACGTTTGAAATTGAATTTGTTTGCTAATTTTTCGTAGAATCATACTACGCTTTCTTTTAGATATGTGTACACTTTTACTGAAAGTGATTATAGGATGTGCTCCCTAGAACTTAAAGAGTTACCGGACAGTCATCTCTCAGAATAAGGCAAAACCGCGGAAAAAGACTTATCCAGCATCCTGGCTAAGATTCCAACGTCTTGGACGTGAAGTAGGTACTATACCACCTACACTACAGAGACGGGCGAAATAATTCTACCTACCTTAAGTTAGCAGTAGGATAAGCAAAGGACACATCTAATTCATGGGAAGATGCGGTGCTTGTACAGTGCGATCCATTTAAACCAGTTTCAAGACGTCATAACTTTTGAACCAATAATAGCAAACACGTGCACCTTTGGGGGAATGTAATACACAATTGGGAGATTACATTACACTATTTACATCTCAGAGAAATTGTTGGAAGTGTTCTCCACCAGCATCTAAGGATACGACTGTAGACACTGAAGTTTATATGAGTATCTGCAATACATTTGTGGAGCAGCTGGATGATATTGTGACTATGTGGGTTCGTGAAATTAAAAGTCCAATTGCACAAACTCAAAATGTTCTTTATTTCCACCGAATTACAGTTGGAACACTTGCCGATTACACAGAATTACGTAGCGCACACAATTACAATTCGCCAGTTGGTCTGTCCAGGTCCACTCTGTACTCGCAATTACGTACAACTCCTCCGATGCATGTACACAGTCTTCCGGTCCGTTCACTCACTCGGCGCTCCTCACGGCTGCTCGCCAAGAACTGAGCTGACTCCAGAGGTCCAGAGGTAGTCCTGGTCGGGCGGGGCAATTTTTCTTTTTCCCCGTCCGGGTGTCTTCTGCCGCAGTACCTAGCCGCTTTGCGGCTTAACCTGCGAAGTGAGCTGACTCGCCAACTGCAGGCCTTATATAGGGAAGATCGCCGTTTCTGGAAGGTTCGCGGCGCGCACAATTATCCCGAGGTTTCCAGACGTCTGGTGGGAGGGGAAAGAGACGGTACAGGGCTCGTGCCGCACTCCTAATCATCCCTTCAGTTAGTGACACGAGAAAAATGGGTAGGCGTGGGCTGAATGCTTCCCGTCTGGCCCTACTGCCGGCCGGTTCTATCGGGAATTCCGACTTTTGGGTGACAATATGGAATTGAGAGGTTATTTCCAGCAAGATGGAGCAAAGTGCCATACATCTAATGACACCATGGAACTTGTACCCAGTTTCTTTGATAATCGAATAATTTCTAAAGGTCTGAGGCCTCCCAGATCCCCTAACCTAACCTCACCGGATTTTTGCTTGTGGGGGGGGGGGGTAATCTAAAAAATAGAGTGTACAAGAATAGACCACGGACAACTGATGTTCTCAAGTAATCCATTCGAACCAAAATAAGTGACAATGCATACTCTCCGTAAAGCTTCAGAGAATATGGTGAGACGAATGCAAACTTGTATAGATGCTGGTGGAGCACACTTCCAACATTTTCTCTGAGATGTAAACAGTGTAATGTAATCTGCCAATTGTGTATTATATTCTCACAAAGCTGCACGTGTGTCCTATTATGGGTTCAAAAGTTATGGCTTATTGAAATGGTTCAGGTTTATATGGATCACACTATATTAAATACAATTAGTCGAGCTTTCGTGTCTAAAACGGTAAAAAAACACATGCCATTTTGCATTTGGGAAACGATCTTGAATAAAATGTTTTGCTTTATTTGCAAGGGCATAATTTATTCTCCAAGTTCATTAGAAAAGAATGGCAACTGCAGCGGCAGAACGGGGAATGTGTAAAGACTGAGCGTTATTCAAGCGTAGGTTGTGTTTTTCCTTTGTTTGAAGCAAAAACCGTGTTATTAATGGGCTGTGAAAAGTAGTCTATGTAAACCAGACACTCAGCTTCTGTGCAGGCGGTAGTAAAAATAAAGTGATGCTCAACTTCTTAGAATAAGAGTTTTCTTTTATAATCGTACCGCTGTTCCTCTAGTTAAAAAGGAAACTGTGCTGTATAATCCGTTCTTTTAACTCTACAAAAGAAAGGTCTGTTAAATATTTAGGAGTGAATTATTTGCATGTAACACAAAAACTAGTCGAATGTTTTTAGAAAACATGCAATACTTAACATCAACTACACTCTCAAAGTGCAACAAATCTTTGACAAACTCTTGCGTTAATTTAAAATTGAGGGAAGAAAAGTCTTTATAACATTTTTAGCCATATCATAAAATTCATATGCCGCTAGACAGTTGCTACCTCCGCAACTTGGCGGGGAGAGTACTATGACAAGGGTATACAAAAACTGCCACACCGCATGCAAAAGTGCATCGATCCCAATGGTGATTACGTTGAAAAATAGCTGTAAGTTCCGCCTTTCCATCAATGTAATATTCATTGATAATAAACATGTTTTCTATATTAAATAAAATTGGAGACCTTATTTTACGGACACGCCTCGAAGTTTCCACTTTAAAACAGCCGGGTTTTGCTGCCCTCAGATTAACCTAAGTTTAAAAATTACGAGTTTCACATCCTTCTTCGCTCATTTCTTGAATTAATTTCATTTAAGATGGGCTAGCTATTACCATAACCTTGACTGAGATGTGAACAGCTGTACAACATGGCTGTTCTCTTACAGCTGAGACCATGAAGTATTTGACGGAGCGATAAAAACAGTAATGTTTATGTGCGGTTTCAGTTTAAACCCGGAGGGACTGAAATTCAGTAATGTGTATTTATTACTGTACGCAATTACGAGATGCATTCCATAATAGTTGGTGGGGAATTAATATATCACACACCAGAATTTATTACCTTTCTCCAATTGTAGGCCATCATAAACAAACCATACTAAATAACAAAATAAATTGAAATTGTATATAATTTTGTAACTATACAACACTCTGCCTGATATGTGGACATTACCCTTATCTAAAATACACTTAAACATAATACATAAGTTTAGTGTCACACAACTAATTTTTCAATCTAGCTAGTGATCCTTGACTCCGTTTGAAAAGGCATTGTTCGGGCCCTTAATAATAGCGTGACCGAGAGTAATAATCACAATGGACAAAATAGTCGCAAAAGGAATCTTGGAGTGAATAAAGAACACGCTTCGAGAGGTGAAAGTCGAACGCAGCTGCAGTGAGGAAGACATACAACTGGGCTGGCGGTCCATTAAGAAAGACATAACTGTTTGGGTCTTCGGTGCAGGCAGACCAGAACCGCGGAGAAAAGTTATCTATCGGTTCCTACGTAAATAACAAATTAAGTGTTATCGCGTAATATGCATTCTACATACGATAACTCTGAAGAGTGATATATTGGTACCCTTGGTGGGCAACTTCGCGAGTTATTTGATGATAAAACGAAGCAGTCATTAAACCAGTTTCAAACTTGCATTTCAGTGTCCTTACTCCCACACATATCCACGCATACGCTTTAACGGAACCCTTGCTCTATCCTGAGGATAGGCCACAGTGTTTAAAAATTTACGTCAGAATAAGCTACATCAAACTAGTGACCAATGCGTGCAGCAACCTTTTCCAGTGTATAAGCAATTGATGCGAAAAGAACTTGCACCACTTTAATAACTGAATTGTTCATATTGTCACCCAATTATCGGAAAGCCCAACCAACGACAGCTGAGAAGGGACCAGAGGCATCCGGGCCACACCCACCCATTAATCTCAGTCTCTAACTGAGGGGATGATTAGGGAAGTGTCACTTGTCGCTGGCCACCTCTTTCCCCTTCCCCTGCCGTCTGGAACCTTCACGGTAATTCACTGAAACGAGGGACTTCTAGAACACGGCGATATTCCTATAAAAAGGGCTGCAGTGAGTGAATTGAGTCAGTTCTTGGCGAGCTGTGAGGAGCGCCCAGTGAGGGGACGGACTGCGTACGTGCGTCGGAGCAGTTTACGTAATTGTGAGTGCAAGTGGAACTGTAACGGACGAACTGGTGAATCGTAATTGTGTGCATTACGTAATTCTGTGTAATTGGCAAGTGTTCAACTGTAAGTCGGTGGAAATAAAGAACATTTTTGAGTGGTGCAATTGGACTTTTAATTTCACGAACCCACAAAGTCACAATATTTTCTGAAAAATCATCTAAATCTAAAACATGGCACAGTAACTCTGGCTCCAATTAGTTTGACAAAGTCAACTGAAGCAAGATTCATTTACTGTAAACGTCACAACTATTATACTGCCTTTCAATCTTTTCCTGCAAGTTTATAACTGATATTACATTTATCTCATCAATTTGATAAGAAGTATGGCATATTCTGAGTTTCAAAATTTTATTTTAGAAATAATAATGCATAAAGCACTTGTTTTTTTTCGTTTAATGCATATTTTGTATTTTAATAAACAAGAATTTCTAACTTTTCACTGTTACGTCACAGTACCCCTCCACTACTCTCGCTCCTAGGTGTGCCACGCGGCTCGCCCATACCAAAAATTGAGTTCAGAAAATATACTTTCTTTACGTGTTTTCTCCAATGAATCTCCCTGTGTATCATAAAAATGCTCCCCTGTCTTCGTTCAATCAACGTAGCACCCGCTTTTTAAAGATTTGGCCATTGCTATTACATCACAGCTCTGCTTACAAAACATAAATTTCTATAAACATTTCACACTACTAACAGATGTAGATAGAAGAGCTCAGTCGATAGAGCACCTGCCTGATGTGCGAGAGATCCCGGTTTCCAATCCCAGGTGGCGGTGGGGATTTTTCTCCCAAGATGATTCCCCATCTTCCTCAAAGTCTGGGAGTATGAATGAGAGTGCAAATGTATACGTGATCTAATAATTAAAACTCCAAGTACCAGCAACCCAACGTCTATGAGTTAACACCATGACCAATAGGCGATATGTTCCAAAGGAGAAGGGCAACCGGAGGACCATTATAGTTAAAGATGAACAAAAACGTATATGAACAATAGTTTAAGGGTAAAATAGTTTAAGTCGGTGAGTGTAACACCCACCCACCCCCCCCCCCAAAAAAAAACTCGCGCTGAACCATGTTGTATGGGAAGGTAAGGCAAGGCAAGCATCTCATTTTCGATGTATTTTCTCCTAAAGTTTATAAATGAGTTCTCAAACGTTAATTTAACATGGCATTCGTTAATGTCAACCTGTTTAGGCTTTCCATTGAAGTTTTCTTAATGTATCCTTAAGCTACAAGGTCAAATAAATTGGTTTTTCTTAGAATGCCGCTATATTTTTTCGTATACTGGACGTTATAATTACAAAATACCACTGTTCTTACATAGTTTACGGCATGAAATAACTGTCGGCATAGTTAAGAAATTACAAATTACTCCTTTGCAGTCCAGAACACTTAACAGAATCACGGACACGTTTAAATCACTTCGCAGTCAATGCCACTTCTTTTACATGTATCTTAGGTACACTGAGAAAATTCTTGGAACAGGACCTGAAGGTGAATAACCTGCATTTGGCTCCGCACACCTCTAGCAATGGACTGTTAATAGAGCACCGTTAATATTTCTGTACAAGCTCGCATCTGTAAACATAGCATCTTAACGTAGACTTAATTATTATTAATCTTTGAAAGATCAAAGTCCTGGAAATGATAACAGAAACCTTCTTGTTACATGAAGGCAAAAAACTATGACGTGGACCTGGCAGGAAGGCAAATACAACGTTTGCGACTTGGGTTTAACCAATCTACCAGGGGCATTTTCTTGATTTTTCTGTCCTCGAGGTAAATATCGGATTGGATATTTAATATAATAACCCAAATATTCACCTTTAAATTTAAAACATACTAAAAAATGAAAATAGATGGCAAAAACGAATGATATGCCATCTAACCATAGACAATGGAAGATACAAACCTAAATGTTGTTTGCCAGGCATGTGTAGAAGCAGATACACAGTTACAAGTCTCTGTGGACACGTGTCGAAGCTGCAGTCAGAAACAGAGATACAACTGCAGAGCAACAAGGCCTCTGAGGAAACAAAGTAAGACGGTACGAAAAGGGCACAAGGTCTAGAAGACTAACTGTCCATCACACACCGATCCAAGAGGTATTTCCCAACAGAACCGTTTGCGAACAGCAAAGCTCAGTGTGGAAATCTCCTTCATCACCAACCCCCAAAAAAGCAAAAGTGCTTGCTTCTGCTGGGAAAGTTATGGTCATCTCATTCTTTGACATTCATGGAATGCTTTATCAGCATGTTGTACCTGCACACACATCAGTAACTGGACAATACTACAGGGATGTCCTGAAAACATTGCAAGTCCATATCAGGCGCAAGAGACCACATTTACGTGAAGCAGGCTGGATGTTGCACCACGAAAATGCGCGGCCGCATGTTGCCAATGTTGTTTTAAGGAAACGTAGATCAGAGGAAAATAAATAATGGTACATATTGCAGCTTATTTTCCAGAGCCTGAAGGCAAAGAATGACGTAAAAACAATAGATATTCATCGATTGAACAAAATGTAGTTAAACTTTGAAACGAAGAGACACGGATCTCTTCGGCGCTTTTGAGCAGTTTAAAATGTACGAGGGCTGTTCAATAAAGAATGCGATGCACTTGTCCCAGTGTTTCTGCCAGTCCCCAAAGACATGCTGGAAACCATTTTAGAGAGATCCTTCAAAATCACCTTCACAGCCTTCACCACTGCTTCTGATGATGGATAATGCCTCCACGAAGGCCTTTCAAGTTAGGCAATAGAAAAAAGTCAAATGGGGCTAAATCCGGGCTAAAGGGAGGGTGAGGGATGCACTTCACGTTGATTTTTACAAGATATTCAGGGCAATATGCGACCGCGCATTATCGTGGTGCAGCATCCAGCCTGCTTCGCGGAAATGTGGTCTTTTGCGCCTGATATGGACTTGCAATGTTTTCGGGACATCCCTGTATGATACCCAGTTACTGATGTGTCTACAGGTACAACATGCTGATAAACCATTCTATGAATATCAAATAATGAGATGACCATAACTTGCCCAGCAGAAGCAACCACATTTACTTTTTGGGGGGTTGGTGCCTCCAAAGAAGCATTCTGGTTTAATTAAACTTTTATTGTTTCTTTCTTAATTCTGCATATTTAGATATGCATTTTTATTATATGAGTAAGTATGCTCATGAGTTCCTAAACGAACATGAAGTTTAAACCGTGCTTATCCCTAATAATCAGGGTGGCAATTCTGCGAATTTGAAAACCAGTTTGTAAAACATGTAATTAATTTTTATACCATAGCGAATGCATTTTAGCATATCTATTACCTCTCCTTTACCTATGAAATTGGTTTTTATCCACTTACAAAAATTTGGCATGCCAATTTTCTGTGACCTCGCCGATTACTGGCGTCGCCTAGTCTTTGTTCCTGGAAAAATGCGCAGCAGACAAGTTTACAAGTCCTACTTGCGTTTCTTAGAAGTTCAGACAACCGCTTTCTGTTCGTAGCTAGTTACCGTGTCGAACCCTGGCGATGATATATTGTAATTGCACAGTTTTGACATTCCATTAAATACAGTCAACTTTCTACAGCAAAAACAACCACCCCCCCCCCCCGCACCCATTAAAAGTTAGCCCGCGGATGCAAATGTTCTCGCACCTTCATATTTTATCTTTTTCCTTCATAAATTTAAGTAAACTTTACTGTATATTAAATACACTGCAGTTTTGAAAATACAAAGCACAATAACAATAATTTGAAACATGTACTCAGGAGGCGATGGTCCTGAAGTTCCTCTGGAAATACTGTGTGCCCAACACAAGAAGGCAAGCTAGAGAAATGTGTAACGTAATCACTTTTGCTGTTCCCACGGTGTTTATGCTCGTCTTCCCAGTATGACAAGGATGCTAGATTCGTTTAAAATACGCAAGTTTTGTCACATAACCCACCCATACATAATACCTACCACTACAGTTAATGCAACAAACATTAGATCAGGCAGTATGGATGACTCAGACTTTATCTATACTAATATTATATTAATTACATAAAATTGAAAATGATAACAGAACAAATAACCACTGCAATTCACTATAACTAAATATTAGGAGTATGAGGAAGGGAGGGGGAGGAGGAGGAGATTGCAATCTTCCAAGCAAGTTCATTAGAGGAACCACAACGTGTCTAGAATATTTGGAAAGGTGCATTAAATTATTTTAAACAAAATTAATACCTATCTTTCCTGCAGCATGTCTTTGTTCACATGTTAAGATTTCCACGTTACACAAAATTATTGAAAAATCAACCAAAGGGAAGCTTACAGGATATTCAGAGAAAATTCAAGATATAGGTGCATTTGTCATGAAATATTTAATGTATAACATTTTAAAGAAAACTATTAAGTTATAGAGTTATATTTGAAAAGAAAAAATGTATAAGAAACACACACTAGCAGCCTGTCTTCTGGCGACGAAAAGAATAACCCCATTATAAACAGAATAACTTTTGTCTATACATTCCTCTCCCTCCCCCTTCTTTTTTTCTTTTTGGGGTAAAAGACACAAGTGGTAGACAGCCGCTGTATCTCAAGAGATATATTCCTTACGAACAGACCTAACAGAGCATATTTTACACGTCTGCAGATGGATGTAGTAACCTTAGAGGAGTAGGATAGTGAAGTGCAGTACCGAAGGAAACATAATCGCATACTTTAAAACATTCAATTTATGATAAATATTTTCTATTGAAATAAAAATGTACAATGCCATTCAAGCCCACAAAGTACAGATAATTGCAAAACGTTGAGTACAAATGACCGAGCTATTGTATTCCAAAGTCTCTTTCTTACAACTTATATTGAATTTGATTCACGTTCTGATGGAAGACATACATTTGGAATTGCATGTGTATTTGTGCTTTAAGACAGTAATTATTCCTTTGGTAATGGCGAAGATTTGCATCACGGATCTTCCGTTCACGGTCTAGTTGCTGTAACCACTGAGCTACCACCGCAACATGCCAGCACGACAAAAATGGGACTTAAAGTTGTCGCCATTAAGGTAGTTGTCTCATAAGTATATGAGAACTCCTAGTGGTTTACCGGGGAAAATATGAGTCAGTTACAGAGTTTAATGTCGGGAGATCATGGTTCAAATCCCGGCTATGACACTGAATTTTTCAATGTAACTCTTGCTTTTCAATCTTTTGGTAATGTAATTTAGAAGAAAATAGTTGATGTTATACAAGAACCTCGTTTATCCGTGCCTCAATTCGGATTTTCAATTTATCCGGATTACGTTCGGCCCATTTACTCTTGATTACTTTTCCTTTCGGCTTGATAAAACGCACCATTAGGTTGAAATGAAAGAAACCCACAAGCGATTTCAGAAAATAATAGTAATAATTGTTGTTAACAGTTTTTATTCTCTTTATTAAGAAATTAATGAGGTATACAGAACCAGAAGCAAAGACAGTAAATAAGAAGAAAGGTGAAACACATTACGCCCCTCTTACACGAACATTGATAAAATGGGTTTGTATGAACTAGTTAAATAGTTTCTTTCCGGATCATCCGATTGCCCTCGGGCCTAAGTATCTTGTGTCCTCCATAAAAAAGCGATAAAAGAAAACAACTTATAATTCACTACAGTCATTTTACGTGGAGTTTCTATTTAGCCGCTGCGAAAGAAAAAAAAACCAGCAAAATTTGCTTACAACAGCATGAATATGCATGCTATACGTTTAAAAACTTCGTTTAATAACTCCTAAGGTTAAGGAAGTTTCTCTCTTTTATCTAAATGTACTCTCTAAATGTTGAATGCATGAAATGTTCAACTGCAGTAAGTGATCAAAAACTTCATATAACGTAAATGGGAATTCCCTCTTATAAGAATATTTGAAGATCGGTAATATGGCTTCATTTTGCCACACACATAGAAACTTTTTCCTGCTACCATAATACGCGTGTATTAAAACAAAGAATGCTACTACTTAAGCTAAACAGATGTCTAGCCCATATTTTGACTTTCATAACACTAATAATGAACAATGTTACAAAAATTGGAAATACTGTTGTGGACCAGGATTGTAAGGGGGGGGGGTGAAAGACTTACAAACCTACTGAGGGTGTAGCTACTGAAAGGGTAGAGCGAAAGAAACATCTAAGTCAAACTGAACTGAATAACTATATTTCAAAGATGCCTAGTGTTTCTACAGGGCACTCCCTGGATCTGCATGAGATCAGGGGCGCTTTGGTAACATTTAAATACATAATAATATAATGCAACTTTACCTTTGGCGATGTGTTGTTTGTACGGCGTGAACCCTGTGTGACTGTCAAAAGGTGTACGATCTGGTACGCCCTGCTGGCTATCTTACTCGTGGTAGCACTTTGAAATAAACTCTTGTTGACTCTTACAGAGACCAGCAGCAAGTCCTCTCTGAAATCTCTGTGAAGTTTCTCCCCTGGGGGCTAACTCAACCAGGCTTAAATAGGGGTCCTACCAGAAAGTCAACTCTGCGATTCCCACGCTAACTGTTAAATTTGCACCACATTGTGCAATCATTATTTACATCATTGAGAACATGTTTAAACCTGTTACTGACCAACTAAGCATTATTTCCCTTGATCAGCAGGATGTGTGATTCATTGTTTAAAACATGGAGAACAAGTTGAGATCTTAAATTAATTATTCTTTCACACTGGCCGTGTGTAGGCTAAATTGTGGAAACGTAGAGTCAGACTGAAAAATTCAATGCCATAGCCGGGATTTGAACCACGGATCTTCTGGTTTCCGTCCAGCCACACTACCATTGTGCTACTATGGCCAACGTGCCGATATGACATTAAATTCTCCAACTGACTCGTATTTTCCTAAGTGGTTTACCAAAGTACATGTTTTGCCAGTCAGCAGAATTTACACTTAATCATACAACTTTTGCACACAGCTGTGCCCAGACTCAAGGCATCGAAAATACATGTTACAGAATAATGATTACAGAAATTTCCAAATCTTGCTCAGCCTATACACGCAACAATACTATATCCCAAAACTGTAGACTACCAATAAGGTAATTCGTGAAGGAACCCAGGGATCAATGTATCATTTGTGATGGACAAAACGGCATCCGGGCGCTTTTTTCTCCGGGTTCTCCGACTTCCGCGCCTTTCATAATCGCCTATCATTTCAATATTACAAAAAGCTGATGTCATACACTTATTCACCCTCATTCTAACCATGGGGCTGAATCCCCATCCTGGATATTCTCTCGAAATCAGATTTCCTCAGCTTCTAAACAGACCAAGAAAGATGCAAGGAAAGAAAGAGAGAGAAAAAGTTGACTGCACAGTTAAGATCGTGTATTACTAAATGTCTATACCCATTTACTGGTGGTTACTAGAAGTTCTAGTGGTAGAATCAAATTGTTAAATTCACACGCTATATATTTCGCTGCATCCCTGCGAAAGGGCACCATAATCGTGATGAAGGATTGGAACACAGCTAAACTGTAGCATATCCAGCACTATATAGTAATTATAGCGGGATACACTCAATCTATAATCGTAAGTCACAATATAAAGTAATAGAACTGGATGCTTTGTCATATCTGTAATAAAAATGTCCCACACAAAGAACAAAGCTGTAGAAAGGTGTACGTTTTACAAGCAAATATGCATTATGGTGCAAACTTGGGATCACGAAAGTTTCACTTCTGTATATTGTAGTAACAGCTAGTGGTGAGTACAAAGATAACGCTTCACTGAGCTGATGAATGTGGTCTTTCAGCTGCGCCTCAACTTTGCAACCTCAAACATTCTATATGGGTCATCAGCCTGTGCAAAGAAGGGCCTTCTTCCTCTCCTCCACGTGACGAAATGTGCGGTGACGCTTTCACCATCCAGATAACTCTAGTGCAGACAAATTCATCTTCGTGCTAACAGACTATCAGTAAATTCTGACAACTGGCCTCAACTTTGCCAATGTCACTGATGAGACAGAATCATTCTATCCAATACTCGGTTTGCTTCTTTCTGATAAGACTTTATAGCTAGAGAGGTAAATAAAATAGATTATCTCAGAGCATATAATCGACAGGAAAATACAAAATAAAGCCTTTTTTAAAACATGTTCACTATCCCTGCTGTTTGTTTATAGCAAGCAGAGAAAGTATTTCATTTCTCTTCAAAATTCGATACCGAGATTTTAGCGAAAATACAACTTTGGGGCTTCCTGAATCCAAAAAAGCAATTTGAGAAAAAGACCCGTGTGCAGGGTTTAGCTTAACACAAACGCACTGTACAAATTCAAAAACTGAAATTGACCAGTATTTTACAAAGATGCGACACTAATTTTCAAGAATTTAGCTCAAACCTTGTCGAACATATTTTCACAAAATGCTAATAATGGTTTTGGATAAAATCGTCACATATTTTACGTATTTTCGCGATAAAATTCATATCTCGAATTCCTGGATTTAATCCATTAAGTCCTGTTCTTTCGAAAGAAATTTTCTATTTTTGCACAATCGATAAACCATAGGAAATGGAAAAAAGTACTATACAAAAAACTTAGGGAGTTTTAAAACAGACAATTTTAGATAACTGCTTATGGTATGAGAAGTTCATTTTTAAGGTATACATTATTTGTTTGAATGTTGCAGTATTTTATTTTTAACTTTCTCTTCACGTACATATTGCTTAGAAAGTTATTACATTCCATCGTAAAATTCAATGTTCAATGGAAATGCATATTTTAAGTCCCCTATACCCCAAAAAATTGCATTTTTAGAAAAGATCGGTGTGCCCCAAAGAGTGCTCATTCTGTGTGTATTAATGTGTGCGTGTGCATGGGTGTGAACAGTGTAATTAAAAAAATGCCAAATTGATATTTAAATTGAGCATCTTACTAGGATGCGACGGTAATATCCAAGGAGTTCTCTCCAACCCTTATTTTTAAATGGAACATCTTTAAAACGTTTTATTTTCTTAAAAATAGTTCTTAATGATTTTCACTAAAATATCATGCCAAATGAAAAGTATATTCTGTATCTTCTAGAGATATCATGAGAAGATCTCTTTATTGTGCATGACTTTTATAATAAATCGTAAGAGATACACAAAATCTTACCACACAAAAATGTAGACCTCTTAAAACAATTTATGCCAAATACAATTTATTCTAGAATGAACTATTTCCAGATATTTCTAGCTCTATGTCTGAATTTTCCAATATGTATTTCCCAAATAGCAATACATTATTCGATCTTCATTTCTTGACCACATAAACAGAACTTTCTATGTCATTATATATCGACCAGCTCTTAATGGACTTGACTACCAATTAAAGCCTAACGTATTCATATGTTCCTTGCAGTAATAAGAAAATTAGCAATAAGGTGATTTCAGCAAATGTTTACCTCGATTAACACGAGATCGAGAAATAAGCATTTCAAGGCCAAACTAAAGCGACCTGTGTTTAAACAGTTGACTATCGTAACCACTTGTTATACCTATAGGTAACATGTAACATAAATATTTCTACAAACGTAACAGCATTTACAGATTCAAAAATAAGCGTTAGGCTAGTTTTGTAATCCTTCACAAGTAAGGAATTTGCAATAACATTCAGAACATCAAATTATTATACTTTGAGAGGAAGAAATGTTGCTGTTAACATAAAATAATGGAAATGAAGCTATTACATATAATCGTTTGATGTGTGTTGTAAACAACTCTGCATTCGGTGTATGTCCTTGTCATGGCCTTCGGTATGACTGACGACGTAAATTCATTATACCATCCACTTATTCTCGCAATATTCTTATCGTTACTGTATTATAACGGCAAGTAAGAATATTTAGACAACAATTTATTAAAGCTGACTTTGTGATGTACTGCCTGGAAAATTTCATCTAATTTTCGTCTATTTTATAAAGTTACGACTGGTAAGCACTTCAAATAATGAAGCATTTAATAAACTTTAAACTTTCTTTGAAGTATAGCCACTGTTCATCAGATTGTTAGAAATGACTTTGTATAGTGAAAATTCAACTAATGCCTTATAACTCATTTTAAATAACTAAAATTAACTTGAAAAATATTCAGACGCTGTATCACCTGGAGCAGGAGAAGAAATTGGGTGACAGTGGCTATTCTATCATTAAAATAGAGCCCAAGTACGGCTAAAGGATGATCAGAGGATTGCCAGTGAATGAAGACAAATATTTTAATGAAAACTCAAAGTTCAGAAAACCATCTGGTAATTAAGTTGAGATTTCTTTCTCTTAAGATGTATGTATCGATCATTTCTGCTGCTGAAAAAAAAAATATGTAGCTTTTCAACCACTAAATATTTTTTCAAAAGCTATGAACCAAAACGAAGCAGCAGAGTACATGTTTCCTGCTGGCTGTTTACTATCGCATCTGTGCGACTTGATATAAAGGTATTTTACCTTCTTTCACTCCCATTACCATTCTCTCCCTTTCATCTCAAATTCCTCTGGTAAAAGATGGCGATAGATGCACAATATTTTCTCAACATATAAGTGGATTCCTTTCTTAACAGCAAACATTGAATTCAACCTAATGTTTAAGTAAATCGCCAAAGCTATTATACCCAGTTTATATGTATCTTACAACCTTCATCATTCCAGTATAATTATGTTGTGTTTTTTTTTTTTTCTGAATTGAATTTTTCTCATTTCTACAGCGCCTCTAATTGGCTGTAGACATAGTCTGTGCCTTTTAATGGCTTACACCTATTATGGTTTTCTGTAATGAGTACTTTTAGAGAGATTTCTTAGCATCGTAATTTCATTACGTTTGTTATTGGCGGTTATTTATTAAGTATTATATTAAGATGTTAACCCTAGTATTGCGCTCTGAGCCAGTGAACCATTAAGGAAGTTTCTAACACCTCGCTTGTTTTCAACTTAACGTCCCGCAAAGTTAAGTCATATCGGACGATGAATGAAATGATGCTCAAGTGGGCAGATGATCTATAGAGCTTAGAGTTACCACACATTCAACCTTCAGGATAAGGGAAAACCCGGGAAGAAAACCTTACTCAGATAACTTGCCCTGACCGGGATTCGATCTCGGAACCTCTTGAATTTGAGGCATACACACTACACCATCCTACAGAAGCGGTCTAACTTCCTTTCTAATTAGTAGTTTCACTGCTTCATGTAATATTAAATAGTACGTGCTACTTATCACAATAAAGGATAGGTGCTGTAAGAATCAACAACAAAAAATGGTTTACGATTCAACATAACATCGTTCACTCTTAGCTCTACATTTGTTCCTTAACATTTTGTTTACTATTTCCCACGTGGGGTAAAATACAATACTAACCTAAAAGGACTAGTTGCATATCATACAAATGCGACAATAACCTGCTTAACAATAGTCACGTTTGTTCCATCATTATACAAATCAGCGTGTTAGTGTAAGGAGTATTCAAGCGAGACTTAAAACTGGTAACACTGGGCTATAAAAGTACATAGCAATTGAAGAATACACATTTAAAAAAATAACGTTTACAATTTGTAATTCATTAAGAGAATAGTAGAATTGGGTAGATGCAATATACGAGGGCTGTTCAATAAAGAATGATCCTCATAACTTTTATGGTCCTTCTCAAAATAGTGTCCCCTGAATGCGATATACTTTTCCCAGCGTTTCTGCCAGTCTTCAAAGACATGCTGAAAACCATTTTTTGAGAGATCCTTCAAAATCGCCTCCTCAGCCTTCACCACTGCTTCTGATGATGGATAATACCTCCCACAAAGGCATTTCTTCAAGTTAGGGAATAGAAAAAAGTCACATGGGGTTGAATTCGGAATATAGGGAGGGTGAGGGATGCACTTCACGTTGATTTTTGCAACATATTCAGCAATAACATTAGCAATATGCGGCCGCGCATTATCGTGGTGCAGCATCCAGCCTGCTTCACGGAAATGTGTTTTGCGCCTGATTTGGACTTGCAATGTTTTCAGGACATCCCTGTAGTATTGTCCAGTTACTGATGTGTGTGCAGGTACAACATGCTGATAAACCATTCCATGAATATAGAATGAGGTGACCATAATTTTCCCAGCAGAAGCAACCACTTTTGCTTTTTGGGGGGTTGGTGAAGGAGATTTCCACGCTGAGCTTTGCTGTTTGCTCTCAGAATCAAAATGATGTAGCCAAGTTTCATCAGCAGTGATTACGTTTGAAAGAAGCTCCGGAGCTTCCTCTAACATCAACTTTAACTGCATGTAGACCTGGAACCCATCGCGCACAAATACGTCCATGTGTGATGTCTCTGTCACCAACGTGTGGGTGGTGCCCAATGAAATGTTCAGTATTTCAGAAAGTGATCTTACGGTAATTCGTCGATCCTCTCTCACAATGGCAGCAGCAGTGCTGATGTTTTCTTCTGTAAGAGCAGTAACTGGAGCACCGGGTCCACCTTCCTTTGAAATTGATTGTCTCCCCTCTTTAAACGTTTTAAACCACCTTCGAGCTGTGCTATAGGGAAGAACAGACTCTCCATAGGCCTACGGTAACATTGTATAGGCCTCAACTGAAGATTTGTTGAGACGAAAGCAGAATTTCAAAGCCGCATATTGTTCCTCGCGTGTTACCCCCATTGCAGCGGTAGGCGATACTGAACATGTCTGAACTTGCCTGTTTCTCACAGGCGGGAACCAAGAGTATCAACAATGAAACTACTAAGGCGTGTTTGTTTCACATTAAGCTAACGGAATATAATACGATTGAATTTTAGTGAGAAACATTATGACCGTAAATAAATTATGATCATGCTTTATTGAACAGCCCTCGTATGTTGGAATTAATATGTAGTGTTAAACGCCCGCTTTTACTACAGGCAGTGATACTGATGGTACCTGAAATTAAGATGGAGCACCGGTGGAATGAGATGGCGGGGAAAATCGGAGATCCCGGAAAACCCGCCTCAGCATCGTGTTGTCCACCACAAATCTCACTTTGCGGTCACCTGGGATCGAACTCGGACCGCCTTGGTGAGAGTCGAGCGGTCTAACCACTCAGCCACTGCGCGGCCCTACGAGTCTATATGGTGTATTTCTATACGGTTTAGTGATGTCCAAATGGATTTTAAATAATAAATGAATAAATGGTTGTGTCTGCTTTCAGGCTTCTGTTACTTAGTACTTATTTTGAAACTATATTCCTCCCGTTTTTACTTCTGTTGCGCAGAACTCCAGTGATAATACTGCTCTGTGGAATAATTAGTACGCTCACTGCTATGGGCACAACGTTTACCAGGGTTCAGTAAATATATTTAGTCAAAACACAAGTGCGCCTCTAAAGCAGGACTCAGAGAACGGTTGCCGCCTGGCAAAGCTGGCAACCTGCGCCATAGAGCGGTCTGAACAGGTGTATATCTGCACGGAGCGTGTTGGAACTGTCCAGAGCTCCCAGGTGCTTGTGTCCCAGTCCAAACTACTGGCTACACGTCAAAATATCTGTAATTCGTAGCAAAAAACAATGTGCAAATAACTATGGAAAGGTTTTATATCTCGTATTTTATGTTACTCGACATAAATCTTTGCAGAAATAGTTACATTATACACTTCCTTGTACACAGAAGCAGAGAAGCAGAAATCTAATCGACAATCTGAGTTTTGAGTACACTTTGGAATTCCCTACTCTATTAACACTGTGAGAAACACGTGAATACCGAACGCATTGTAAACAAATGTCAACGTATTGAAAAATTCTTATCTATAATAAGGTATCTGGAAAATGTATGTCACAAAACAGAAAGAAAAAATGAAAGAAATTGTGTGTTTTAAGGAAATCTACATATATTTTGTAGAGGTAAGGTTTTGTCTACCAATTATGGTTTAACCTTATACTAATTATGTTCCGAATGAGAAGGAATTCAAAATATGCCTTTTATTTTAACCGTTTTAACGCTTTTGGTATTTAAATCCAAAGATTTTTGGAAAACTAAGAACATAGAAAATATTTTCACGTAAATATTTTTTTATTATCTTCGTGTCACTGACCGAAGATGTTTACCAAGGCAATATCATCCTGCCATGCAGATACGAGACACCCGCCGACAATTCTACCCTGAAAGAGACCACCTGATGGTCATTGAAGACTGTCAATTACAGAATCATATCTACGTAACCGGTGTGTCGGAATTTCGTCCCACAGGAGTTCATTTACATCCCATTGCATCGCTTTTAAGCTTTTAAACATTGGTCTTGGCCAGGTTTGAACCGGTGACCTTAGAATTAGTAGGCCAGCACCTAGCTAGCCAATGTAGATGTTAGATTCATTAATACATCTAAAAAAACTATCAATTTTTATTTAATGTGTAAATAGACGCGATTTTGTTAACAGCTTGGAGAAATGATTTTTAATGAGAGGTAAGTGAGAGTACATAGCTTGAGTGAAAGTTTGGTTCAAATTAAAAGCGTGCCTACGTAATATCCAGAGCGAGCACACCCCACTTTCTATCTCACGCAGAGCAATAAAAATTAATTAGTACAGAAAACTTGCTGCGCATTAAGAAATATAAATCAACTTAAATATGTAAATAAAAAGGGCCACTAAATGCATTGACATAGTTACTCGATGTAACCCAAAGTATCCAAACGATAAGCCACTTCTGTGTGATCTTTATAGTGCCAAACCGAAATTAACAGAAAAACTTGAATATGAATTAAAATTCCTATGAGATAACAATGGGTAGATAAACGATGCTCCTGCTCGCCTCGGTAGCGTAGATGATAGCCTGTCTGCTTCACGTTCAAGAGGTCCCGAGATCGAATCAGGACGAGGTACATGGATAAGTTTTTTCCGGGGTTTTCCCTTATCCTGATAAACGAATGTGGGGTAACTAAGCTCCATGGACCCCAGACTCATTTGAGCATTACTTCACCCATTTCATTCATCGTCCGATAAGACAACGTTGGAGGACGTAAGTTGTAATAAAAATACTCCACATCGATTTATTTTTATTTTTACTTTCCCTACCAAGTACAGGTATGAGAAATATTGCATCTTCTTCAAGCATTCAATAATGAGAAATATCACTGGAACTATGTACACGTTTTTTAGGCTTCCTCAATTGAAAAAAAAAAAAAAATCCACTTTTATAAGAAGGAAAAATATATATAGTGTTTAACGCCCGCTTTTACTACATACGGCACCGCAGGCGGTGACACTGATGATACATGAGATGAAGATTGAGCACCGGTGGAATGAGATGGCGGGGAAACCGGAGATCCCGGAGAAAACTCGCCCCAGCGCCGTCTTGTCCACCACAAACCTCACTTTGCGATCGCCTAGGATCGAACCCGGGCCACCTTGGTGAGAGCCAAGCGGTCTAACCACTGAACCACGGCGCGGCCATTTAAAAGAAGGACAGAGACAGAGAGAGAACAGTATAAATCAGAAAAGAACACTGATATTTAAATACAGCATCTGCCAAAAATGTTATACGAACAATGTTATGAAAATCCCCACCCCTAAATATCTCTTTACTTGGAAAAAAGAATGGGGTTTTTATATTCTTAAAAGAATGTATCATGATAAAAGTATTTATGTGATAAACTATTAAACCAATTTTGTATAACGCTATAAGACAGGTAAACCACGATAAATAAATAAATCTTAAAAAGTAGGTACTGATCGCTGTAAAATAGACATTTTATATAACCTTTTGTAGGTAAATTTGCATTAAAAGCTATTAAAGCATTCCTAGATAAATTACAAGGAATAGAAATTAAACAGCTGGAGAGAATTTACACAGCTGTAGTAGAAGCAAAAATGCTCTATGGGGTAGAGATATGGGGTTTGGAGGAGGGGGTGCAAATACGAATGTGATATATAGAAACTTTTGCAAACAAGTTTTGGGCTTACCTCGAGCTTCACCAAATGGAGTGGCGCAAGCAGAATTGGGAAGACTGGGAACTAGAGGAATATTGGTGGAAAGGGTGTTAAAATATTTGGCGAGAATTAGGAGTTTAGATGAGCAGAATATTCTGTGGCCACGCCGTGGCTCAGTGGTTAGACCGCTTGGCTCTCACCAAGGCGGCCCGGGTTCGATCCCAGGCGACCGCAAAGTGAGATTTGTGGTGGGCAACACTGCGTTGGGGCGGGTTTTCTCCGGGACCTCCGGTTTCCCCCGCCATCTCATTCCACCTGTGCTCCATCTTCATCTCATGCATCATCAGTGTCACCGCCTGCGGTGCCGTATGTAGTAAAAGCGGGCGTTAAACACTACACATTTCATTTCAAAATATTCTGCGTCAATGCTTGATAGTACAGGCAAGACTAAATCAGAAAGACTCATAGCTAAATAATATAAAGGAAATTATGTTAAAAATAGTGAATTAAAAATAGGGAATTATTGCAAAGTAGATTTTAAAAAGAACTTAGGTTAAGAACGAAAGATATTGAAAGGCAAGAAATGTTAGGAAGCTTCAACTTGAAAAGCTCGCCGGTTATTTATAGAGATGAAAGTGATGTGGAACAGGGAAAATACATTGATATTTGTGATAAAGCAGCAAGAGAAGGCTTTTGCATGGGCCACAACAGGGGTGGTAAAACTGAAGGGTTTGGGAAGAGGGAAGGGCATGGAGAAATGCCCATTTTGTCACCAAAGGCATAAAGAATGGCATTTGCTTTTAGAATGTGAAGAAACTAGGTTGCTTAAGGAGAAGATAGGTAAAAAAGAATGGGCAAGGCTACCAAAATAAATTCAAGCAATGAAGTTAACGAGTGTAAAAATTAGGAAAAAAATAATTGAAATTGGGAACCTTTTGGGCGAAGTAAGAGCCAAATGGTTGAGGAAGATAAGTAAATATGACGAAAATGATCATGAGGCCACTTTAGATAAGTTGCCAGTAGGGACCCATTAGCTCAACAACCTCAGAGTTTGAAATCTATTGAGCCCAAGGGTAACCAGCAACTCAGTGTAGTAATAAATATGTATAATAATTTGTAACTGAAATGGAACTAAAGATTACTTACTATAACCTTTTGTGGCTTTTCAATTGTTTCTAGCTATCGTAGAAAAAGCCTGTAACGTCAAGGCCAACAAATAGTCATCTGCTTTTAAACATTTGAGTATCGTTTCGCTTTCCTTGTGTCTACAAATAAATACTGAAACTAATTCTGCTAACGTCTCGATACACAAAGATATATTTAAGCTTTTGTAATAATAGTCAATTGTATAAAACAGAAAGTTGTGTGAAATATAATTTATTTTCCTAAAACTGGATCAAACAAAAACAGAATCCAATCCCAGTTCATAATTACAGGATAGCTACAAAGTCCTGTTTTTCGAGATGCATGCTTTGATGTGTCCAATACACTCAACAAGGTTGAATGTGTTTACGGAATCACCCAGAGCTATTTCTGATGTCATAGGGTTCAAGGCGTGACATTATTTTATGCAGCACTTATTTTGACGTCACTAAATTTCATCAATCAGCTTCAGGAACTACACATCCTACCGTGAGCCAAAAACAGCAAAGTGGAAAGTGTTGCGAAATTAAGTATTTTGGGAAGACTAAAAAGGGGTCACATACGTTCGGTCAAGGACCTACATCCATCCACTTTCAAATTTCAACTTATTGAGACATGCGTGGTCTTTCAAATTCCTTCAAACTTTTCCTTTATCTCTAATCAGCAAAACAACAATGTAAACTCAATCGAAGGTCCTAAACAGGAAACAATACGATTTTAACACACGCGCATAACGTTTAGGGTTTTGCATTCTGGTATTTAGTAAATACTTTAAGAAATAATTCTAAAAATCTTTCATCTTTACAGCTTCCGCGAATAAACTGCTGTTAAATTATATTGATTTCAAACAAATATGAATATTCACTTGCATTTACTAACACGCTTAAGTTAACACCTACTTGCTCTCTCATAAGCAATATTATCTACTTTAAACATATCCGTGCTGTTTTCATTTTCCATTTCTGTTATCCACATGAGTGTTGTTTTACACTGCGCACTTAATAGTGTTTTGTAAATCTTAAAGGTTTCTATGATATATTTTTCGTATTGTTTTTATTTATAAAGATATCTCGATGGATGCCCAGTTAAACATGGAATTTTCGGGCACATGCTGATGATTCTGAAATGCTTTTAGAATTTCCAATTCACTGCAATACCTGCATTTAAAATAAATGTATAAAAATACTGTTATATACTCACCCGGCTACAATTAATAGCTTATTTTAAGTACTAACATGTTAATACCTGGTGGATATTAGAACTACGGTCTCCCGTGTGACAAGCTAAAGCACAAAACATTACACCACACAGAATATGTTTGTAATTAGAATTATATATTATACACGCACTAGCGGCATTTCAGCCACTACGTTGAATTCTAAATTGCTGGTTCTCTTCTAATTATAATAAAATTAAATAAAAACAAAAGATTACTTTCACTTTCACCCGTTTGCAGTGAATTACGTTATGGGCTTCCCAAACAATAAATTGTAATGTCAACTTAAAGATACATTCTTATCTTAACTATCCTTGATTCGTAATGATTTCAACCAAATTTGTTGATCGTCGATAGATGTTTAAACATGTAAGTGTAAACTTTAAACTCTGCAAAGACTTGCGGTGCTTTGAAAACATTTGGAAATTCCTAAGAGGCTCACTATCCAAAACTATCTTACTTTTTAATCAATTTGAACCACTTCAAACTTCGGCATTACTCCCGAACTCAGATGGTTTATTAACAGACAATAACACATATTTTTATGTGAATAATACATCACTTTAAGGTTAAGATATTCGTATTTCAAACCTCTTGCTTGTAGTCTTGCTTGCACTTCACAGGAATTAAAACCCATAAATAATTTTCGTGTTTACTTGTGCAGAACGGTTAGGCAAACAATCCAAGAATGAACGTGTAGAATTGTAGATAATTATAACCTTGGAATTCGGTTACATAAGAAACTAAACATGAACCTTTAAAATAACTTTTGTTCTTACAATAATCCCACTTTCGCATACTTAGATAGACTTTCGAGGAACTAGAGCTGGAAAAGTTCTGTTTACTCGTGTAACGCTTGCCTTAGTAAACTTAACTATGCATCTAAATATTGGGGGGGGGGGGGGGTTCAGTTGTTTCTTTATGATGCATGTTGAGAAAATGGCGGTGACATTCTTTAATACGAGGGCTGTTCAATAAAGAATGATCATTTTTATTTTAACAAGGCACCTTTACCCATCCTCATAATTTTGATGGTCCTCAGAATCGTCTCCCCTGAATGCGATGCACTTATCCCAACGTTTCTGCCAGTCTTCAAAGACATGCTGGAAACCATTTTTTGAGAGATCCTTCAAAATCGCCTCCGTAGCCTTCACCACTGCTTCTGATGATGGATAATGCCTCCCACGAAGGCGTTTCTTCAAGTTAGGGAATAGAAAAAGTCACACGAGGCTAAATCCGGATTATAGGGAGGGTCAGGGATGCACTTGACGTCGATTTTTGCAATATTCAGCAACAACTTTGGCAATGTGTGTTCGCGCATTATCGTGGTGCAGCATCCAGTCTGCTTAACGGAAATGTGGTCTTTTGCACCTGATTTGGACTTGCAATGTTTTCAGGACATCTCTGTAGTATGGTCCAGTTCTGATGTGTATGCAGGTACAACATGCTGATAAACATTCTATGAATATCAAAGAATGAGATGACCATAACTTTCCCAGCAGAAGCAACCACTTTTGCTTTTTTGTGGGTTGCTGATGAAGGAGATTTTCACACTGAGCTGTGCTGTTTGCTCTCAGTATCAAAATGATGCAGCCAAGTTTCATCAGCAGTGATTACTTTTGAAAGAAACTCCGGATCTTCCTCTAACGTCAACTTTAACTGCATGCAGACGCGAATGTCCTTTTGTTCGGGAATCAACAGTCACGATCAACCCATTGCGCACAGACATGTCTCATGTGTGATGTTTCTGTCACCAACGTGTGGGTGGCATTCAATGAAATGTTCAGTATTTCAGAAAGTGATCTTAAGGTAATTCGTCGATCCTCACTCACAATTGCAGCAGCAGTGTTGATGTTTTCTTCCGTAAAACTAGTAACTGGAGCACCCGGTCCACCTTCCTTTGAAATTGACTGTCTCCCCTCTTTAAACATTTTAAACCACCTTCGAGTTGTGCTGTAGGGAAGAACAGACTCTCCATAGGCCTCCTGTAACATTGTATAGGCCTCAACTGAAGATCTGTTGAGACGAAAGCAGAATTTCAAAGCCGCATTTTGTCCTCTCGTGTTACCTCCATTGCAGCAGTAGGCGATACTGAACATGTCTGAACTTTCCTGGTTCTCACAGGCGGGAACCAGGAATACCAACAATGAAACTACTACGGCGTGTTTGTTTCACAGTAAGCTAACAGAATATAATAAGATTGAATTTTAGTGCGAAAAATTAAGACTCTAAAAAATTATGATCCTTCTTTATTGAATAGCCCTCGTAGCTCTCTATGTAAGAAAAGCCTACAAAGTGTTGGGGTTTGAGGTTATCTTTAAACTTACTTAACTCATATATTAATCCATTATGCATTAGCTTTATTCCCTTACGCCCATTGACATAGGCTATTGAATTTTCTACTCTGCTGTAAAACGTGGATAAATGGCTGACATTTTTAATTTAAGAATATAACATCAAAATCAAAATGTTGTTCAATTTAGATTACGTAAAACAAACTTTAAAAGCTCAAATTTATTGTTATGTTTACAACTGAACAAGTAAAGCTTCTCTAAAACCAATATGAATTACCTATAAGTGAAATCTCATTACTATTTTTAAATTTCAAAAGTTTTATTAACATTTATTTTGGGTAATAGTATAATTACTTAGTGAATTATTGCTTTTTAAGCTAATGTTTTACAAGAATGTCTTCGTTTACTAAATTAAATACAGGGTGGCGCACGAAATGTCATTGATATTGTGCAATAAATATGTTACTTGTAGATTGGCAACGCCGGAATGATGTGACAATTAGCCGTAGTTCGTGCATGGTTCAACAGATTGTCAATATCACGCATGCGTGTTTCCACCGCTTCAGTTCAGTAAAACAGCGGACAAAGGCCGGTTGACGCTTGAACAAAAAGTGAAAACTGTGTTGTTTTACACGGAAACGAAGAGCGTAGCAGAGATGAAACGACGTTTTGGTGTTCATTTTCGTACGAGATGGGCCCCCTGCAGACAGATAGTATATAGACAAACTACACAAGTTAGTGTATGGGGTGCCATATCCAGCCATGGAATCATTGGGTCAATCACAATTAACACTGCGCGCTACTTGGACATGTTGCAGAACAATTTTCTTCCGCAACTTTATGCAACAGGGTTACCAATGGAGACTCAATGGTTTATGCAAGATGGAGCTCGTCCACATATAGCAAACGTTATTCTGGATTTCCTGCACCAACATTTCGGGCTCCGTGTGACGTCCCATCGACATCCTGAACGTTCAATATGGCCGCCACAAAGCCCGGATATTAATCCCTCTGATTATCTCTTATGGGGATATTTAAAGGAGACAGTCTACCACAACAAACCATGCACTCTAATGCAACTCCGAGCGGCTATCGCGACCTTTTTCCAAGGAATAACAGAAGACATATGTCGTAGAGTGGTCGAAAACGTTACAGTTCGTCTCGAAGAGGTGGTACGTCAACAAGGTGGACATATTGAACATGTACTGCACGCTCACTGAGCATACACATTCTGATGATTAATATAAAACAGATAATACTGACGTGCTTTGGTTATTAAAAGTATATCAACAATGTATGGCATTTCGTGCGCCATCCTGTGTGACAAACTTACAGAAAGTCCATGAATCTGCGCACTACTTCTCCAGGATTCTATGCTATGGCACAAAAAGAGACAAACATGTATACGTGCTCTAAGATTAACAGTTCCAGGTTAATATAAACAGCGAAAGTCGCATTGCGGCATGCATTTTAGTACTATGCTTCTGGTATCACCCCTATGGGCAGGTCAAGCTGCCTGGCTTAAGGTCAACCGCTTCCTCTCGACCCATTCAATGCCGTACGATCGCAAGTTGACCATTACTAGGTAGCTGAGCCAGCCCGAGGCTTTAATTAGTAGAGGCTAACAATGCGTAGAGATAAATCACGCCTGTTGCCTGTCTGTAATTTGAGAACAATTAAATTACAGTAAGTTTTAATGTAACACTCTGACTATATGTAGAACAATAATTCAATTCCAATAATAAATGGAGACGTCAGAAAATTTAACATGGTGTACTTTTAAGTAAAGCAAGTTATCTTACTAAAACATTAGAAGTCCTGTGTTCTCCTTAGTGATTCAAATCAGCTTGACTAAAAACCAAAGATTAAAATAGCTTGTGGCCTTCAAACTGTCTGCACACTAAAAGAAAGTCACGCGAGAGCTGATAAAGAAAGCAATTACATAAAGTACGAGTGCACAACTAACCGGCATTTCTGTAGAGTTCACTTAGTGTGGCTCAACGAGGAATTTGGAAATAAGCTTGAATCTATTAGTTAGTATGTCATGCTTTTTTCAGTTGGATTTTAGAATACCAACACAATTCATATTTAACACTTCACTCTTGTTGGTAGAGATAGAATAATTATAAAATAAGAAGCCTAGAATGAACTATAAGAGAGGTTCTTCAATTCAAACACTACAGTTGAAACAGTTATTTTCAATCAATGTTGCTTATTTAAACGAAGTTCGAGTAGTAAAATTGTTTAAAATAAGTGTACGAGATTAAAAATTGTTTGGTTGTCATGAAGTAACCAAGGAGAAATAAACAAGTTTAGCTTCCCCCCCCCCTACCATTCACCATTTCACACGGATCTGTATCCGTGGTTTATCCTCGTGATTATGTTGTAAAATATTATTGTATGTGTATTTTGATGCAACTAACACAAGGAGTTCATAAATCATTAAATTCGAACAACGTTTTAAAGTATTACCAGCATAATTATTATTTAAAACTCCCAACCATCTCCCAAAACTTCTTCATCCGTGACTATAACTTGAAGTGAGTTTAATGCTTCTACCGACTAGCCGTGGTCAAATACATCTACAGGGAGAATAGTCATCATCAAAACGCAAGTATATTGTCATCAAATAGAACTCTTCAGCAAAAGGCGTAACAACGGGGTGCTGAATCGGCGGATACGGGAGTCCAGTTACACAGTGAACATTCTATGATATTACGGTAGATTTTTTTTTTTTTTTTTTTTTTTTTTTTTTTTTTTTAATAGATATTCCCCTTTAAAGCAATGCAAATTGAAAACATATTGTACTAAAAGCTATTATCATGTAACTACAGAACGATATAAACTTCCAATTGCATATCGATTCACTGTTAAGTTTTGAATAAAAACTATAAATGTACTCAGAAATTGTAATGATGCTGATAATGTAAAAGAGTAAACAAACACATAGAACAGAAATGCAACTTTACAGCATTTAATATTCATTATTTGACATCAAAACGAGTGGAGCTGCTTAAAATTATTACTTCTCAAAAACTAGACTCGTAACCATTCCAAATTAAGAGAACACCCGTCCGTTGGCACTTTTGTGATTCGAGTCCTTGTCTAATCGCGATTTCTTACTATATAAATAGTACCAAGTCCAAAAAAGGTGCTCCCTTCCTTTCCTCTACCCTCTGATCCAACAGTCGGTCGTGTAGGGCTAATTCTCAACATAATAATATACAAATATGTATTACTTCATATTTAGTTATCACAATTATGCTCACTTAGCTAGTATTGACATCCATTAAAATCCATCGTATCATATTAAACAATAGCTAGTTATTACGTGTTGCAAAACGGCACCACAGATTTCTTTTTGCAAGTGCAGCTCAAGAGCTCTTTAATTCAACTGATTAGGTGGGGGATGTATTAGTGTGTTCTTTCGGACTACTTAATCCACATTATTACCAGTTTTCTCACCGATCGCACTTTTACGGTACGCATTGGGGTACTCTTTCAACTAAGCGTCCTATCACAGCAGGCGTTCCACAAGGTTCAATACTGGCATCAACGCTGTTTAGTACTTACAACTCCGATATTATAAACATGGCTCTAACCTCAATTGCCCTGTATGCTGACAACAGTGTTATTTTACTCTCACACCAATCTAAATTCTGCTGTACAAACCTTACAGCTCTCTCTTGATCGCCTCACTCAATGGTTTCGAACTTGGTGCATTTCCCTCAATACCCAGAAAACTGAAGCCAAGATTTTTACTTTACGCAGCTATAATCCACCTCCACCTAAACGCCTTCTGACCAATCATGTGCCGTGGCTCCCTTCACCTACACTAGTGAAGTACCGTGGAGTGTTACTGGACACTCGGCTTACGTGGAAGCCTCATATTGACTGCACCATTACCCTGGCATCCGCTCGTCTTTCACAACTGTCTCCTCTATTTCACAAACATACTTCACTTGGTTTAGAATCTTCACTGCTCCTATACAAATCTCTGGTTCGGCCTCTTATTACTTATGCCTGCCAGGTCTGGGGGGCTGCCAGTACTTGGCACCTGAGGCGTATTCAGGTCGTCCAGAGTCGATTCCTGCGAATCGCCATCAATGCTCCTTGGTTTGTCCATCACGAGCTGGGACTTCTTCCTCTCCACCATTTCATCCGACAGATTGCTCGACGCCCGTCCCAGGAGCTGTGAGGTATAACATCGGCATCCGAAGTCGCCGGCCAACGCGACTGAAGCGACGACTACCACAGGACCTGCTTTACACTGATGACACTTCTACTTCTGAATGATCTACTGTTACACATTTGCTTTTCTATTCTTCTTTTCTACTGTATAAATTCTCACTATGTACGTATATCATTTATTAGTTCAGTATCATCACATTTGTATTAGTGCAGTAACACATTTGTATAGTTCATAGGAGGCACACTGTCCTAGCTCTATAATCTTATTACTGTATGATTATTTTGTACCTATTCACCCAGTATGCAAAGCATGTATTATTGCTGACCGATCTAATTAAAAAAAGACATATGGTGGGCGCTGTTAATGCGAAGCTGGAATACTTGTGCAGGAATATTAAGTACATTTGTACTTAAAGCTATTTCACCCTCAGAATCACCCAAAATAATGGTTACGTTATTTATTACTGCCTCAATACAGATACGCAATTGTGCCCCTTTGTTCACAGAAGCGATAGAAGACTATAGAATTTGCAATGTGTCACTCGCTTGTTTAGGTAAACATAGTTTACGCGAAACTGTGCAAGGAGGCCTTGATATTAGCCAAAGAATTGTGTAACGCTGTGTAACTCCAACTAAATATCTATATTTTGGCTGTTATTTGAACATAAATTTTACATTTTAGGTGGTTAATCGGTTTTATGGGAATAACTTCTCTGGTTTTCCTGAGCTAGGCATGGCAGTACATGCTTGTCGTCATCTGCAGCACGAATAGCCTCTAACATTTTGTCACGTAGCCTTTGAAGCAAAGTAAAGACTCATTGGAAATCTAGAAAGTTGAATAAGACTTCAAGAATTCATGCCACGTTCGGGATTCGAACTACTGATCTGGATCTCCGTTCGGAATGTCTTATTACTTAACCTTCCAATGGAAAATACCCGAATGGCAATTAAATCTTCCCACCTTAAAGCAGTATATGGTAACAGCATAAGGGGAGACACGTCAAAATGCTTCCTTACAAACAATTGACGCAACTTCTAAACCTTAAGATAATGTAATGAAAAGTTTGAAGCAATTTCCTGGAATATTAAAGCCATACTGAAAAACAAATTGGTATCTTTTCTAAAAATCTAACCAAGCAATTGTAATAAAACTGAGTTCAATTTCCGTATCTGTAGTAGAATAGAATTTATTTATACAACTTGCTATTTAAAATAGTGTCGCGAACGCATTGTTGTGGCGAGGCGGCGCGAGGGACGAGTTCAAAGAGCCAGGCAGTGCGATGCGGAGATAAAAGCTCATCGAAACGGTGGGGGGAAGGAGATGGATTTCTGGAGAGTTCCGTCTTTCTTCTAGCACCGTCTTGATTGTTTGAGAACATTCAGGATAGTGAGTAAGCTATAAAAAGGGAGCCGCCGCCCGCCACTGGAGTCAGTGGGTAATTGGACGCGTCTGCGAGAACAGCTGTAAAAGTGGACTTTGTGGTCGATGACCTTGCAAGTTGTATTGTGTATGTGACGTAATTCTGCTACTGTAGGTGTTGATCAAACTGTGTTTCTACGAAAATTAACAGCAATTTTTAGTGTTTGTAACCTGGACTTCTAAAATACACGAACCCACATTGTCACAATATTTTTATCTACATTATATACATATTTTGTTAACCTAGTTGTATAAATTGGTGTCATATTTTTACCCTAGCTAACTCAGCCTGCATAGTACCCACGGCTTCTAGCATTGCACAGCACAGCCTCCATTCCGTCATCTACTGAAGTTTGCGTTTCCCTTTTTCGTCCCAGCATCTTTTTTCTTATCCCCCCCCCCCCAATCTTTACTTTTCTCATCCACTTCTCTTTATCTTTCAAAAACAGTTTCCCCATATTTTTATTTCTACTTTCATTATTATAGTTATCAACTCGCTTTGCATCTTTTCCAATTTATTCTCCCATACTGCTAGCCCTTTAGACTCTGTCAGAATATGAACTGTATTTTCTGTTTCTTCGCATAATTGACATACTTCTACCCTGCTACTTCTTCGTCGCCTTAGGAACATTGATCCCGTGCTAATCCAAGCAATTTCTTCCCTTTCCTGCCTGTTACACAGGTCTTTCTCTTCCCCATTCTCCTTTTATTAACCTATAAAACTTTAATGATTTTCTGTTTCCTAGCTCTCCCCAAATTTCTTGTTTTTCTGCATCCTCCATTCTGGTTCTAACTATTTTCCAAAAACCTGCTACATTCCTATTTTCTGGTCACCCTAAGTCCCCCATTCCTATTTCTTCCACAATTTTTTCTGCTTCTTACCACCACTTTTCGTTTCCAATTTTCTTTTGTCGATTCATACATACTTTCAGGATTTCATCATCATCATCATCATCATCATCATCATCATCATCATCATCTTTTACCACGCATTTATACCATAATTTCAAGAATCTTTCAATTATTATACCTTTTGTTATGGTTACTGTTAATGGTAGGTAATAGGCACTGATGAAGCATTAAACGAAAAACAGGAAAGCAAATTTGGGAAACAAACATTTTAGGTCCAATAATGAGAGGGAAAAAACTGAAAACTAAAAGAAATCATGCTATGAAGAATGATCTTGACAGGATTTGTAAAGCAGATTTTCCGTTCACGAGGCTGTGCCTTCACGATCTCGGCTACCTGTTTTGATAAACTATTTCTGTAAACGTTTATCTTGATTAATATGAAGTTAATAGCGAAATCAGAAATATTTGGAAGAGAAAAATAAGCGTTTGGGAGTTCAGAAAGTAGTGTGAACTTAACAGACTTCATCTGAGGTTTCGAGTTACTTTACGTAATAAATTAGTAAACATCGGGATTTTTTTAACGGGTAGAATTACAAAAATTGTTCAAAAGCGTGGGAACAAAAGCCTATCATTTGAAACTGCCCTCATATCCGGTGACTATCACATACATTTCACCGACACACGCGGGAACTACAAGAGTCACGTGCAATTGTTTCCCAGAGATTTATTCTTAGATTGAACACAGTATACATATTCCTTACGCAACAGCATTGTCGTAAGTAAAGAGAGCGATAGAGGCAAAAGTTGGCGGATTTTCCAGTGTATGCTGATTTGTATTGCAGAGTAATGTTCAGGCGATTGCTATCTTAGGAAGACAAAGGCAGGAAAGGCGTTCTGCGCCTGCATACAAAGTACATGATTATTCCTGGAAATTCGCGCCTTGTTGTTTGTTCAGATCGCTCCAATTTCAATGAAAACTCGTAGGGTAAGAGCGGAAAATTGCAGAAAATATCATCAAGAACCCAATGCCCCAAGAGCCCTAAGTCCCATGCTATATTTTCTAGGAAAGAACGCTTCTTTACGGCCAGACTTAAAACATTTCAAATGACCTCCTGGGTTATGACCTACAAGTTGGAAATAAAGTAACTGGACATTATGTTATACTAATATTTTGAAAAACATTTAAATTGTGTTTTTAAATTATGTGTACATAATAATCTTTAGAAACAAGTTTACTTTTCGTTTACTATGATATATTTTATTACGTGCTTCACTCAATGCAGAAAATGTAATCTCAAAAAGTACTGTAATATTCATTTAAATATCAATCTACTAAACTAATATAGAAATGTTTAAATCCTCCTGTTATTAAAAAAATTTAAACCTTCACATATTATTTTACAGCAACTTATCACCAGTAGTTGAATTAATTGTTATAGTTTGGTCAGTTTAAAAGTGTAGCCAAACTCAAATATAAGTATCATTCTTTCTGAACTTCTTGAACATTTAAAAAAATATACTACGTCGTATGTAACAATGTCATTACACAAAACCGAAGTCGAGTAAAAATATTGAAGGTCTTTACAGGACTTTATACAGTGTGCTTTTGGGCACTTGATGTTGCATATTGAGTTTTAAAAGGCACTAAGTTAAAAAAAAAAAACAAGAGTTTTTAAAGCTAAAGATGAAAAAATATTTCTTGAAGTCAGAAACTAACTTTTAGTTTTGAAAATTTTGACTAAATTTCGTCTGTGAGTACCTCTAAAGAGTAGAGAATAAAAAAAGAAGCAAATCTGCTTGTTTTAAACAAAATTATATGGCATTACATCACTAATACTGTTTCAGTGTCGTGGGCCCCTACCCACTATGAGTCTGTAATAACTGAAAATCATGATACGAAAAAAGCAACTGTCATAGAAAGTAATTTAACTTAACATCGTATTAAGACATTGCTGAAGAAGATTGGTCACTGAAAATAAAATATTTAATCGTATTCTGATTCATTTTAACACCTATTAGATAGAATAGTCTTGTTTGATAGACTTGATTTCCCAAGTTAACCAATTTATTTTCCCCCAGTAATAATATAGGTAGGTACATAACGTTATATGTAGAAGGTTTATATACCTCAGCATTAATTGAGCGAGAAAGATCAACGATACTGGCATTCGGGAGTAATTAATTGAAAATTCATTTTACGAAGAACCTTTCGGATGGATGGCTGCGATTTAGAGAATAGGACTGCACAAGCTTTCTATACCTTTTCGCTCTATCCGATCTCCTCCGTTTTGTGCTTGAAGCATTACCCCTTACCTCATGAAAAAGAAGCATTAGAGACGTTTGTTTTTGAGTCCTATGAATGTGTCATAGCTAGGGCAAACAGCAGGTGGAGGCAAAGCCATCATTCCCTCATTCGCATAACGTCGGGCATCACTGGTATACACTATCTGTGCACGTGAAGTCCAGCAAGTACGCAATTCAAAGCTGGTATTTGAATACAACAAAAATAAGTTAGGTACAGTAGGTAATTCTAAGGCTATTTGTCTAGCTTAAGGGGGTGTAGGTTCATACGTCCTCCAACGTTAAGTCATGTCGGACGATGAATGAAATGGGTGAAATGGTGCTCAAATGAGTCCGGGTCCATGAAGCTTAGAGTTACCCGATATTCGTCTATCAGGATAAGGGAAAACCGCGGAAAAAACCTTATCCAGGTAACTCACCCTGACCGAGATCCGAACTCGGAATCTCTTGAACGTGAGGCAGACACGCTACCATCTACGCTACCGAAGCGGGCAGGTTCATACTGGGATACACAAATTTACTATTTGTAGAATGCAAAAGCAAATATAAATAGCTATAGCAGATAACACCCTCAGGAGTTTCAGATATAAATCTTGCATAAACATGGCCACGCAATCAAATTTACTTTCAAATTAGAATTTATTTCGGTATCTACATCTTTATTAAAATGTTTTAATGTTGGTTTTAAGGGGGAACGTTTTTAAGTGTCACTGTACACACAGCCTAATCTGCTTGGTTTAAGCTGCAAGGCCAAAAGCCACTGGTAGCACGCAATGTGAAGTTCAACCCGCCATCAAAACACCTCTATTATACTGTTATACTACTTGAGCAAAATTATCTTTTCTAATGACACTGCTAGTTAAGACTAACTAGCACTCGCCATGCCTGGGGGAAGATGTACCCTTTGATGGACATATACACTACACAAGCGCCTGAATTGCTAACTTCCTGAAACTAAAACCCGTTCATCAATGAATACGTGTACATAAATGGGAATTCTGTTTTCTAAGAATATTTAAGATATAGTAATACCATTTCCTTCTGTAACACAGGCTGAAATTCTTCTTAGTACTTAAATATGTACCAAAGGATTCTCTAAGCTATACACAGATTTGAACAATAAGATAAAACAATTACGCAGTACCCTTTAAAGAATGTTCTACACCGCAAAGCGTGGAACCGTATCGGAAAATAGTTTAACATTGGAGTTGTTTACGCAAGCCTATCGCACAACAGCGAGACGGTGTATGTACATTCTGTTCAGATGCAATCACAGTAACATGTTATACATCGACAGGCGCGAGAAATCATATATCACGTGATTGGATTTTGTAACAAGGAGAAAGAAGAGGAAATGAAAATCTCTTTGTGTCAAGCGGATGCAATGGTAATTTACATTTGTAGATAATAATTAATTAGCTAGCTTTTCATATAAGACACACAGCTCCTAAATGCTCCATTTAGGAGCATTAAACAGTAACTGTTTCGTCAGTTACTGTACTCCAGGTTAATCCTAATATTTCGCTATTCTAGTAAACAAAATAACAAGCGAATGCAGCGCCGTGTCGCTGAAGGTCAATACACCTCAATCTCTGTCATGTACGAAGGATTACTAAAGGTCACTTTAGGCCATACTAAACAGGTTAAAAGGCCGATTATGTTTAAATTATAGTTTTAAATATTATTCCGTATTTACTCCGAGTTGAGCTTCAGTTAACTTTGCTGGAACTCGTCTTCCGTTTAACTACAGTCAAAACTGTACATGGATAATCAGGGAATAATTTGGGAAATTGCTGACTGGTGATGAAATTATTTAGATAACTGATGTGCCTCGCAGACCCAGAAATTTCTTAGAGAACTTGATCACTTTCCAATGTGCGATGAAAATTAATTTTCAAACAGATTCAAACTTACAGATATCCCTAATCCTATTAGGCAAAACTGGAAAGCGGATACTAAATGTGAGAAGATATAAACTGTAAGACCATTGGGGGATTTCTATTGACGTAACAATAAATGCTTCAAAATTAAGCGTGACTAAAAGCTAGGGAATAGATAATTCGTTTAAAATACTGGTCTGCATGGTGTAATCAAATTTTAAATCATACACTATGCATCGCATTCCTGTGAAGGGAAACCGTGATATCGTAACGAAGATAGATACATAAATAGATACGCTCTGGCTTCTATAGAGTGGCATATTCATTCCGTTATCTTAAGTTACGATATAACTCAACAGAATTGAATGCTTTGTCGTATCCTAGTTAAATTTTAACGCGGCCGTGTCGTGGCTCAGTGGTTAAACCGCTTGGCTCTCACCAAGGCGGCCCGGCTTCGTTCCCAGGCGACCGCAAAGTGAGATTTGTGGTGGACAACACGTCGCTGGGCGGGTTTTCTCCGGCATCTCCGGTTTCCCCGCCACCTCATTCCACCGGTGCTCCATCTTCATCTCATGTATCATCAGTGTCATCGCCTGCGGTGCCGTATGTAGTAAAAGCGGGCGTTAAACACTACACATTTACACATACCCACGAAGCCTATGGACAGCTTTTTGCCGTACATACACATAAAGGCTTCCACTTCGGTACATTTTACGCCAAACCGTAAAGTTTGCAGTACGGCAAACATAACAGTTTATTAAAAGGATACAGAATTGTGCATTTTAAATTCTAAATCAAACTGAGAAAATAACGCGCGGAAGAAGCAAATAACCTGATTTGGTCGAGCACATTCCGCATGTCGTAGATCAAATAGATTCAAGTTTAATAGTTTATAAAACTTCTTATGTATTGGAAATAATCATTTCTTTCACACTAGCCGTGTGAACCTTAGTCTACACACGGCTAATGTGAATGAAATGATTATTTCCATCAATTTACCTGAATAACATAGTGGTTTAACTATGAAGCCTGGGACTCGATTACTTACAGCATAGTAAGTAGCCACAAAAGGTGCATATCTCATAGCATATGAGAACCCCTAGTGGTACTGGGAAACATACGAGTCAGTTGGAGAATTTAATGTCAGGTCGGCATGTTGGCCATAGTAGCTCAGTGGGTTAGAGCAACCGCACGGAGAGCGGGAGATCCGTGGTTCGAATCCCGGCTATGACATTGAATTTTTCAGTCTGGCTCTACTCTTCTTATATATTCTTCGAAACTTCAAAACATAAGTCTAACAAATAAAATGGTTGTTACTTGTCGAACTCCTATAAAATAAAATAAATCCCCGATGCGACAGCCCTAAGAGGGCCAAGGCCTACCAACCCGACTTACGCCCACTTACGCACGGCAGAAGTGGGCGATCATCCAACCGATACGGGGAGGAGATGTGGTCAGCATCTCGGCATCCCCCAGCCGGAATGTTGGTTTCCGTGACCAGGGCCGCTTACCCAGCGTAAGCTCCTCACTTTCCTCACGATACTCAGTGGGCACCGTCCTATACCCGAGACTTAAAATCCGCACCCCATGGATGGGATCGAACCAAGGTGCTTTCCGTAGCCAGGGACCAGGGCATGCTGCCTTAGCCGGCTAGGGCACAACGCAGGACATCGAACTGCTATACCTTAAGTAAATGTATTTACTTATGACGAAGTGGCTATTTGGTCAATCTAGTGCAGAAATGATTTCTTGAATGAACCACAGATTCCCAAACTCAATGCTCATAACTACTTTTTCCCAGGTTCACAATTTTTCTGTAAGCAACCAGAGTTGATTGTCACTGAAGGCCAAATCGCTATGGAGTGATGTGTAAAATGTGTTACCGAGTTTCATTTGTTTTAAATGATCTGAAATGTGCTCCCTTCCTATCTAAATATATGTTGAAGCTATTTTTATACAAAGTGCACATAAATGCATGCTCTATCCTCACAATTTAAGCAATATTACATATTCTATTACATTAGACACATACAACTGTAAAAATATAAGCAGATGTACGGCATTTCTGTAATTTTCTGGCTACATTTCCACTCAATGCCCCAAATGGACTTAAATGCCTAATCATGTTGGTAAGAATGTTGATACATCCTGATTCACTCATGCGTTATCGAAACTTCTTGACCACCTCCTTACGTAACTGAGCTTCTTGTTTAACCTTAAAAAGCTGAACATTCTTGCACGTAACAAAATGAAGAAATTGGACATGCATTAAGAAGCAATATGTCAACTATTTCGTCATCTACTTTTAACATAATAAACAACAATTAGTAATGTGTTTATATACGTATACATAATGTTCTGCTGCAATAAAGAAAATATCATACTATGAGGGCTGTTCAGTAAAGAATGATTTTTTTTTTTTTTTTTTTTGACAACGTACCTTTACTCATCCTCAATTTTAATGGTCTTTCTCAAAATACTCTCCCCTGAATGCGATGCACTTGTCCCAGCGTTTCTGCCAGTCTTCAATGACATGCCGCAAACCATTTTTTGAGAGATCCTTCAAAATCGCCTCCGCAGCCTTCACCACTGCCACTGATGATGGATGCCTCCCACGAAGGCATTTCTTCAAGTTAGGGAATAGAAAAATGTCCCATGGGGCTAAATCCGGACTTTAGGGAGGGTGAAGGATGCACTTCACGTTTATTTTTGCAAGATATTTAGCAACAACATTGGCAATATGCGGCCGCGCATTATCGTGGTGCAGCATCCAGCATGTTTCATATAAATGTGGTCTTTTGCGCCTGATATGGGCTTGCAATGTTTTCAGGACATCCCTGTATTATTGTCCAATTACTGATGTGTGTGCAGGTACAACATACTGATAAACCATTCCATGACTATCAAAGAATGAGATGGCCATAACTTTCCCAGCAGAAGCAACCACTTTTTGCTTTTAAGGGGGTTGGTGATGAAGGAGATTTCCACACTGAGCTTTGCTGCTCTCTCTCAGGATCAAAATAATGTAGCCAAGTTTCATTAGGAGTGATTACGTTTGAAAGAAACTCCGGATCTTGCTCTAACATCAACTTCAACTGCATGTTACCTCCATTGCAGCGGTAGGCGATACTGAACATGTCTGAAATTGCCTGGTTCTCACAGGCGGGAACTAGGAGTACCAACAATGAAACTACTACGGCGTGTTTGTTTCACATTAAGCTAACAGAGTATCATAAGATTGAATTTTAGTGCGAAAAATTATGAGCGTAAAAAAATTATGATCATTCTTTATTAAACAACCCTCATAATTAGTTTCCCATGCCAGTAGCAGTTAACAATTTGCACCGATTAAACTAAGCGCAAGCCAGGATTCTGAT
This sequence comes from Mantis religiosa, assembly GCA_030765055.1. Lineage (NCBI taxonomy): Eukaryota > Metazoa > Arthropoda > Insecta > Mantodea > Mantidae > Mantis > Mantis religiosa. Next base: position 173,565,063 of record CM060953.1, read on the forward strand.
TACTTAAAAAATGGTTTATATTGTAAGAAAATATATTTATAACTATTTTAATAATCATTTTTGGGCCAATCATTTATTTTATTGATGAAACAGTACTCCCAATGCTGCTCTTGACTTCCAAATGTTCTCGATACTTTGTGTCTTACAAATTCCTCATAACTCGGAATTAAATTTAGTTTTATTTATGGACGCTGCAATGGCTCCAGTTTACATTGGACGTGAAAGACTGCTTAGTTTTACTCGAAGGCCTCCTTATCAGGTTTGAGGCTGTTTTATGTAGACACAGGAACATCCGGCTTTATTTCTCTTCCAAAGGAAGCCAGGCTGAGCATTTTTAAGGGCGAGGTTAAACCCGCGACTTCAGGGACCACGAGGACAATGGCAACGATCTGGAAATCACTCGTGTCATTACTTGTAATAAGTTTATATTAGGATAAAAGCTTCACATACTGAAAATGTCAAACTTGTATGTTAATCAAAATAAAATGCTACTTGTAAAGGGTAGTTTCGGATTAGGACATGTAGGTAAATGTAACGTAATCCATGCGTAACAGCCAACCCAAACACCAACCTCACGCCCACAAACACAAGGCAGAGGTGAGCGATCATGCAACCGATACGGGGAGGACGGAGGAGATATGGTCAGCACCTCGACACCACCAGCAGGAAAGTTGGCTTTCTAGACCAAGTTCGCTACCTGGCGTAGCTCCTCACCATGGTGAGTGGGCACCGGTCCAAGTGTGGGATCGACCACAGGCGCTTTCCGTGGCAGGGAACCAAAGTACAACGCTTTGGCCCACTACGCCGCGGCGCAGGACAGAACATGGTTATGATGCACCTAATTTCTGATTTAAATCTGCATGAGCACCCATACATTTTTCTAAAATTTATATTTATGAATCCAGGCGATTCCACAAATTGCTCTTCTCGTTATCGAAATTTCAGCCTCTGGCTACCGTAACATAAGCGACATAGAAAGCAAAACCCAGTTTTTAATTCCGGCTTCAAGCAGTTATTTCGCAGAAAAGTTAAGAATCTAGGTTAAATCTGACAAAACAATAGCAGTCAGCTTCCGAAACTGGTACATTCCTAACTTTCTGAGAAATCTACTATCTTTCCGGGTATTTCATGACCCCGATGGCTAACAAACGTTTTCTGATAAAGATAATACAGAAAGTCCCTGGGCTTAAACCAAAGTCATTAGTCTGATGTAACGTGTTACACGGTCGTAACTTCCCGCGATAACGTTCAGATACTGAAAGGCACGACCAGGAAGTTGTAAATAACAGTTATGGAGCATGTAGATTAGGTATGGTGACCTTGGTGATTCATTTCTTCGAGCGATACCAGTCTGTGTCAAAGGTTGCGGGATCGATGCTGGCTCAGAACAAAGCCATTTCCGGATGAACTCAAGTGATAGCTTCGTGTACAGATACTCTATCTCATACAAGAACGATTCTGTTGTAAACAAGACGGAACTGACTCAACCCGCCATCTGTTTGACGCTATAACGATGCTTTTGTTCAAATGGGAAAAGTTCTGGTCTACAGCGAATGGGATGCGTTTGCGTGCTCAGCGTTGCCACCTCGTTACCCCTACCCCTTGCATATTTCCCTCTCTCTTACACTCTATCCTAGAGCATACAAATCTCCTTAGCGCTAAATGTAAGGAAGCCGAAGCTTTTATAATAATGCAGTTGTTAAAATAAAAATTGGATCAGACATATTGGCATATCATCTATGTTTTAAATGCTATAATTGTAATTATACTTAAAAACTACCTATTTTCTAATCCAATCCAATTTCTTCACTTGCCTGTGGCTCATACATATCCCTATCAATGTTACTTATATCAAGAGACAATAATATTCGTCACTGTCACTGTCTTCATAGTTTGAATCTCGCAAATTTATGATAGGCTACAAAATCTCGCCACGTTCCATTTCTTTACACAAGTTTGCCCATTATTTTTATGTTAACTTGTCAATTTCTTCGTCAATTAGTCGTTAAACGGTCCCCTATTACGAAGCAATCACAAACATAACATTGACGTCTCACGTTTTGCAGATACAGCATTTTTAGACGAATAGGAAGTCAACTGATTGCTCTCTTTCCAATTTAACAAACACTAGCAGATCATATCAATATTTACATTGCAGTTCTGAGTAATTAAAATATAAGTAGACAGTCATTTACCAACCAATAATGATGGTCATTACACTACTTACGTCACGGTGCATCGTTATAATACAGTGGTATTTTATTTATTTGAATTACAAAAATTATTTGAGCTAAAATTGTGATCGTTCCTTGTGGCTCACTTTTTGCAAAATTTAAATTTTTGTCTTAGCGCAAATTTATTACAGGGGATTCACTTGACGCTCCTCAAACCCTCTTACGGGGAATGCATATGACAACACCGCAGGACTCCGACCTAGTAGCGCCCAAGACAAAAATTATCCTATTTGAAAGTCAAGTAGCAGCGCTAACTTCTTGACAATAAATCGAGCAGTAACCTCTTAAATCTATGCGATATAAAATTCATATCAGCTTGTCATAAAGCTTACACTTCAGGGTGCCATTCTTAAGCTTCGTAAAACAAAAGGCGATCATTTGCCTTTCGCAACTTTTAATGATTTGATAGTGTTTTATTTCGGTAGAAGGAGGGGTCTGCTCCATGTTAAGTTGACTGCTTTTAAATTGCATACATCTGTCATGGCTTTAGACTCTGGGAGATATGCGGAAATAGTCTTAAATATGAATTGACTCTGCACGATAAATAATATCTCAATCACCATTCGCCACGAGACATTATTTTGTTTTCAGAGAACCATATCGTACTGGAGTATAATTTCCAAGGCCTCAATTGAAATTCAAATTGAGTATTCATTTATGGATGTTCTTAACTGCTGCAGTTCTTAGCGTCCCATTCTATATTGCTCAGAGGCCTCTTTATTACACCTGAAGCTTTCTTACGTGCAGTAAATGTATGACATAGGACCACCGGCTTTATTTTACTTCCCTTCCGAAGGAAACCATACTAAGGATTTTTATGGTGAATGACATCCTGGCCTCGCCATAAAACCACCGCAATACAGGTATGTTTTATCAGTAACACCGCTTAGGCGTATTATTATTATTATTATTATTATTATTATTATTATTATTATTATTATTATTATTATTATTATTATTATTATTATTATTATTATTATTATTATTATTATTATTATTATTATTATTATTATTATTATTATTATTATTATTATTATTATTATTATTATTATTATTATTATTATTATTATTATTATTATTATTATTATTATTATTATTATTATTATTATTATTATTATTATTATTATTATTATTATTATTATTATTATTATTATTATTATTATTATTATTATTATTATTATTATTATTATTATTATTACTATTACTATTACTATTATTATTATTATTATTACTATTACTATTACTATTACTATTACTATTAATACTATTATTATTACTATTACTATTACTATTAATATTATTATTATTATTATTATTATTATTATTATTATTATTATTATTATTATTATTATTATTATTATTATTATTATCCCTCGGCGGAGCCTGTAACCACTGGAGGGTGCATACCCAAGTGGCGGATAGGAGAATGCCTCTCAGATATGAGTGGTAGGAGAGAAATCAAATACCTCACCAACCAACAGGCCAAGTAGTCGCAGTTCTAGTGGAAACAGTTTACTAGGGTAAGGTATACCCGAAATAATTTCCCTGATCTTCCAGTTCGGGGATTGTTGCGATGATCCAGTCTCCGTCAAATATAAAATAAAATTACAAGAAATTAAAGACGTGCAGAAACAAAGACGACGATCTGGCTAACGAAAAAGGATTATGCAAATGGATGCTGGAATGTACGAGGAATAAATAATACATTAATCATGACAAGAGAGAAGCGGATGGATGGCGTTAAAAGGAGCACGAAAAAAAAAGGGAACTGACTGACAGTGATGCTGAAGACCAAGAAATTTGGAGACTAAAAATTTAGTTAATAGCCTAAATGCGACCGTCTTCTGTTGTAAACATTCCTTTTGGACTTCACAAGCCTAGATCACAGATATCTGAGATACATTCGCAGAATATAGAGAAACGAATCTAAACATGGATAGCCTTTTCTCTTTTCAAAACTGATATTACTTACAGTGTTGTACTTCTTACATGTGGTTATAGTGCGATTTAAAATAAAAGAAAACATTTTAGTTAATTGATGGAAATTAATCATTTCTCCACACTAGCCGTATATAGGCTAAGATATTTGATGGATAGAGTCAACATGAAAAATTCAATGCCATGGCCGGGATTTGAACCACGGATCTACTGGTTTCCGTCCAGTCGCTCTTAACCTTTGAGCTACCATGGCCAACGTGCCTTCCTGACATTAAATTTTCCAGTTGACTCATATATTTCCCCGGTAGACCACTAGGGGCTCTCGCATCCGAGATACACCGTTTGTGGCGACTTACTGTTGTAAGTACTTAAGTCCCAGGCTTCATCATTTAACTCTTATTATTTTAGTTAATTGATGGAAATTAATCATTTCTCCACACTAGCCGTATATAGGCTAAGATATTTGATGGATAGAGTCAACATGAAAAATTCAATGCCATGGCCGGGATTTGAACCACGGATCTACTGGTTTCCGTCCAGTCGCTCTTAACCTTTGAGCTACCATGGCCAACGTGCCTTCCTGACATTAAATTTTCCAGTTGACTCATATATTTCCCCGGTAGACCACTAGGGGCTCTCGCATCCGAGATACACCGTTTGTGGCGACTTACTGTTGTAAGTACTTAAGTCCCAGGCTTCATCATTTAACTCTTATTATTTTAGTTAATTGATGGAAATTAATCATTTCTCCACACTAGCCGTATATAGGCTAAGATATTTGATGGATAGAGTCAACATGAAAAATTCAATGCCATGGCCGGGATTTGAACCACGGATCTACTGGTTTCCGTCCAGTCGCTCTTAACCTTTGAGCTACCATGGCCAACGTGCCTTCCTGACATTAAATTTTCCAGTTGACTCATATATTTCCCCGGTAGACCACTAGGGGCTCTCGCATCCGAGATACACCGTTTGTGGCGACTTACTGTTGTAAGTACTTAAGTCCCAGGCTTCATCATTTAACTCTTATTATTTTAGTTAATTGATGGAAATTAATCATTTCTCCACACTAGCCGTATATAGGCTAAGATATTTGATGGATAGAGTCAACATGAAAAATTCAATGCCATGGCCGGGATTTGAACCACGGATCTACTGGTTTCCGTCCAGTCGCTCTTAACCTTTGAGCTACCATGGCCAACGTGCCTTCCTGACATTAAATTTTCCAGTTGACTCATATATTTCCCCGGTAGACCACTAGGGGCTCTCGCATCCGAGATACACCGTTTGTGGCGACTTACTGTTGTAAGTACTTAAGTCCCAGGCTTCATCATTTAACTCTTATTATTTTAGTTAATTGATGGAAATTAATCATTTCTCCACACTAGCCGTATATAGGCTAAGATATTTGATGGATAGAGTCAACATGAAAAATTCAATGCCATGGCCGGGATTTGAACCACGGATCTACTGGTTTCCGTCCAGTCGCTCTTAACCTTTGAGCTACCATGGCCAACGTGCCTTCCTGACATTAAATTTTCCAGTTGACTCATATATTTCCCCGGTAGACCACTAGGGGCTCTCGCATCCGAGATACACCGTTTGTGGCGACTTACTGTTGTAAGTACTTAAGTCCCAGGCTTCATCATTTAACTCTTATTATTTTAGTTAATTGATGGAAATTAATCATTTCTCCACACTAGCCGTATATAGGCTAAGATATTTGATGGATAGAGTCAACATGAAAAATTCAATGCCATGGCCGGGATTTGAACCACGGATCTACTGGTTTCCGTCCAGTCGCTCTTAACCTTTGAGCTACCATGGCCAACGTGCCTTCCTGACATTAAATTTTCCAGTTGACTCATATATTTCCCCGGTAGACCACTAGGGGCTCTCGCATCCGAGATACACCGTTTGTGGCGACTTACTGTTGTAAGTACTTAAGTCCCAGGCTTCATCATTTAACTCTTATTATTTTAGTTAATTGATGGAAATTAATCATTTCTCCACACTAGCCGTATATAGGCTAAGATATTTGATGGATAGAGTCAACATGAAAAATTCAATGCCATGGCCGGGATTTGAACCACGGATCTACTGGTTTCCGTCCAGTCGCTCTTAACCTTTGAGCTACCATGGCCAACGTGCCTTCCTGACATTAAATTTTCCAGTTGACTCATATATTTCCCCGGTAGACCACTAGGGGCTCTCGCATCCGAGATACACCGTTTGTGGCGACTTACTGTTGTAAGTACTTAAGTCCCAGGCTTCATCATTTAACTCTTATTATTTTAGTTAATTGATGGAAATTAATCATTTCTCCACACTAGCCGTATATAGGCTAAGATATTTGATGGATAGAGTCAACATGAAAAATTCAATGCCATGGCCGGGATTTGAACCCTGCCAACAATAAGTCCTACTTCCTCTTCTGCCCTCTCTGTCAGTCTCTCCATCCCCTCTGCTGTTTACAACAGCATCGTTCTAGTTTCAGACAGCTTGGCTGTTCTGTGAAAGAACTACAGAACTAAATTCTGCAAATTATTATTAGGCTTCGCACATGATAGCTTCTGTTATACTTGTACGTGTTTTACAAGCAAGCGGAGAGGAGAGAGGTACCAGTCTAGTGTGCTACTGAGTTTGTGAGTGGCCGGCAGTGCTTGGGGAGGAAGGGATTGCAGTGAAACCACCTATTTTCCAGTCAGAATGCAACGAAAGAGCAACCGCGTCCGAATATCAGTATTACAATTGAATAAATACTCAAAAATGGTTTATCATAAAACGAGTGTCTTGGAAACAGCTGATGCTATGGCAATTTATTTGTTACAAAACATAGTTCAATGATTTCTATATTCTTGTATATCCCTTACGTTTCCCCAACGACATAAAACATGTATTTTAATCAAAATCTTTAAAGCTATTTTAGGGAAAATACGATTATGTAACTTTTGCATTTAAAGTATTTTTTAGAGTGGTATCTCTGAATAGTTTTTAGCATATCAAATTACTTATCAAACTTTGCACGTGATGTTCAGACATACCTACACAAATGCTGTTTTTTTAAGTCAAGGGATGGCTAACATATATTTTGGATTAAACAAGAATTTTCTTTCCTTTCACTACTATAAGATATCAGATGGTATCACAAGTAGACTGTAACCTGTTTCAGCAGGTAGATCCTTAGTAATTTGTTATCTAAACACTAGGCAGGCCTTATTAGCTAACAGCTTTACGTTATCAATCACGTATTACAACAGATATTACTACACTATCGCCTGATATCTAAGTTGATATTTCTGATTTATCTACATTTTTTTTTTCCGGCGTCTGCCAGCAACTACATGTGGCAAAAGGTATCAAACGTAAGAGAAGTCTGCCTTATGTAATGTATAAAAATCTGCAGGGAGAAGTTTATTTCAGTCCTTTCTATGCATACAGCTGCACCATACATACCTACCATAGAAAGCAATTTTTCTACAAATAATTAGTATATGTTGGGAGGTCTGTTTCATATTGGCTGTTATCGTGGAACAGTTCTTGTGCAATACAAAGTACGAGTTAACATGAGCATTGAATAATACATTTAATCTTAACATTTTCCAAGAGAACTGTCACATTTACATACTCTCTAGTGTGTGATTCAAATATAACATATTTAAGCGTCTGGAATGTATGTACATTCTTACCAACAAATAGGTAGGAGGTACCTTCGTTTAAAAATCTGCCACTAGGATGACGCATGATGCATCTATCAATGTTTGTATTACATTTATTGCCTATTGTTACACTGTACATGGGTCGTTTATCACCATTCTTAGCCAATAAGGGCAAAAGGGGAGGCTACGTAATAATACATGTCAGTGAAGAAAGGTTTATAACATAGTTAAGATAACCTGAAGTCACCTGCTATGTCTGCTGATGACTAACATCTCATGAGGGATGAGTAAATAGTCTTAAAACATCTGAAGGTCTGTAAAATTCGATATTTTTATTGAAGAAATTCCCTCTCCCTCCTATGACGCTATTCCATGGCTGAACTGTTACGAAATGCATACAGATGGCAATGGAACAATAATTTTCGACTCAGTCAGCAGGAGATGGAGAGGATAACTTTCTTACCTGGGTAATATTGTCGCAAGGCATTGTTTTGCTGCTGAGTAGACGAGCACCGAGAGAGATAGAAGCGGGGAGTGAAAGAGACAGCGCCCAAGACGCCCGCGGACCGATAAGCGCTAGACACCTGCCGAGACATAGAGAGAGAAACAGAGGGAGAACGAGACGGAGATATTCTGGACGTTCTCGCTGCACCACGAAAGGCCGTGAAGCTTCGGCAACTATCGAGAAACAGCGGCTCGAATATAAATGCGGCAGCAGGAGTTGTCGAACCTTCAGGGTGCGGGTCAAAGGTAAACTCTCCTCCGTCAGACCCATAGCGGTTGGAGTCCCGGAAGGCAGTGTAGTGTCGCCGTTACTCTTTGCTGCCTACATCTCTGACTTTCCAACAGAACCTCGCACTGTCCTGTGCCAATATGCTGACGTCCTCAACTTGGCACAGAACAAAAACGTCCGTTACTGCCTCTCTCCGCTGCACCGATCACTCTGGGCCATCGGCACATGGAGTGAGAAGTGGAGGATGGCCTTTAGCCCATAGAAGAGCTCTGCCCTTCTGCTGGGGAAGGTCCTCCGCTGGCGCCCGGAAGGAGACCTGCGATTGAGGCGAAGAACGATCCCTTGGGTTCAATCCGCCAAATACCTGGGTATCCGACTGGACCGCGGCCTCACACCTTCACCCCACATATCCGTGAAAAGATCAGCCTCGGCCATGCTGCGCTCAGGCAGTTGTACCCCATATTCCGATCAACCATGCCCACTCGCCTCAAACTACGGGTGTATCGTGCGATCATCCCGCCACTGATCCTGTATGGACGCGAGGTCTGGGGCTCGGTGGCTCGTACCACAATCCGCAGACTACAAGCCGTGTAGAATCGGGCACTCAGGATGATCTATGATACTGAACATACGTTTCCATCGCACATCCTACACACCCATTCTGGCATACCTTACGTTGAGGACATTGTGCCTGAACGTTCGCGCACATTGTATGTCAGAGTCACACCTCATCCCAACCAACTAGTAAATACACTAGGTCAATATGACCACCGCGCACCAAGAAGGAGAAAGCGCTAAGAAGGAGAAAGAGCTAAGAGGGAGAAAGAGCTAAGAAGGAGAAAGAGCTATCGCCTCCCCAAGGACGCCCTTAGGTAGTGAGTTCAGCCTCTCGTCCCTTCACTGCGAAACTCCGTCTGTCCCAGCCATACTGGGGCTGGATTTGACTATTCGGCTGACCCCCAACCATCGAGTCCCCTGTGTGACCAGAATACGACCTGAACCTAAATGTTCCACAGCCACCCAACCTCTCGCTTCTGGCCCCGCCACACTGGACGGACCCTGCAAGCAGGCCGTTCCTGGCATGGCGGTATGGGGCACTGGCTTCCTTCCTGGGCGCTCATCCCGCCGCCAGGTCCAATCAGGTCCATCATCTTACAAAAGGCATCAAAGCTTTGAGAAAAGACTAAATTCTATAAGACCGCACGGGTAAATCCGCTCAGCGGATAGGTACCCTGGCGCTCTCCACCGTCCGGGAGCACCCGGACGACTTGTTCTCACTCATGGCTCATGGTTCGTGAGTCAGTCAGCAGGGAGCTGCTAGGAGAAACAGTCACTGGTGAGCTGTCTGAACTGATAATCTTCGTGTGTAGTTCTTAGTGGTTGAGGGAGACGGTCAACGGGCCCACCCACATGTAGGCCGTGCGTGGAGACCCGTGGAGAAGGATTTTAGATTCTTTTCTAGTTTAGAGTTTAGGATTTAGTGAACGAAATTTTTAGTAGGTTTTGTTACACTTGTATAGTTTTTAGAAAGTTTTATATCTGGCTTTTGCCATGACTAGTTTTTTTTTTAAGGGCGCTGATGACCGCCATAGTTGAGCGCCCTTATATATATAATTATATCATCATCATCGTTGTCGTCGTCGTCGTCGTCGTCGTCGTCGTGTGTAGTGATTTGAAAGTGAATTCTTTTGTTTGTGTGTGGCAGACGACCTTGAAGGTTTCGTTTTTGTATGTTACGTCATTCTGCTGCTCAGGGCTGTACAAAAGTGTCTTTCTACGGAAATAAAGAGCATTTTGAATTTCTGCAAACTTGACTTTTAATGCTACGAACCCACAAAGTCACAATATATTATTTTCCACATTATATCGATATCACACTATTCCCATTACATTGGTCGTGTTCGTTTAGAACATATTCCCAAAAATGACATCTTTAAATATGACAATGGCGATATTTAACACTGTATAAAAGCTTAAAACACAAATTATATTAATTTAATTTGTATTTATGAGTTTTACTTTCTCTGCCACTTACCTATAGTAGGTAGCGGAGGTACTCCACCCATTTGAAATTAAGATTTGCTCGTGAATACATACTGCGTGGTCTGATACACAAATATCATTCTTAGAAAAACAAACACAGCCTAACTGAAAAACGAAAAGTCTCTTGACTATTAAATGTCACACTTGAGTCAGACACTAAGCATGTAACTTGAATATTTATGTTCCCAAAGTTTTCTTTGCCTTTAAAAGTGTTCGTTTTTTATTTTCTCAAAAATGAATCTGTTTCTTTTAATTAAACTATAGAACGCTTGAGGTATTAATGCCACGAGATTTTTTCCCTATTTCTACAGCAAGAACTCCTTACCACCAGTTACTTGACTGCTGTTTCAGCAAATTCTATTCATCAATTAAACATCCACTACTCACTTTGGTATCGCTCCTAGGAAACAATACATCGTAAATACCGAAGCATGCATACAAGAATCGCTTTTCTATTAATAAGAAAGGTCAAAAATATGTGAATTATTCAAGGTACATTTAACTGAAATTTGGTCTTTTTTTGTCAAATACTTTGGCCTTGAATGTTTAATTACGTATTTAAGCTCTTGGATTACGGAGCTCTTTAAAGCTTCAACACGTGAACATTTAAATGACCAGGACTACACTCGTATTGGCCTTCACTTATTTCAGTACCTTTTATTCGAATTCGATTTTGTTGCATTTTTTGTGCATTTAAACTGCTCCATATGAACTGTTTTGCAGCCAATATTCTTCCAATTTTAAGCAGAAGCTTAGAGAATTAACTTTAAAAACTGACTGCACATTTAAATTGCTCAAGATATATAATCCTATCACTTACAATCCACTGTAACAAAAATTATTCTTAATATTTTTCCAAGTGACCAGAAGCGTGAAAAAAATTGAACATATATGTCAGTTTTGTGCGGGTCTTAATACTTAAATTGTGGCTAAACCCAGGGCGCAACAGCACCTACTGGGTCAAGCCTACCAACCCGACTGCCAGCCTCACGCTCACATACGCAAATCAGCGGTGGGCTATCATCCATTCGTATAGGAAGAGGTGTGATCAGCATCTCAGCAATCCCAGCCGGAAAGTTGGCTTTCTAGACCAGGGTTCACTACCTATCGTAGTTCCTCAATTTCCTCACGGTGCTAAGTGGACATCGGTCTCATACCCGGGACTTAAAATCCGCACCTTCCACGGGTGGGACTGATGCTTCCGCGGCAGGGAACCAAAGCAGGACGCCTTAGCTCACTATGCCAAGGCGCAGGACTAAATTTGCGGTAGTATCTATATTTCAGCAAAATTGTGATTGATGCTTCACGTGAAAGACCTAGTTAATTAGTTTAAATAAAATTAAATTAAATCAACGATTAAAAATACTTGCATGAACTGTAAAACATCTATAACAATAGTAGAGAAGCATGTGACAACTTTTTAAAAACTTTTTCCATAAGTATTTCACTGTGGAGATTACATTATTACGTTCTAAATTTTAAATTTAAAGCTTTATAAAAGCTTTTAATATTTGAATTCCTGTTTCTTCACGTTTCCTACCAAATACCAAAATCACGTGTTCGTTTTGCGGGCTGCTTGGTCATTAAACTTCTGAATTTTAGGGGAAAGCATATAAAATGTAAAACTAAACCCGTAATAAATATGTAAACAGTGAATGATTTAAATTTTATCATAGAAATATTGCAACAATTCCAAAACAATTACGCTTCAAATATGATTCCTTACAATAATGATCACTTCGGCTATGTTTGTCTTTTCGCAGTCTAAAATATGTCCAGATTCAGTGTTCTTCTTTAGAATACATATTTTGACAACACATTATAGAAGTGTTGAATATATTGTCACCGATGGCAGTTTTGTTTTTGTGTTGGAGCCACGACGAGCAAGTACGGGCGCGTGCGCAGAAGAGAAAGAGACAGAGGATGTCTAGATAATTTCGTCTTTTCTCTTGCCGCCTCGAAAGGCCTTCAAACGTCGGCGGCTTTCTAGAACGACAACTGGAGGTATAAAAGCCCGTAAGTGTTAGAGAGCAGTGAGTTGCTAGTCAGTTGCAGTTGTGCAGTGGAGTTGTAAGGGTTATTGAACTGTGACACAGCGATTTCCTTTGTTTGTTTACGTGTGGCGGGAAAAACGAGTCGACCTTGAAGACTACTGTTTGTATGTCACGTCATTTTTGCTGCTGCAAGGGGTGCACAAAATTATTGCTTGCTGCAATAAAGAGCATTTTAAATTTCTGCAAACAAGACTTTTATTTCTACGAACCCACAAAGTCACAATATGCAGGCAGTCAAACCGTAAAAGCCAATACAAAGTCACGTTCACTTTTTTCTGATAGTTTCAGAAAGTTTTCAGAATTAGACTAGATACGTTTAGCTATTGCAGTTATTCAATGCTTCTTTCTACAATGTTTTCGAAGATGTAACATACTAATTACTTAATTAGATACCAAGTATGAAGGAAGTATTGTTCCGAGAAACATAAGGGCCTCAAGAGGTTGTATTTACGGCGAAATGTCGAATTTTGGGTGGAATGCATTACCTCCTCCTGGTACATAGCAAGTGGGTGGTAAACAAAGTACAAAAATGCAATGATGAAACATATGAAGGTGAGTCATGCTGACATATTTAACAAGTAGGTCAGAATAACAAAACATTGCAGCTGTGACACGTGTGAAGGTCAAATTTGTGTCACTATACACTAACTAATTTTAAGCGAAATAATAGTACGTATTCTCCTGTTTTCTTGGGCTTATTGATAAATCCTAATACAATGCAACATTTACAGATCCGTAGTACGTCTCTCAAAAAATTGCTCGGTGTGATCTTAATAGGTTTTTAATATAATCACGCGGAGTCAACGGAACGTTACATGGAAGTGATGTGCTGTGGGATTAGGCAGTCAGGGGTTACCAACAACAGCGCGAGCAATAGTGGGCTCTATAATTTCCATGTTTGAGATAAACCATATGAACTGTAGCGTGCAATGAAAACATGCCAGCAATTAATGTTTATCTCGATTTACACGAAATAGAAAAAACAAATGATTTTGTAAAAATAAATTCCAGAACATCGAATTTAACACAACAGATCTTCTCTTCAGTGGCGCTGAAGCATGTAGTTTCAGCAATTCATCAAACATTGATATGGTAGGGGGAAAACCCTAGGTAATCTTTTCAGTCACGTAAGTATTTCCACTTTAAAATAGACCTTAATAAGACTAACGTTGCCTGAAAGCTTTTGTGACAGTCCGTGGCGAAGGAGGCTCTATTCAATTCAATCAGACTATACCCGGTCTGCTCTTCCCTCGGAATTCTCCGAATAAATCCTTCTACAGCACCTTCTGGTTCTTTGTTGTACCGTGACAGCAAGTGCTTTGCTGGCCCAAGGACGTTACTGGATGTTCAATCTTCTAAAGCGGAAACCCCGAGAAGAAAGAATTTGAGGTTCGTACCAGTAAATCAATTTCCTCCTGATTTAATACTGAGGAGAAGTTATGTTCAAAGATAACAATCTGGCTACCTGCCAGAGTACAAAGGGACGAAGTTGAATAGTGGATGAAGTTACAATTTTACAAGTAGACTTGTGAGGCAGGTAAACCCCAGAAAATCTGTTACGTATATACTACTGACGCGAAAAATACAAGTAAAATAGTTTTGCATTTTCAAACTTGATCAGCGACAACCTCTGCAACCGAAAAAGCGGCTTAAGTGACAGCTTGAGTGCATAATTGAGAGGCAAAAGTTATATAGAATAAAGCCATAGAGATTTTAAAGCACCATAAGGTTTGAAGATGAAAGGTTGGGTAGAATCGAATCTTTTCAGGGACTGAATTCTTTTAAGAATCAAAACTTTATTTGGCTCTACTATCACTATTGATCGAGGACACTTGTACTCCAATACAGCTTCTCGGATTCTACCATCACTTACTGCAAATCGAGGATTCTTGTACTCGAGTACAAGTTTTCGGGTATTACATCTTCACCTTTTAGTAGTGCTGCGTAATTTAATCGATTTACTGAAACGAGTAATCGACTACTTTTTTTATTTTAGATTAAAGATGGAAACATTTTAATCGAATAAACCAGTCGCTTAAAATTACTCGATTGCAATAAATACTAATCAAAACTCTTTTAGCCAAATTTGGTCATCTTTGTTTTGATGTATTGCTTCCAACCAAAACAGCCTTTCCAACGCGTCAAGCTTTCACTAGACACAATGTCCTTTGAACTTTGAGAAAATATAACTCCTGATAGCTAAAGAAATCACTCTGAACCCCGAGAGAGCCTAAATAGCACTTCAGAAGTACATAACTACACACAGAGGCTGACAGAGAGGTTTCTTTCCTTACAGCTTGTGTGTGACAACATATCGCACACAACCGATCATCGCTTTCTATCATAAACTGAGCTGTGCAGCCTTGAACCTAATACATCGCTTACGCAGCTAAGGAAACAATAGCTGATCCCTCTTTTCAGAGCTAGTGGTGGTGTAACTTTACTGTAAACTGCAGTAAACCAGCAACGTTTCTCAGTTCGTGACAGTGAGTGACAGTTTTTTGTTGAAAAGTTAAAATAAGGAAAAACGTTTTGTGCTGAGTAAATTAAAATTATGGCATACAAAAATTTGCGAGGGCAGCTGGGTGTACATTTTGGCTTTACGCTAAATAAATCTGGTAAAGTGTCTTAAAGAAAAAAAAAAGTATTTTGTAACTAGGTGAGTCTTCACGTAAATTATTATTTGTATGTCAGTCTCACAAATATTAGTAGATATTGATATAATACGTTACTAAATAATAACTTACAAAAATATTGTAGATCTAATTCAATACATCTATAAAGCATGTGCACTTGATGCAAACACAAATTTTGAATCTAAATATTTAAAAGTTTCATAAATAATTAAATATACAGAGTATTAAAGTTCTTGATATAATCCTTACACCTAATTTTCGAACAGATATCTCGATTAACCGATTAAAAATTTTTATCTATCTACAGCACTACTTTTTAGTTCTCGCCGTAGTTGTGCATTCAAATGGTGTACTGAGAATACGACAACGGTTATTATCAAAATATTGAATGTACTGAAGTTTCTATTTAACGTTTTCGCTGTTGACTTTAGCGTAATGAATGTTCTTTCAATCCTGCCCACATATTTGTTCTTGAATTTGCTAGCAAACAGATTTTGGAAGGAAATAAAAAAACAGCTCGGATGGCACAGGTTATATCCAAAGGTATTTTAGGGAAAGTTCAACTTGCCAATAAATTGGATAAACTTGTGGTTTATATAGGCTTTAGAAATACAGTATATTAGCTAGATTCGCATCTCAAGCATAATATGGGACATCAATAGACCCAATATGGAATATATTTATTAGATAAACTCTCTTTATCACGTTTGGCATAATAAACACATATCAACAACCTGAGAATAAAAGCACTTTGTTTCTAAAATTAATCATGACGCCAGGAAAACAGTTTATTTGGAACTAAGATATGTTAAACCTATTTTAAAGTGGTATCTATGCACAGGTTTAAATAACGTGATAGATGAAGGTACTGAACTAAAACAAATTAATATGTTGTTATTTTAACTAACGTCACTGAACCGGTTAGGTCGTATGAAACGACGAATGAAATGACTGGAATGATGTTTAAAATAGTCCATTAACTATAGAGCTTAGAGTTACCCACATTCATCTTTCAGGATAAGGGAAAATCCCAGAAAAAAAATTGATCCAGATAACTCACCCAGGCCAAGATTCTTAACGACAGTTTATAAATTTCATTTTAATGATATGGTGTACTTGAAAATCAATATGTTAGTGTTATACATGAATTTAATTTCCAATTTATAACTTCGTTCGTTATGGTTAAGTGATGGACAATGTACATTCAGCTAGCTATTGCATGATTTAGCAATTAAAATAATATGATCAGGAGTTCAAATAATTCTTTGGAAACTGTTCGTTAGCTTTGGAATGGAAATAAGTTAATGACGCGCAAAGAGTATTTTACTTCTACATCATATACTCATGTCCCCTCCTGTCAGTCAGCTCACCACTCCCTTTAACACTGCTGCATGACCTTTAAGCTGTGAGCAGTAAAGAGAATCGAGTTCTCGATTCAGCCCGAGAAGATCTCGACTACAGCAAACACGCAAACGAGAACCTTGCATCCATCTGAGAAGTATGCAGTATTCAGAATTCGAGGGTATCTCGATAATATCCAAGAGTCGAAGAAATTCTGCATTCAAACCCCATGTCCGTCTCTGTAGCGTAGGTGGTAGCGTGTCTGCCTCACATTCAAAAGGTCCTGAGATCGCATCTCAGTCAGGGTCAGTTATCAGGATAAGGTTTTCTTCCGGGGGTTTCTCTTATCCTGATAGATGAATGTGCGTAACTCTAAGTTCTATGAACTATACTCATTTGAGCATCATTTCAGCCATTTCATTCATCATCCTTGATGTCAGTGTTGGAGGACGTAAATTAAAATAATTAATAAATTAAAAATACAACATCACTAGTATATAATGAAAAACTGACGTGCTACATTCATTTTACTTTCTCTGCCCACTCTTCTATAAACTATAATTTCAAACAATTTTCTTTGCCTCTGAATAATAATACATTTTCATTAGTATTATTCATTTGCACAATTTGTTGAATCGAGTGGGCTGATTCGAATTCAGAGCTCTAAGATTCAAATCTAAGAGCCAGTCGCTATGACTACCTTCAAATTGTGTTCTCTTTGTAAAAAGACGAAAAGAAAAAAGAATCGCGATTCGTAGTTGGGAAAGATATAAAGTACTGGAAAATTCGAAGTAGCAACAACGAATAGATAT
This sequence comes from Mantis religiosa, assembly GCA_030765055.1. NCBI lineage: Eukaryota > Metazoa > Arthropoda > Insecta > Mantodea > Mantidae > Mantis > Mantis religiosa. The sequence continues at coordinate 173,582,513 of CM060953.1, forward strand.
TTCGGAAATGCTTAATGCTAAAAATGTTATTTAAGTTTTCGTATTAAGATTCTTGTATCTCTTATCAATTACGCTAGACATTCAGACTAAAGAGAACTTCATAGTTATTTAAAGAAAATTCAGACATACATTTTATTTTGATCAAAATCGATAGATTCATGTGAAAATAAAAACTAACGAAAAATTATGTAGGATTAGGATTTCATTACGGAGGGGATTGAGTACGTAGGCCACCATGCTGGGCCCATTGTTCCTGTGCCCCCAAGTGGGGCACCCCTGGGAGGAAGGATGAGGTGAAGGAGACAGAGGGCGGCTGACCCAAGGAGCCACGACAGTACAGAGGGCAGGATCCCTACAGTTTACTTGGATAGAGACTTCCCCCGACAGGCCAGGACAACGAACTCGCTCCCCACAACGAGACGGCAACGAGCCCAACAGCCGAGCCCTAATGGTCCCAGGCAAGCGATCCGAGCCCCAAAGGTCCCTGGCTGGCGGTCCCGAAATGGTCCCATCATAGGAGTGGAGACCGGCAACCTACCTACCGGAGGAGGAAGTAGTTTTCCTCAGAGCATATCATCCTGCCATGCATCGCCGAGACACCCGCCGACACTTCTACCCTGAAAGAGACCACCAGATGAGAGATGATATGAAATGATAATGCAGATGAAATGGAGAGACAGGGAATTCAGGGGATGTAATTCACCTACCCAGCATTCGCCTAGCGACCCGGGAAACACCCGAAAAACTCATGGGTCAGGTAGGTCGGTCACGGGAATCGAAACCGGGCCTCCCAAATGCGGGCCACAGACGAAACCGCCTGAGTCATCCCGCTCGGTAAAAATTATATAAGTAAAGAATAGTTTGAAGAAGTTGTATCCTTGAACGGTCTTGAACTTAAATACCACATTTCGTGTTAACCGACTTTTCGCTTATAAATTGATTCACATACAGAAACAGGACGCTCAAAACAGGTACTTCCGGTGAAATTTCGGTATCGAATTTTTTGGGTGGACTATTTCTTCTGTTTAATATACGTAATAGAGAAAATAAAACAAGAGAAATGCCACAAAGTGTGGTAGGGGGTCGCAGCCTTCAATATATTATATGATCGTGTTATATACGCTGGTGCTATGAAGATCAAACAATAACGAAGGCCAAATAACCACAGACTAGAGCTCATCATTCCGCCTGTCCAAATGTAGAAAACTATTTTCACACAAATTTTGCCTGCGTACTTAATTTAATATTCAGTTTTGTGCAAACAATAGTATAGCGCATGTATAGCCTTTTTTTTTTTTTTTTTTTTTTTTTTTTTAATTTACGTCCTCCAACGTTAAGTCATATCGGACGATGAATGGAATGGGTGAAATGCTGCTCAAATGGGCCCAGGGTCCGTAGAGCTTAGAGTTACCCGACATTCGTCTTTCAGGATGAGAGAAAACCCCGGAAAAACCTTATCCAGGTAACTCACCCTGACCGAGATTCGAACTCGGGACCTCTTGAACGTGAGGCACACGTGCTACCATCTACGCTACCGAGGCGGGCGTGTTACAGCCTCGTATCGCAAACAATCCTATTCGAAAAAGAAAAAAGAAAAAAAAATTGATACTTCTATTATAAATAATTTTTTGCTAGCCAGCCCTCTACTTATTAAGCTTGACTGTTAAATTTAGAGATTCTTTTTTTTTTCTGCCTTTTCAATTCTTCCCTCTGCAAAGTATCGAAACTTTAGTCTCCCAACACAGCTTGCTAATACCAACTTCTGTATTGTATATCATTGCTTTTTTCTCCCTTCTTTCTTCATATTTTTAACCAAATCTCATAGCACGGCTGAGGAAAAGTACTCCGAAGGTATCACCGCTCCCTTAGTCCCTCCCTTCGTGACCTCCAAAGCGGAGAACCGGCAGGGAAAGCTGCGCACAAGTAGCGACTGCAGCTAAGAAGGGTGGCGATTACAGTGCCGGCCCTAGTAGCCGTGGTCGCTAAAGCGTATGTCTCTAGTGTTTCGCAGCGTAGAGCGTCGAGTCCCACCTTGGACATGGGTGTTTATGTGTACAGTGAATATTTGTCGTAGTATTCCTTCCCAGGCCTGCTGCATAACGTCAACAACACTGATTATTTAAATTAAAATAAAAACAAAACTAAACGTTTCTCTCTCTTTCCCCTCAACATTATTTCCTTTATCCTCCAGTCTCTCTTTCTACTTTCTCAAAATATTTTAAATATTCTGTGTTCGGCGCAGTGCTTTAAAATGCTGCAGTTTTAGAATCTTCTCCCCCAGGACTTGCTGCTCTTTTACGACAGCGTTTCGTAACAGAAGACACTTATAATATCAATACTTTTATCTAATCCTTGTCTCTCTTTCAGAATCACGTATATGCATGGGCTCAGATGGGTAACCTAACCACTCCACTTTAAAAATGCAAAATTATGCTTTAAAAATTACTAAACAAAAATACTTCATCTATTATTTAACAGTTGTAAATAACAATGCTACAGCAACAGAAGGAATAGGAATAAAAATGAACATTTCTGGAATCTGCTTATTAACTTTCGGTTGAGCGGTGGTGTGAACTTCACTTAAAATTTCTGCTTGTAAGTAGAAGTGTCTGAATTGCAATATCATCATTTTCTGTCAGTGATATCAGACACCATTTCCTCTCTTTCAATATGACCACTTTTTGCATCGCCATCAATAAATTACCCATCTTTCAATTTATAAATCGTCCAGCATTTCTCGCTACAGCCTTGGATCTAGATCATTAGCATGACACGTGCTTTTTTTTTTTTTTTTCAATAATGAACGATATTTGAAACCTTGCATTAAAAGAGCAACGTGAAGTTTAAGAAATGAAAAAAATATATATTTCATATTCGTTAAGTGGCATTTCATAATAAATTTAGACAGTTTTAATCTGCAATTTTTTCGGGAATTTTCACGGCTTTTCTGTCCCCCCCCCCAGAATCCATATACTCACGATAAAGGCTTATAAAAATTACACTAAACTTACATGTTAATGATATAAAAGTAGTCAAAGTACTCGTATTTCTTTTCGAGCACTCAAAATTAATTGCAAGATTTATAACAAACATTTGCTAAAGAATGTAAGAAACTACCTAATTTCAAGAGTGGTAATTTCAAGCTATACTGAGTTCTATAGCTATTCCCAACATTGTCAGGATAGTAGTGAAATTCTATACTGCACGTTCTGTTGACTTTTAAACATCAGTTTAATAAATGTTTTCAGATATCTGTCCAAACATGGTCATAGCAACAAAAAATGTATGCATGAAAGATTTCTTTTGCAATGTATTTGCTAACTAAGATCTGAAAACAATGTAACGTTTTTTATGCTGAAATTCGTTAACAATTGTGGTGAACAATATTTCATTTAGTATTTCCTACCATTTACATTAATATGGTATTCGTAATCCAAATTTATGATTATTAATATGCCATTTTTTGTATATACTAAATAAGCCTTGAATATTGTGCGTCTAAACGAAATTCAAGGTTGGCTACGTGAAAAACATTAATATAATTAATGTGAAAATTATAATATTTAAAAATCTAACTTGAATTTATTTAAATATATATATATATATATATATATATATATATATATATATATATATATATATATATATATATAACCAATAAAACACGACGCTGTATATTGGGTATAAAAAGATTGAAGGCCACAAGGCTTTAGAAATATAAATGCATATGACTTTGTCTATGTTGTATTTTACTGTCTCTTTTATCACATATTTGTATTACGCCTACACGTAAGTGGCTATTACAGGGATGCTCAACCTTAGAGCATGTACTCACTTCCCCTACCTTTCATTTCCTGTATGTAAGAATGGCATCGCAGTGCTATCACTGAAACTCAGTAAACACGTATAAGCTGATCATTCTGTCGCAGGCAGTTAAGTGCAGAGGCTCTACCCAATCAGTCCTGGACCCGTAGTTCCAAAGACTCTGGCCTCCTTCAACCCGGGAGTAAAGGATACTCCGGCGCTCTTTCCATAGCGCAATACCTGATTTCTTAAAAAGCCCCCCCCCCCGTTGACAACGTCAAGACGGGATGGAAGTGGATGCGCCACTTACGCGCGTTAACCCCGCAGGGAAGACTACCGAAAACCTCGGTGGGGCCACCTGATGATCTACCACACCTACTAGCTCTGCAGTACCCGGGACTTATTAGGCAACCCTCTACCCCCTCTGGGCGGCCGTCGCCTGGCCGGAGGTTCCCAATTTCCCGTGGGTGTCGGGAAGATACTGCCCCCTCGAGTCCAACTCAATACGAATGGCTCCCCGACGGGAGGGGCTCGGCAGTTCGACCCGAGGTTCCTCTAGTAACGTCAGTGCTAAGTGTCCCCAGCGCCCGCACCACGGCAGCTGAAGAGGACGGATCTCCTCCCCAGGCGGTGGAAGGAGGTGTTTTCAACTTCATAGCGCCGCTAGGCTATTACCTCAATAAATAAAAAAAAAAGTTCATAAACTGAAGAAGGCCTTCAAAGAGATACATCTAATGCTACTTATTTCCGGAGAGGGGTCTTATAAGGTTACCCGTTTTACTTAATACTTGTATTTATCTGGTTTTTATTTACTACCTCTGCTTCCTGACATTTATTACACATTACTGTGCTGATCGATTCCACGAAAATAGGTAGCACCTTGAGGTTAAATGGTAAGGTGCAATTTTCTCGGTAGATCTTGAGCCGAACTAGTCAAGTGGCTGACCTCGGAATCGCCACTTCGTTCCTCAGATGATTCAGACAGCGACCATGAACTTGTTCCAGGAGAGGAATGACAGTACCAAGGGTATACTAGTCGAAAATTCTGCACCGCGTTTCCTAGATAAATGACGTAAACAAACAAAAGTTACCTCATCGCCCTCCCCCAAAACGAGCGAGGACGCAAATGAATAATGCATGGCGACGCAGCCAGCAACCGACTTGTTAATTTATTTACGGTTTGGAATGGATTAGCCTTTTCCACGTGAACAACCACGTGGATGGTTCAAACACCTCGACAAAACAACATAAATAAAACCAAAGAATTATCAACTGCTTTCCTTGATTTATTCTCGCCCTTAGAAAGTCAAGAAATGACCAATTTTCGCAAACCATACAGTTGTTAATGCTCGATTAGGTTGAGACATATATAACCGATGTAATTTGTAGTATTACTGACACAATTTTCTAGCATTAGCAAAAGCCGCTACAGCTACTCCAGTTGTACTTTAAAATACTAGCAACTAAATTAAGCATATAGGTCTTTTTTATTTCTTACATCCAGAAAGGACAAATGATATAAAGTTTCCTGTACTGAATTTTTCAAACCTTTTCAAATTTTTGAAAACACATTTTCAACTATTGTGTGTTAAATATTTTAACTTCCACACTAAAGGTGTCAATTTTAAAGTAGCGAGTATATTTTTGCGTCACTTTTGAACCATAATACTGACGTTCCAAATGTATATAAAAATGTTAAAGCCCCCCTCCCACATAGGCCCACTTTTCCAACACCATATAAGAATCATAAAACTCTAAAATAGAAAACAAAAACAACACGTAAAATGAATATTGAAACAATGAATATTAAAACTGAGAATTTTTTCTTGTTCAAAGTGCAGCCAAATTTTCTGAAAAATGTGTTTAGTAAAAAGAGTAAAGCTGACTCTTGGAGCTGCTTTCAGAGTGCCCTACACACAACATTGCTCTCTCTTTCTCTCTAACTTGGAGTGAGCGTGACTAGATACACGTTTAACGAGAAATTTTCAATGTCATTGGTAACGCCATGTTCCCACAAAAAGAAAAATCTTTATACTTTTTCGAACATTTTAATTGCCTTGAGAATGGCAATTACTGGATCTTATTCTGACTAAAATAACTTATGTCGATGATATTTTCGTCACAAATGAAATGTATATCCTGAATTTACTAGGAATATCCTCTGAAGTCCTTTTCATTCTAAATGAGTTTTGCATAAGTGATAACCTTAACAGAGAAAATCGTAGGTACCTCTTAAATGTAGTATTCGGTAAACAGCACAATTTATGTAAAATATATTTTTTGTAATTAGCTATTTCCGAAATATTCTTTGTTACTGATTTTCTCCCCCCCCCCCTTTTGGTCATGCAACGAGAAGGGAATTCCAAATCCATTACATATGTGCTCGCCAGTAATACAATGAAATAAGTATACTTACATGTATACAATGTAAAGTAGGCAGCTTTTTCAAAAAATAGATTTTAAAAAATGGGCAGAAAAGACACGTGAATGTAAAACTTTTGTTTTTAAAGAATGGTTTATTTCTATATCTCTTGTTTTTGGAATCGGAGTTTGATTCGAAAAACAACAATTAGCCTTATTACCTCCCCCATTCTGGGTCTTAATATGGAGAGATATTAGACGTGTGACCAATCTGTATTGGACTTGACGTGTGAGCATGCGCAGGGGACTAGATGTCAGAAGTACCTCGTTTCTAATGTATTTATATATTTATTTATTGTTCCATTTATACTCCGTCTTTAACTCCAATGATCATATCGGCGGCCGTTATCCTTTGGAACATATCCAAGGTATGTATTCGTATTCGTTGGGTTTTAATCATTAGATCACGCACACATTCACACTCTCATTCATACTTCCAGACTCTGGGGAAGATGAGGAATTACCTTGGTCGGAGAAAAATCCCCACCCCACTGCTGGGAATCGAACCCGGGACCCCTAGCACGTTAGGCTAGTGCTACCGATTGAGCTACGATCGTTTTTTATTGTTTCAATGAACGTGGCTAAAATCACGGATAACTGAGAGTGAGAAAGAAGACGGAGGGAGGGGCAGGGAGGGAGGAGAAGGGAGGGTGAGGGATGCGGAGAAGGCGGGGTCAGAGATAAAAGCTCAAAGTCGGAGGTTTCACTAAAAACAAAGAAAAAATATTACAAATATTTTAAACGTGCATTACAAATATACACTGTTCGTGCAACAGCAATAGCCTCCGAACTGAAGAGAACAAGTAAGGAAAATTAACAAAAACAGTGGAAGAACCCATAAAAAAAGGACTAAAAGCACGTCATTAATTCCAAGTATAGAACAGGGATTAAAACTGAACATTTCGATAGTATCAGAATGTACAGCAACAGTAACTGCTGTCATAGTAACAGCAGTATGCATTCTAAAATCTCACCTGACACAACTTAACACTAACAGAAAACTAAAACATGTACCCTGTATTGGAGCATGCTGTTATACAAATAAAAATAATAAAATTATAGCAACATTCTTACCCTTTAAAGTTTTTGCTCCTTCCCATTAATCTTGGAATAGAAATCCTAAACACATTAGAACCACTTTGCTCCCAACTCAAGTCAACCAAAACGTCACTCACAAAATTTAAGACTTCTCCACTGAAAGGAACGTAACGAACTGGCGCTGGAAATAAAAGCATAATACCAACTTTACGGTATTTACCAAGTGAGATGACTCATGGTATTTACGACGCCCATATCTGGAAGGAAATTACGTTAAAACTTCTCCTATTGGTCAACTTAATGATTCAAGGGTTCCCCGAGCCAAATAATTTTTAAATATATAGGCATTTGGCAACAGTCCATTCTCCACTGTAGAAAACTGGGGAAATGACAACTGCCGGACAATGCAGCTGTGCTGTAGAGTAGAATGAATGTTATCTCCGATGCCATTGCGTGTCGTTAACTTTGCTAGTGAGGTTTAAGGGGATAGAGCACTGTAAACCCCAAATCTAACCATTTCCAAGCAATCTTGATGAAATGTTTACCACTTAGTTCTGATGCATAGTACACACAGATTGCAAAATTTGGTTTGTGTATCTTCAATAGTTTTTGAGTAATTAATTTGTGAATTTCAAAATTTGGGCCAAATTCAAACCACTCCACACGATGAAAATTTTCAAAATTTTAATTTTTCTATTTCTAAAAATATTCATATGGTTATTAAGAAAAGATCTATGATATGAATTTCTTATACTGCCTTTAGTACCAGAGAAACAAAAAGTAAGGTATGGAAAAACAAAAAAGCCAAAAAATTATCAAATCTTTGATTTTATATATCAATAACTTTAAACATATAATGAATATTGAAAATTCATATGATAAGAATCTTTGTTTGCTTTCTAAGAACATGTGTTAAAAATTTTAGATGAACTGAATCAAAATTGCATCGTGGAACATTTTGAATGACAAAAAAATGTTGAAAAAACTATAACTGAGTAAATCAAATTTTAAAATCCAAAACAATTTCCTTCTCAGTTACATAACTTGAAGACTAAAACCCTTTAGATATGAAGTTGGACCCTCCTGCCTCTTCCTTCTCTGTTCTGCAGCAGTTTTCTTCAATTGTAGTTTCCTTCTCGATGTTTTAGAAGCTACCTTCGCAGAAATTGCTGAATCAAGTAAGCGTAATTGGTCCTTCCCTTGGCTAATGTTTAGAGATGCCGGTGAAATCTGTGTCCATTACGTCTTACTGCAGCTTGAGTGAGGCACAACAACCAAAATTTAATTCACATTTGATTCACAGATAATCTGGATGGTCCTGGTTCATTTGCACATTCAGTAGCAGGTTTTTTTTTTTTTTTGTGTTATTTACGTCCGACAACGTTAAGTCATATCGGACGTTGAGTGAAATCTGTGAAATGATGCTCAAATGAGCCCAGGGTCCATAGAGTTTAGAGTTACCCGACATTCGTCTTTCAGGATAAGGGAAAACTGAAAAACCTTATCCGGTAACTCGCTGTGGCCGAGATTCGAACTCGGGACCTCTTGATCGTGAGGCAGACATGCTAGCTACCACCACGCTACCGAGGCGGGCTCGCTATTATCCATATTAGGTTTCCAACGTTTATTTACTAAGTTTGATCCCTGTTTAGAACGTTTAGAGGGTCTTCTGCCCTTGATACGTGTATCTTGTAGCCTATTCATGATCCCAACTATGTACACAGTCAACAAGAATTTTGTTGTTTCAAAAAATGTTTCACCTATAACCTATATAACAGTTGTATGCACGTTTTGATGTATAAAACACCTTTATAAGTGTTAAAACACAAACTTAAACTCATTAATACATACAAACTGCATGTAGTTTAACGAGAAACACAAGAAAATCACGACCAAGTTATAAACTCACACAAAAACAAAATATAAACATTACTATTTGCTTTCAATGTTTGCAGACAGTGTTTTGTTTCAATTGTGCCACATACTGCCAGAAATAACCATCATACCAACACACAAAATTCCACCAGACACTGCCCGCTAATTTCAAATGTATAAATTTATTCAATCGAACTCAAATGACAGAATTCTGTAAATCCACTGGTCGTCATGCAGTGCGCGTGGACACTTAAATTGTCATGTGAGGGTATTTAAATGCCCGAAACTCATAAATTTAGTTGGATTGTGATACTATAATGTTCAAAGTATTTTATTAGCTCAAAAACAAAAACATTATTTTTTCCCATATTTTTAGCAAATTTCGGTGCTGCATTCCCTTAATTCTAAAGAGTCATTTGGTGAATTTTCTGCAAAAATTTAATGTTTCACAAAATCGATACAGTACAGTTGTTGAAGTATAAATAAAACACTAACAGTAATATACATCTAACAGAGCAAGTGGCTCAGGCTATTTCGACTGTAGCCCGCATTAGGAAGTGCGCATTCGATTCCCGTGGCCGACTGACCCATGAGTTCCCCCTCCCCGGGTCACCAGGCTTCTCCAAATTTTCTGAACCTCCATTTCATTTCACATCATCTCTCATCTGCTGGTCTTTTTCAGGGTAGAAGTGTCGGCGGGTGTCTCACGCAGCATGCCAGGATGATATGGGCCTTTTCCGGACCACAGTACTGTATGCCCAACACAAGGAGGCAAACTAAAGGAATGTGTAACGTAATCACTTTTGCTGTCCCCACGGTGTTTATGCTCCCCTTCCCAGTATAACAAGGATGCCAGATTCGTTTAAAATACGCAAGTGTTGTCACATAACTCACCAATGCATACCTATCACTAAAGTTACTGCATTAGATTTGGCAGAATGCACTCTCACATACTCATTTCCTACTAAACAGATCCACTAACAGAGCAGATAAACAGTTCAAACCCCTCTCCCCTTCATTCATCTCTTGCCTTCTTGTGATGGGTATACAGTAGTCAGATGCCGTCTGTTTTGGCCTGCGAGGAGATTCCAACTGGTAAACTGCATAGGGATCTTGCCCTCCGCACTGTCGTAGCTCCTTGGGGCGGCCGCCCTGTCTCCTCTCACCTCATCCTTCCTCTCGGGGGTGCCTCAGGGATAGGTACTGCCTGCCCAGCTCAAGAAGGCAAGCTAGAGGAATGTGTAACCTAATCACTTTTGCTGTCCGCACGGTGTCTATGCTCGCCTTCCGAGTATATCAAGGATGCTAGGTTCGTTTAAAGTATTACAAATGCCACATAACTCACACATACATAATACCTATCACTGCAGTTATTAGGCCGCGCCGTGGCTCAGTGGTAAGACCGCTTGACTCCCACCAAGGCGGCCCGGGTTCGATCCCAGGCGACCGCAAATATGAGATTTGTGGTGGACAACACGGCGCTGGGATTGGTTTTCTCCGGGATCTCCGGTTTCCCCCGCCATCTCATTCCACCGGTGCTCCATCTTCAACTCATGTATCATCAGTGTCATCGCCTGCGGTGCCGTATGTAGTAAAAGCGGGCGTTAAACACTACACATTTCATTTTCACTGCAGTTACTGCAACGAGCATTAGATTTGGCAACCTGTGTGACTCTTATGCACTCGCGTACTCATTTCCTAGAAAACAGATCCCCTAACAGAGCAGATAAACAGTTCAAACCCCTCTCCACTTCATTGATCTCTTGCCTTCTTGTGCTGGGCAGACAGTACAATTGACAATGTTTGGAACTCCATGACTAATCCCCTTCTTAGCGTAGTATAGTACTATTAGACTATCTTATCACATGTAATTAATTTCATTTGTTTATAGAAGAACTTATTTCAGGCTGGCCCTGTAGCTCAGTCGGTAAAGAACCTGCCTGCCGTGCTAGAGGTCCCGGGTTCGATTCCCGGCGGTAGGTGTGGGGATTTTTCTCCGACCAAGATAATTCCTCATCTCTCCCAGAGTCTGGAAGCATGAATGAGAGTGCAAATGTGTGCATGATCTAATGGAACAAAGAGAAACCCATTTTATGAGTTTAACAATTGAGCGTTTTCTTTCCATTGTTACTTAAAGTATACTAACAAAAGCTGCCTTACTGAATATCAAAACATACAGTTAGTACAATGTTCATACAGCGAGCGCATCGATAAGACAGCAAGCATCGTAAGAGGCTGTGCGTGGGAAGTAATTAAATAAGTATTTCTGTAACCTTCGATTTCCAAGATCATATCAGCGCCACCGGTCTGCCCGAATTTCGTCCTGTGGAAGTTCTTTACATGCAAGTTAATCGAAACGAGGCTGTCACTTTTAAACACTGAATTTGAACCCACGACTTAGTGGTCAGTAGACCAGAACCTTACCTACTCTGCAGCGCGCACTTGTGACATCCTTAACTTCTTATTTAAACTCCTCCAAAGTTAAGTCAAATCGGACGATGAATGAAATTGGTGAAATGATGCTCAGTTGAGCACAGGGTCCACAGAGCTTATAGTTACCAGACATTCATGTTTAGGATATGGGAAACCCCAGAGAAAAAATTATCCAGCTAACTCACACTTGTCGAGAATCGAACTCATTGCAGGACCTCTTGAACGTGAGGCAGTGACTATAATTAGTACAAATGTTAAATTGTGCTCAAGGAAGAAAATCCAGAAAAATCGATTTGGGCTTTCAATGTTTATTTCAACAAAACTAGCCTGAACAGCTCCCATGTACATTTTTATTTCTCTAATCCACCTCTAAGAAAGTCATGTTTAATCATGTCGATCGTATTTTCGTATACAGTAATTTATAACACAAAAATAAGAGTTTAACCCCTTCCAGATATGGTGGTTTAAGCTTCTATCGGTATAATGTACAGACTTAAATGGAACGTAACAACTAGAAGGTAAAAAAAGGCACACGAGCCAGATATATCTATTGACCTAATTCAGATTAGATATGAGGTCTACTCCAACAACTGTTATTACAGCAGAAAGAACTGCTTCCCTGATCAATGGCAGGTAATGCGGAAAGTTGTCGACAGCTCGATGACATAATATTTGACGAGTCAAGGGCAAGGTCTTGATGGGGAAAGTAGGAAAACTTAACAAAACCAATAATTCATTTCAAAGATTTGTGTTCCAGATAAAGGGCCATATCATTTCCCATTCAGTAGAATATTTAATATACTGCTAATGTGATATACATTGTAGCTGTTCTTGGTTCTATATTGGGCGACAGTTGGTCTCCGAACCACTGCCAAATCGATCGCTGTCCATTTCATGAAAATTTAAAACTTCTTTGCCAAGATGACAAGTTTTACACCCTATACCATAGGCATGCAATATTACAATTGGTGGTCCGAGTGAGTGAGTGATGAGTATAAGGGCGCTCAACTACAGAGGTCATCAGCGCCCTTTTTAAAAGAAACTGGTCATGGCAAAAGCCAGATATAAATCATTCTAAAACAGTATAACTATGTTAAAAAAGATAACAAATACATACGCTTTGGAGAAAAAAAAAAAAAAAATAGAAAAAAAGGCATCCAAAAACCATAAATTCTATTTGCTAAATCCTAAAATCTAATCTCGAAAAGAACCTAAAAACCTTCTTCACTACTGCGTTATCGTCCGCTAGCATTTCTGCAAAGCTGACCGGCAGCTGCAGAGACGTCCTAAGGTCTGCTAGGTGAAAACACTCTAGCAGCACGTGTCGTACAGACAACGCTTCATTACAAAACGGACATAGTGGAGAAGGCTCCTTTTTAAAAAGAAAACTATGAGTAAAAATGCAGTGCCCAATTCGTAACCGAGCCAAACTCACCTCCTCGCGACGAGATGACCGACAGGAGGTAACCCAGGGAATCGGAAGTTCTTTGACAGATCTAAGTTTATTATTGCGGAGAGCAGACCACTCTTCCTGCCAGCAGGTTTGCACAGCTCTCCGCAATTCGGCCCTAAAGTCTTCCGATGTCACAGATGGTATTCGAACCCTGGGCTTCATGAAAGCCGTCTTGGCTGCTGAATCCGCCATTTCATTCCCCCGCAAGCCTACGTGACCAGGGATCCATGCACACACCACGTTAACGCCAGAAGCGTGTAAAACGTGTAGGGCATCCTGTATACGCTGCACAATAGGGTGGTAGTTGTACAGCTGCCGTAGGCTTTGAAGTGCACTGAGGGAATCACTCAGGATTAAGCAGTCCCCCAACTTTCGTCGGCGTACGTGTAAAATGGCCCGGTATATTGCATAAAGCTCTGCAGTAAAAATGGAAGTGCTAGTGTGGAATCCGAATGTATAGGGTTCGGTTCCACACACGTAAGCACAACCAACGCCATTTGAGTTCTTGGAGCCATCAGTATAAATTACAAAATGGTCCTCATATCGCGATAAAAATTCTAAAAAACATGTGCGGATACTAGACATAGACATGGTAGATTTATCATATTTAGTCATGCCCAGATCAACCGGGGACGCTCTGCACAACCAAGGAGGGTATGTCCTCTCCCCCCTAGGATACATCTTGGGCATGTCAGTATCAAGATGTCTAAGGAGCTCCCGGAAACGAAAACCAGGTGGCTTTGGTTTAATAGTAGTGTTCCTATAACGCACGTCCATGAAGGTATTAAAGAACGGCGTAAACGATGGATGTGTGGGCATGCAATTAAGTCCACAGCCATAATTGGCTAATAACATGTTGCGCCTGTACTGCAGAGGAGGTTCTGCAGACTCAGCATACAGGCTTATAACTCGGCTCGTTGGAAATGCCCCAACAGCTATACGTATGCCACAGTTATGGACTGTGTCTAATCTCTTCAGCACAGATGGTCGTGTTGAGCCATAAACGATACTACCATAGTCTAATTTGGAACGGATGAGTGCCCGATAAAGTCGCAATAACACTGCACGATCCGCTCCCCACGATTTTCCACTTAGTACCCGCAAGATATTCAAAGATCGGTCACATCGTGCTTTCAGTTGTGCTATATGCGACGACCAACTAAGTTTTCTATCAAATATCAATCCAAGGAACCTCGCCTCATCTGCAAAAGGTAGTAGATCAGCGCCTAGCCGGAGCCTTGGAGGTAGTCGACTCTGCTGACGCCAGAAGTTTACACAGATGGTTTTCTCAGCGGAAAATCGGAAGCCGTTTTTTAAACTCCAACTCTTAAGGTTGTCCAAGGTGGACTGAAGACGGCGCTCTAAAAACGGAGTGCGCTGAGATGTACAGTAGACGGAAAAGTCGTCTACAAATAGGCATGACGAGACACCTGGAGGTACACATTTCGAGATAGAATTAATCGCAATAGCAAACAACGTAACACTTAGTACCGATCCCTGTGGTACACATTCTCTTGAACAAAAAGGTTCGAAAAAACCGAGCCAACCCTTACTCGGAATACGCGGTCTTTCAGGAATTCCTGAAGGAAGAGTGGTAGGCGTCCACGTATATTCCAGGTGTGCAGAATACGTAGCAACCCTGCCCGCCAACACGTATCATAAGCCTTTTCGAGGTCAAAAAATATTCCGACTGTTTGACAGTTCTTAAGAAATCCGTTCATAATCTGTGTCGACATGGACACAAGATGATCCACTGTTGAACGGCGTCGTCGGAAACCGCACTGGATGTTATTCAGTAGGTTGTGCGTTTCCAGCCACCATACCAACCGCCCATTTATCATGCGTTCCATCACCTTGCATACGCAACTGGTGAGGGAAATTGGGCGGTAGCTAGAAGGGAGGTGACGGTCCTTGCCAGCTTTCAAGATAGGTATAATGGTAGCTTCTCGCCACTTTTCAGGAAACGTGGCATCAACCCAAACACGGTTATAGACCTCGAGCAGGAATGCCTTACCTTCAGGTGAGAGATGTTGTAACATTTGAACGTGGATTCCGTCCGGTCCTGGTGCTGTCAGTCACGATGACGAAAGAGCGTGTTCTAGCTCTGCCAAGATGAAGAGGCGGTTATAGTCTTCAAGGTTTCTGGAACTAAACACGAAACCTTGAGATTCTACCTGAGTCTTAATTGAGATAAACTCAGGAGCATAATTGCATGAGCTAGACACCTGAGCGAAAGCACAGCCGAAGGTGTTAGCCACAACAAACGGATCAACAACAACTCCTGCAGTTGTTTTCAGACCAGCGATTGGCAGGTGGGTTGATTTTCCGGCCACGCGCCTTAATTTATCCCATACAACAGATGAGGGTGTACATCTGTTAAAAGATGATACAAATTTGTTCCATGAGGCCTTTTTGCTATCCTTAATTATTTGCCTAGATTTTGCACGCGCTTTCTTATACTCAATTAGATTACTTAGCGTAGGGTGTCGTTGGAATACCCTTAGAGCACGTCTACGAGCACGAATAGCATTCCGGCAGTCGTTGGTCCACCATGGGACAGGAAATCGACCGAGTTGTGTAGCCGAACGTGGAATAGACTGTTCTGCAGCGGAAAGAATTTTCTCTGTGAGATGATCGACTAAATCATTCACAGAATCGTGCTCGTTGTATTCAAAGACAGCCAACTGGGTGTAAAGATTCCAGTTGGCACGATCAAAGCGCCATCTAGGGATACGTGAGGGAGACACATCTTGTGCTAAGAGACTAAGAAGACATGGAAAGTGGTCGCTGGAATGTAAATCAGAGATGACATTCCACTGTAATGAAACAGCTAACTGGGATGAACACACTGCCAAATCGATGTGCGAATAGGTGTTAAACGCGTCTGAGAGGAATGTGGGCTCTCCGGTGTTCAGGAGAACCAAGTTATTGCTCTCCAGGAATTTTGCAATGAGGTTGCCTCTCGAACATGCCCGATTTGAGCCCCAAAGTGGGTGATGGGCATTAAAGTCTCCAACTATTAGAAATGGTGTTGAAAGTTGGGAAACCAGATCTTCAAGGTCAACTAACGAGAGGTCATCTGATGGCGGGAGATATACAGTGCAAATGCAAAATTCTATTGATGGCAGCTTAATCCTTACAGCTACAGATTGTAAATCAGACTGTAGCTGTAACGGATCTACAAATATGTCATCCCTGAGGAGCATCATAGTACCCCCGTGTGCAGGAATGCCCTCTTCTGTTTCAACATCACACCTCAGTGGTGTGTAGCGTCTGATTTTAAAGTTGTCTTGTGGTCGTAGCTTAGTCTCTTGTAAGCATACCACTAAGGGGTGATGCTTACTGAGCAAAAGTTCCAATTCTGGTCGATGCGCTCTTAATCCTCGTATGTTCCATTGTAGGATAGCCATTGGAACTATGGGATATAAGATGTAAAGGTAGTCTACATTAAGACGACTTCATGGGTGGCCGAATCAATTTGCCCTTTTTCTTTGGTGTAGGGCTAGTTTCGGCAGGTTTATCCTGCCTCTTCTTTGCTGCAGATGTAGCAGCGTGGTCAGCTGTTTCCTGCTCCATATCCTCTATGGAAGAGGACGGTTTTCCTTCTACAACTTTTGATTCGAGGGGCTCGAAGCGATTGGAAATTCCGACCGACGTAGATGACGGTCGCCGGTCGTGGTCCTCCCCAGAAGATGACTCCGACGATGAACTCGGAGACGCTCTAGGGCTACGTTTCTTGGACTTTTCTGGAGCAGACTTTGTACTTTCTTTCAGGAAGGCAGTTCTATCATACTGCGTCTTGAACTTGATCTCTGGTGCTTGGTATACAATGGGCAATTTCGTCCTGTTGTTAGAAGTGGATGCTTTCTCAGGCGACTTCACTGACTTGTTATTTTCAGTAGTCTGTGTTCTCGGAGTTTTAGATGTTGTTACTGATGCTCTTGGTTGCGATCTAGGCACTAGAACTTTCTCGGATATTGTTGCCCCGTTTATATCAGATGTTTGGGTACCAGCCTCCCGTTTCGGTGACGGAGTAGCCGCCACAGAGCTATAGGTACGGGAGGTGGTTGAAGAGGGCTTGAGAATACATAGAAGTTTCCGGGCTTCCGAAAAGGATACCTTTTCTTTAACCCGGATCTCCTGAATAGCTCGCTCTTCAATATAACGGGGGCATTCTCGTGAACTTGATGGATGTTCACCGCTACAATTTACGCATTCCGGAGGTGATGTACATGCATTTTCATGCATGCCGGCTCCACAGCTGACACATGTAGGTGCGCCTTTACAGAATGCACTAGTGTGACCGAACCGCTGACATTGGTAGCATCTCAGAGGGTTAGGTATGTACGGTCTAACCTCAATCACTTCATATCCTGCCCTGATCCTTTGAGGGAGATCTACCCGATCAAAGGTCAGGAACAGGGTACGAGTAGGAACCATATCCCCTCGTTCTCTCCTTTGGACACGATATACTGCAGTTACGCCTTGTTCCTGGAGGTTCTCCTGAATATCCTCGTTGGACATTCCATCCAACGCGCTAGTGTTTACAACACCGCGCGAGGAATTCAGGGTCCTATGCATCTCCACTTTGACTGGATAACTGCCCAGCATATTGGCTTTCAGTATCTTTGCTGCCTGGGATGCTGTAGTTGCTTCCACCAGCAGCGTGCCATTTCTAGATTTTGTACATGATTTAACAGCACCAGCTATTTTGTCAAGACCTTTCTGTATAATAAACGGATTAACCGTAGAAAAAGTTCTACCTTCCTCCGTTCGTTTAATAACTAAGTAGCGAGGACCACACTCAACTACTTGTTTAACACTGTTTTCAAATAAATCCTTTCCACGTTTATTGTTTTTTGGGGGGTGTAGGTTAACCATAATATTAGGTCTGAATTTCATCCCCCAGTGCTCCCCACCCACCACGGAATCCAACAAGGGGTCACCCCACTGGGATGACAGGGCTACACAGGGGATATAGCGAGCTCGCCGTCCCACTCACCCTGGAGTTCGGTACAATACCTAGTCCTGGCCGATTGATTAGGGGTGGGTTAGTCCCTAACCTCCCGTTTAGGCGAAGCAGAAGCCAAAGTAGTGTATTAGAAATGCGCACCCTCCCCGAATTCAGAAAAATACTGTTACGAGCTCAGATACGCATCCCTCAACCACCAGGACAAACCTTTCCACCGACACGGGTCTCCACGCATGGCCTACACGTGGGTGGGCCTGTTGACCGTCTCCCTCAACCACGAAGAGGAGCCCACACGAGGGAGACTGTTGGCTCGGGACCCCGGGTTCACCAAACCCGTACCTACCGAAGTAGGCCCCTGGGGGGAATTGGTGGTCCGCGTGTAATTTAAGACCAGTAAATAATTCGACTGAAAGATCTTCTTAAGAATTTTTAAAGTATAGTAAAACCTCATTTACCCGGATGAACTGGGACCAGGGCCGATCCGAGTAAAAGAAAATCCGGTTTATCCAGAGAAATGACGGAAAAACAAAAAAAAAAAAAAAAAAAAAAAAAATTGTGCAACATCACCAAAATACATTTTGATAGTGTTTATAAATTACTATACGCACACTTTCACATAAAAACACATACACTATATGTATTTGCACTGTACACAATACAACTACAAAGTACTTGGCAGTAAAAAAAAAAAAAAAAAAAAGACAGCGAGCTTCTGCTGTCTCAGTTTAGTGTACCGCTTACGAGGAGCGCCATCTCGCATCCGTTTTTACATTAGAAGTTCATTTGGCAATGTTTAGCTTGACTCTCGAAATAAATCACCAATTTCTCTATGCTTGCTACTGCTTGTAAATGCGTCATAACCACAGCTGCTTGCCCACCTCGGTAGCGTAGTGGTAGCATGCCTGGCTCACGTTCAAGAGGTTCTGAGTTCGGATCTCGGTCAGGGTGAGTTACTTGGATAAGGTTTTTTTCCAGGGTTTTCCCTTATCCTGAAAGATGTGAAGCTGATATTGCATATATGGATATATTAAGTAAACATGACCATCTGTAATTCAACGTAAGTTAATAACTAAGCAGGCCATATAGATGATGCAACAAATGCTTAGGTTTATTGAAATCCCAAATTGTGACGTAGGACCCATCAGAATTAAGTATTACGGTAACTTAGCAACCAAAACAGTAAAAAGGACCAATGACTTTATTCTTAATTTTTTTCTTCTGGCTTGAACTCTCGAAGAGGGTAGACGTGTTTTGGGTAAAGGACTTCTTGAAACTACGAGAAGTTATTGGAGTTCATTATTCATGAATGTTTAGTAAACGTTTAAAATATACATCGAATACGCGACGCTACGATAAATAATTTAAGTAAAAAACCGTTGCAACATTTATAAATAATAGAAGAAAAGTAATATATAGTAAAGGGCTATATACATCAGTGGAAAAAGTCGCATGTAAAGAAGAAAATGTCAAGAAATATAATTCTAAGTAAAGTGAAACGGTATTAATTATTTTACTCCATAATTGCCCAAAAGTGAAATCCCTTTTGTATCGATACCACGCCTGAGAAGTTTCACATCTCATCGCTCGCCACAGCTGCCGGAGAGAGGATTTATAGAAATCTTCGAGAACTTCATCTTCACGGCTTTTAGACGAAAGGTTCATCGCTTCTACATCAAGGTAAGGTTTGACTTCTACATGCGTCGCCACACCGAGGGAGCGCGAAACTGCGCGTGTGGGGCATAGACCTCACGACGGGACGAATATTACTTCAGATATGTCACCGCATCGTGTGATATAAATCCCACCCACAAGGAGGGGAACCACTCCAGACGAATGTCGGGTAGCTCTACGCTCTATGGAGTCTGGGCTCATTTGAGCATCATTTCACCCATTCCATTCATCGTCCGATATGACTTAACGTTGGAGGACGTAAATAAAAATAATAATAAAAAACAGCTGCTTCATCAACACTGTTTAAATCTGAATACTCTTCATTTTAAGTAACACTGCACGACCCAATATGCCTTCTTCTGTAATCGACTTATAACCTCCGTCATTTTCAATGACACACCCACCCACCCCCACCCCACCCCCCCCCCCCCACACACACACACACACACACACACACACACACACACACACCATCACCAAAGAATTCTTCCCATCAGTGAGAAATAGACTAAAACAAGAACTGCCCATATGCCAAGAGAATTGTCACAGGACATGGAAAGCTCCGTTCATACCGCCATCGATTTGCTTTACTGGATAGCCCAGTATGCAAATGTCAAGAAGAGGACCATTCAGTAGACCACATCATATTCAGATGTCCAATCATAAACAAAGAACCGAAATGACCAGGAAAATAAAAAGCACACAATGCGCGTGGCCCATTACCAAAGAAGAACTTATTAACACACATCTAAAATGTTTCGTCAAATTTGTTAAATCAATAAACTTTAGATATAGAGTACGCAAATTAAGCATAAAAATTCAATAAAACTGCTAATTAATTGCAACTATTTTAATAAGAATATTGTAAAATATTGTAGGATACACTTCAATACAAATACAAGATATGTAAAATCATTGTAAAATTATTGTAAAAGTTGTATATAATGTAAATAAAATAAGGCATGTAGTATTCCTAAGGAATAGGGTATGCCAGGTAATAAAAAAAAAACACACACGCAGGCACGCACGCACGCACACACACACACCAGGGCACAACTTTTTCCAGGAATTTAAGTTTCTTTTCCAACTCAGTCCCAAGCAGGTGGGGTGAATGCAATGAATTCACCCGCTAGCAAGAAAATTCGAGTAATGTACCTCCTGAGAATAGCAATTCATAGTCTGTAAAACAAGCCTTCATTTACTACGCTAAACAACTCTTTTTTTTTTCTTTCAAAACTGGTCCGGGTTAAAGAGGTTTACTCCATTATCATTCCAGACGTTTCACATGTAAATAGCAATGTTCCTGTCAATCATAAGAGATTTATTTCTCTTCTTTTTAAGATCACATCCCATTTCTTTCACCAAGCTATAAAAGATTTGAGTGTTTAACATTTGGTAAATCTACATCAGCACTGAGCTTTCCCAAAACCTACAAAATTTTAGGAGGAATATTTTGAAATAGAAGTTCATGAGATGCATATATGTCGTATATACAAAATCATTACTTGTATGTCACCTCCCTGCTGGTTTTGTAGTACTTATGTCTGGTTGTAAAACTAATTTTGCAAAGTTTATTATTTATGAATCTCAAGCACATAAAAGGTTTTTATAATAAGAGTTTGCAGAATCTACATAAAAATAAACAACTGCCATGCAAATTTAGCACATTAAAATGTTTAATGTTAAAAATCAGTGTGGCTCCTTTGACAATATTTTACCTGGTTGACATTAAATGTTTATAAGAAAAGACTTGCTACACTGTAAAGTGTAATTTACGTCCTCCAACGTTGTCATATCGGACGATGAATGAAAGGTTGCTCAATCCAGAGAGCTTAGAACTATCTGACATTCATCTTTCGGGACAAAGGAAAACCCCTTATCCACTCTGAACGAGATTCCAACTTGGGACCTCTGGAACGTGAGGTAAACACGCTACCACCTACGCTACTGGGGCGGGCATAAAGTGATGTGCTAAGTGATGTATGCTCAGGCAATGGCATTTTCTCAAATTGCATGGGAAAATCCATTCACCCCTTTTCTTATTTTCAAGTAGCTTCCTCAATTGCGTTCGTAAGGATTCTAAAAATTCAAGGAACTAAAAATCCTCCAAAGGCTCTCCTTTAAAGGATCAATAAGTGCAGTGGAAAAAAACGATCTTGTGCTTGTGTGGGGAAAAAGCTTTTCGCTAAATTGCAACTCTTATATTCACCGTTTATTACCTCGTACAGCAACCCACAAGGTAAAACGATCCCCTCTAAAAACATAGTTATAAAAAATCTGAGGCTAGCCCCGTAGCTCAGTCGGTAGAGCACCTGCCTGCCGTACTGGGAGTCCCGGGTTCGATTCCCGGCGGTGGGGGTGGGGATTTTTCTCCTTAATTCCTCACCTTCCCCAGAGTCTGGAAGTATGAATGAGAGTGTGAATGTATGCGTGATCTAATGATTAAAACCTAACGAATACGAGTTAACACCTTCGATATGTTCCAAAAGAGAACGGCCGCCGGTATGACCATTGGAGTTAAAGGCGGGGTATAAATTGAACAAAAAACACCTGCGACTATGAATCTTGCTTGAAATAAGTTTCTCTCTGTGTTAAAAATTCAGATATTCTATCATATGTGAATTACACAATTGAAATGAAAACCGAATCTCCAAACTAATCTCATTCATGGGGAAAAAAATATGGTGGCAATGAAGAAACGCCAATTTGAGGAACCATCGTTACTTGGGAGTATGTAAATTGCGCAGATTATTTAAGTTCTGTCGTTTAATTGCGGTAAATAGAGCTAAAAGTTCTTTCCAGATTTTCAGGAAAATATTTTTAAGTTGCCTCATTAAAAAAAAAAAAAAAAAGCGTTTAAAAAGGGTCTATATGTGCGTGAGAGAACAAGCAGCTGCGCGCGCGTGTCTTTGAGCAGCGCAATACAAAACCAAAAATGTAGTTGTTATATTTTGAAGTTAGTATATTAAAATTCATCATTTTAAAGTGTGTGGCCAAATTTTTCCAGAAAATGTATAGCTCCCAAATACCCTTAATACAGAAAAGTTTTCCTTGTTTCTGATTTTCTAGATAAAGGTGGGGTGTATAAATTTGGACACAAGGTGACACAAAAAACGAGAATGTTTTTAAATACGTTGTGGCAACCTTGTGCCATTTAACGGAAGTAATTTCTAAAATATGATACATTTCATCATCGTCTCTTAAATGGCAAAATGTAAGGTTTCCGTTACATATGAATAAAATGTGTTAAATCATTCTTAGTTTTATTATACTGTTCAAATATTACCGTTTTTTTTTTGTGTCACCTGTATATATCCTAAATTTTCTAAAAATTGATTGCGAAGTTCACTTCATTCCGAATAAATTTTATAGACAAAACTTAAACAGACAAAAAATATACAAATTGTTAAAACACAAATTTTGTCTGTTTGCTTCTCTGGTCTGAAATTGGCAGACTGGTTCCAAACTCGAATATCGGGGTTCGATTCCCGATTGGAGAATGGGAGTTTCTCTTTAAACAAGATTATTTCCCATCCTCTTTAGAGTGAAGCAAGAAAGAGAGCAAATAAGAGTGTGGATTTAATATTAAGAAAAAAGATCTAAAGATTAACCCAAAATTAAAGTTTTGCAAATATAAAGCCAAAGATATGACTTAGATGTTAAAGGCAGCAAGCATATAAACAAAAAAACAATTGTCATTATATATTACGTATTCTTTTTGCCCGCCTCGGTAGCACAGATGGTAGCGTATCTGCCTCACGTTCAAGAGGTCCCGAGTTCGAATCTCGGTCAGGATGAGTTACCTGGATAAGGTTTTTACGGGGTTTTTCCTTTATCCTTAAAGACGAATGTCGTGTAGCTGTAAGCTCCATGGATCTTGGACACATTTGAGCATCATTTTACCCATTTCATTCACCGTCCGATATAACTTAACGTTGGAGGACGTAAAATTACACAAAAAAAGTTTCTCCTTTCAGCTCCTAAATTGTTATTCTTTTTATCTTCTCTTAGATGTGCAAAGAGAAGAGAATATCAAATTCAATACACAGCAGACTACTTTTTGAAATATCTGCCTACATGTTTAATGAAGAATTAGTTTAGAAAGAACAGATTTTAGAAGAGCAATAAAGAAGGTAACAACACAAAGAGCCTAATGTAAACCGGAAATGTGTTTTCTTTACTAGGCTATTTACAAACAATATCAGCAATTCATGAGCAAAATGAAGTTGTTGGCGACATGCCTTCAAGACCTACAAACAGGGCGTGGAAATATGTCTCTCGGAAAAAAAAAGAAACAATAAACACGTGATTGGCATACTATGTTGGCAGCTACTTGACGGCTCCAATGAATTACTCATTACAATCCATTAATTACATACAAGCAATATGTGCGCATTATTCCACTGTGCTTCAATGGCAAACGCACGAACTATTTTCTTGTCTTGTATAAATCACAAGCTGGCTTGAAAAACACTGCCGACATATTTGCAAAAGGGAAACGTCAGTGAGTTTGTTAATTTATCTGGAAAACTGAGAACCTCAAGTTATGTTTGTTTATGTTAAAATCCCACTTAACCAAACAAAAGAGAGCAGGGTTGTTTTGCATCATTCATTTTTTTTCGTATAATCAATGGTAACGATTTTAAGCAGGGACATTTTATTTAAATGCATGCAAAGATGTTTAATAAACAAATTACCACTGCATACAGTATTAAAATACGCACTGCAGTATTTACAAATACTAATAAAATCAGTAATTCTTTTGCAACACCTCCGTTTTATTTATACATATCAATTCATTGTTTTGTTTACACAATCAAAGAAACAAAAGCTACGCGTTTTTGATAATGTCGTAATTTAAAGATTTGATAGCAAATTGTTAGTCTTTCTTACTCCTAATGCTTTGGATTGCTTGTCGCTTAGAACTTCTGTTCAATGCTTGTTACAAAACGCTTTCTTTTCGCTAACATATGTAACACAAAACCACACTTACCTATACCATCAACAGTAAAATAGCACTGAATGCGGTGCAAGGAGTTAATATTTGTTAAAACATGGACAAATATGGAAATATGGGGGTAGAGAAAGAGAATTAACAGCACATAATGAATTCGCTTATATTTGAATTTAGCATTAAAGCAATAAAGGTTGCAACTCAAGGTATAGACAATAAGTTGCCTGTTCCGCCTAAAGATATCTCCCAGCCATCTTTTTTCTAGCTCTATTCACCGAACTGTTTCCATTAACATTAAACTCAAATATTTGTTTAGTCAATCTTGCATCTTACATTCTGTCCAAATGTTCCTTAGACTTTTAATCTAACATTCAGATCAAAGAAATTTAATTCGCCTCGTATTTCTTAATTTATTTTGATCGTACCTTTAAATTCCTCTCAGAAATTTCATGTGAGGGCTTATCTTAGTTTTTTGGCCCTTATTTATTGTCCACAAATTACTTCCCTAGGATATATTAGACAAAGTCACAACTTTATTATGTTTTAGATGTTGTCGCCAGGCATTGTTGAGTTACTGAGAGACAGCGATAGTCTGAACTTTCCCGCTGCACCACGAAATCCGTGAAGCTTCGGCAGCCTTCGAGAAACGATGGTGCGGTTACAAAAACATCGCGGCTAGACGGACAACTTAGAGTCGGCAGAGCTGCTAGAAGTTGCAGTTGCGAACCAGGGAGCTGTTTGTGTGCGTGTACATTTGAACTGTAGTCGAGAACTAACAATCGTGTAGTGATTTGAAGGTGAATACTTTTGTTTGTTTACGTGTGGTGAAGCCACGAGAGACAGTGTTGGTGTATGTTACGTCATTCTGCTGCTCAGGGCTGCACAACAGTGTCTTTCTACGGAAGTAAAGAGCATTTTGAATTTCTGGAAACTTGACTTTTGACTTTACGAACCCACAAAGTCACAATATCTTCTCTTCTAATTTTGTTTTTTAAAAATCGGTTAATCGTTCCACCGAATTCTTTGAATTTGGCAAAATTTTAGGTCTATACCATAATCCTCATATCCAATATCATGTCCTAAATAACTAAAATGGTTCACTTGAACTATAATTTAGTCATTAATTATGTTTGCTTTAATTTATTCTATTTGCCTCTGAATACTAGCATATTTTTGTTTGTTTTTGTAATGAGTATAACAACTTAAAAGAATATTTCCACATTACCTACCTATCTAAGCTGGTAACCCATAATGGTAATTCTGCTTTACTAGAATCTTTCAAAAAATAAAAAGACTTAATTGCCGAATAACGTTGCCAGCGCAGGTTTGAGCACCTTAATTTTTTCCCATTTGTGCCTCCTTACATATTTTTTTCTCTTTTCTCCCCTTGGTTATGCCCGGTTTTACCATCCTTTTAGAATATAAGAATTTCAATAAAATGCCACTAAAATTCCTCAATAAAATGTTACTATTTGCACATTTCTGAATATGCCTTTTAACTATTTTGTACATTCATCGTTTAAGTTAGCAATAGACGACTGTGGTGTACTATAGGTAACCTCTAAATACAAAAATCGAAATATAGGGATGAGCGTGTAAAATGTGTAACAGTTTTTTTTTTTTTTTTTTTTTTTTCAATCGATAGTATTTCTGATCCACTTGCCATTCATACTGACATGGTGGAAAGTTAAATTTACTGCATTGAGTGCTAGTAACTGTAGTTACTACACAATATTTTCAATTTCGCCAATCCACTCAAGGTAACTTTTCATCCCAACTTTACACCCGCTCCCCCACACTTCTCAGTAAACGCGCAGTGAGGGAGGGACAGTACAGCGCAGGCAGCAGCACTTTACGCAAACAGCAAGTGGGGATATACGTACGTGACCTTGAGTGGACTGGCCAAAGAGAAATTACTGTACCTGCCTATTTTACTACACATAGGTATGTACATGAACTATATATATTCTAGCATTCAATGTATTGCACATAGGAATACAATCATGTCTGATAGTTGAATTTTATTATTTAAGTATCACCTAGGTCTTTACTTCCTTTCTATTCCTTAATATTTGCTTGCGATTTAATTATGCAGCAGCTTATTATGAGCTGCAACTTCTTGTTAGTTTTAAGGTCAACAACCAGACCTGGAAAATCGATCGCTAATATCCTCTATCAAGGTTAATTTTGGCGACCTTACTACACGCGATATTCAGGAGCTAGTAATAATTAATTTTACTTTCACATAAATATTATCTCTATTATTCCCACATATAAACAAATAGCAATACACACGCTTTAAGTACATCCCGGAAGTAGGAAATAACAGACCTCCATCTCGTAGAAACGTTCTAAAATTTCCCAGCCTGAGCAAGAAAACTTTAAAAGGTGTTTCCGTTTCAGGTTTCATTATCAGATAATCACCTTGAAAATCAATATAGGTTACTGCAAAGAACTTTAAAATGGTAATTACTCTAAAAATAAAAGCTGCCCAACTGCGCAAATTAAGTGTCTGGGCTTTAACCGATGCATTTCTTCAGGTTTAGAAACAAAACATAATCGATATGAGCCAAATCCGGCGAATATGAAAGATGGAGAGCATCTGGAGTCAAAAGTCCTGCAATTTCCAGATGAGTATGAAGGCACAGTATAGTGATGAAAGAAAACTTACTTTTCGCACGGCGTGGACTTTTAATCTCCATGGTATTCAATTGGTACAGTAGTGAAGGATAATACGCTCTAATTTTTTTCTGCCCTTCAAGTAGTCTATAATACCCCGTCTTGGCGTTGTCGATGGGGGGGAGGGGCTTTATAGACCCTAGGTATTGTTCTAATGGAAAGCACCCCGGAGTCCTCCATCGTCTCCCGGGAGTCAGAGACCAGCATATTCAGATGTTTGGAGTAGGGCTCAGTTTAACATTTAACAAGTCTATAAGAACCACACCACGAGAATTCCAAAAACCGTAGTTGTAACTTTTCCTGTACTTGCTCTCTTTGATACAACACAGTCTGGACTTCGCCTTCGTCTCTGGCATGCAGTGATGAATATAGCTTTCATCCACTGTTAGAAAACGTGGAGAAGTTCGATGGAATTGTATCCAACAAGTCTGAACACTCAATCGGCGGTCGACAGTCACAATCTCATCGATCATGGAGAATTTGGTTGGCTGTAGGCGTTCATCATGTTCACGACCTTTGAATTCTTTAAAAACAAGGTATTTAATACAATTGTTATTTCAGTTTTATGCACTCTGCAGAATATGTAAACAAGTTTGTTGCCACGATCGTTACAAAAGAATGATTCCACTGGCGAGTCTGAAACTTCACAGAGCACCATTTAAGGATGATACATACGATTATATACCAGCGATGATCACGAGGCTCGCGAGCCTCATGCGGCTCTTGACATCAAAATTAGAGTAAAATTAATTACCACAATTAATGAAAACTATCGACATTTCCCTGAACTAAATGACCCCTGTGATTGTTACATTTGGCTTTTTCTTACAGATATGGTCCAGCATTTACAAATATAAAACATATCTTTACAAGGATTATATAAGGATTATATTAGTAGGCATAAACTTAGAAACTACATACATTTTCATTGATACATTGACATTTTGAACATTTCTTTTGCACAAAACAAAATGATTTATCCACATCTAACATAAAGTCTGTTTAGTTAACTAATGTGCACGTCGGCCGCTGCCTTTGACGAACCCTTTTATAACATCGTTTTATAACACCGACCCTCCTCCCAGATCTTTCTGCAAGGTTGCCACCTTTCTCGATACGTCATGGGTATCGTACGAGGTTTCGTCTAAATAAATTATCTTATGTCCATTACTGCAAAACTTCCTTAGTTTTGACGATATATATATCGTACTGCGAAACTTCCTTAGTTTTGACAAATTATATATATGTATATATATATATATATATAACATATTATATAGCCAAGCTACAATTCTACTGGATTCCATAATAACCCTTAACTTATTCAAAGTGCGGTATTTGAAACCCAGCTCCTTTAGGAGACCGCGCAAAGTGAAGCGCCGATAAGGAAAATCACAAATTTCTTGCAAATGTGCAACCAATTCGTCTAAGGTGGGCGCTCTCCCTTTTGCATAGAATCTATAAATTTCTCGGCGAATTAAAACGCATGTGAAATTATCTACTTTAGAGAAACGTTTCCTTTTGTTTTCAGACTTGATCGGCGTATTTGGTATTCCTTTCGTCACAATATTTCTTACTGTATTTCTGTGACTACCCAGAATTTATCATCAGGTTCATTGCACGACCCCTTACCAAGATTATTTGTCAGCACATATTTATGTGTTCAAAAAAGCGCTTGAATTTGCTTAGAAACAGTTTCCGTTATAACTTTGTTTTTGAGGCTTTTCCAGTAATATAACTCGGCCTAGTTATTCAAACTATTGCCATCACTTTGATTATTTTCACGTTACTGAAAGTTATCTACTACTTCATTTGCATTAACCACTGTATTTCCCTCCCACGGTCTCCACATCGTGACACACAACGAATTTCTGCACGTAATGAAACAGATGAACTGGAAATTGGAACTTTGGCAACTGAGACTCCACGTGGAGTAGACATGCAACTGTCACTTCGAGAAAATCAGGGTTGCTATTGGTCCTCAACGAGAGTGTTCCATTTCTGAAGTGTGGAGATAGATTTATGACGGTCATTAGTGGGCGGTAGGGTGAGTTTCCTTTGAGCGGCGACTGCACACGCGTTTACTAGACAGACTTTAGCCTTTCTACCTGCTTGCCTCGAGTCTCGGTGTCAATACACATAACCCCTGTTTTCCGTGTATTGATGACCCTCGTCTCCCTTGTATCACTCGTTCCAGTTTTTCAGCCCTTAGTTATTAGTTATACTTCATCAATCTTAACCATTTCTCTCTAACTTTCCCCAGATATTCACCTATATTTCTTACATTCTTTTCTCCTTTTACCAATAACATTTTCTTTATTATTAATACCTACCCTCTCCCTAAACTGTCCCACTTTTGTTGCCAAATTTGTTCGCTACATATCTTTATCTTTACAAGGAAGAGAATCCTTATTTCAGATTCGGACAAGATTATATTTAACTTCCATAGCAAGTTAAAGTTTTAGACTAAAAGCTCACTTCAAATGTTTGAAGAAAATTACTGAAAGCCTTCCTGACGTTCAGGTGAAACTACGAGCCTTGCTCAAGAAATTAATGGCAGATTGAATGATTTAAAATTACTTAAACTTCATTTAAATTCCTGGAAAATCATTTTGCTGTTGATGTTGCGGGCGATGGCTGTCCTTTTTCATCACCAATAACAAAGGATACAGCAGCTGTAGAGTTTGAGCTCTAAAACTGCAAGAGGACGAAGAACTAAAAGGATTCAAAGTGACGTTTCTACTATAGAGTTTTGGAACAATGTCCCAAAAGAAAAATGACCAGTAAAATAGTGTAATGTGAGACTTACTTCAATCTATAGAACTTCTTATGTCTGTGAATCACTACTATATCAACGATTACATTCATTAAATCTAAATATCGATCTCAACTAACTGGTGAGCATTAAAGTGAACTTACGCGAACTTCGCTTACCAATAATCCAGATTTCTAAAAACTAACTAAATGAACACTCGAAAAAGCACACCTTAAAAGAAAAATCTCATTCCTTCATGTGTAACTGAACGATATGTTCTGTGTAGTGCAAAAAAAAAAAAAAAAAAAAAAAAAAATAGAATAATGTTCCTTCATTTGCTAAAAAATTAACTTTTTTCATTTTATAAACCATTTATTACAGTGTGGCTCGCTTCGAATTATATTCATAAATTTGCGACTCCAAAAATTAAGACTATTGACTATATCTAATTTGGAGAAAATTGCATCTCTGGTACTTTTTGACGTTCTTATGAGGGATATCTGATTACATTTAGTTGGTCATAATTGTAATGACGTCATGCGAAAAAGAAACTGTTTAAAGTCACCGACCTGCCTATACCTACAGCAAAATATTTGCGTGCTTTTGCCAAGGTTAAATCATTCGTGTAGCACGCTCAAATGTAAAATATACGTGTCACGTTCGTGTCCTTTATTACAAAACAAACGTTTGCAACTTCACCATCAGTTATAGCATTTTCCATATTTCCTTATTTCAGCAAAAATAAATGGTTAGAGCCACACTCAGAAGAAAGGTGCGTTTTTAATTCCTAGGATTCAGATGTGCGGGTATAACTGCTTATTCTACTATGGAACATAGCCAGTATTTTACAACTCATTTTTGTAAAATGAAACAATTCAAATATTCCTATGAATCTCCTAATAAGTTTTTTTTTTTTTTTTTTTTTTTTTTTTTTTTTTTTTTTTGTACCGTAGATGGTGGCTTGTCTGCCTCACGTTCAAGAGGTCCCGAGTTAGAATCTCGGTTAGGGTAAGTTACCCGGATGAGGCTTTCCCCGGGGTTTTCCCGTATCCTGATAGACGAATGTCGGGTAAATCTAAGCTCCATGGACCCCGGACTCATTTAAGCATCACTCCATACATTTCATTCATCGTCGGATGACTTAACGTTTGAGGACGTAAATTACAAACAAACAAAAAAAAATCCTAATAAGTGTTATTGGTTTTCAGCATTAATGTGCTTGAAAAATATATTCTGAAAAATCACATTATTATTATGAATTTCGCAGTATTAAACTGCTTGTTAAACTTTTTAAAAAAAATACATTCTCCAACGTTGTCATATCTGATAATGAATGAAATTGGTGAAATGATGCTCAAATGAGCCCAGGGTTCATAGACCTTAGGCATTCTTGCAGTGTAGTGTTTAACGCCCGCTTTTACTACATACGGCACCGCAGGCGGTGACACTGATGGTACATGAGATGAAGATGGAGCACCGGTGGAATGAGATGGAGGTCGCGGAGAAAACCCGCCCCAGCGCCGTGTTGTCCACCACAAATCTCACTTTGCGGTCGCCTGGGATCGAACCCGCGCCGCCTTGGTGACAGCCAAGCGGTCTAGACACTGAGCCACGGCGCGGCCGGCATTCTTGCAGTATAAGGGAAATCGGCAAAAAAAAAAAAAAAAAAAAAAAAAAAAAAAAAAAAATCTTTATCCAGGTAACTCCCTGACAGAGATACGAATTCAAGACCTCTTGAACGTGAGGCAGACATGCTACAATCTACCCTACCGAGAGGAGCAATTTACCTTTTGAAAGTGCTACCTCGATTATAAATTCTAAGAAATGTAATTAATTCACGTCAGAGAGAGAGAGAGAGAGAGAGAGCGAGAGAGAGAGAGAGAGAGAGAGAGAGAGAGAGAGAGAGAGAGAGAGAGAGAGAGAGAGAGAGAGAGAGAGAGAGAGAGAACCCCTTCCTCCGGCCATTACTAAACCACTTGTGTATTATAAGATTGTCGCGAACCCGATCGCGATAAGGTGGCGTGCGCACACAAAGGAACTGATAGGCGGACAGTGTGGAAATAAAGGGCCTGCAAAAAGAAGATAACATGCAGATAAAGGTCTGCCGAAACAAACAAACTGAGATACATGGAAATTTCTGGACTGATATTGTTCGGGTTCTGGTTTATTTCAGAACAATCTAGAATTACGATTTAGGTATTTAAGGACGTGACGGCTGCCAAAGTTAGTTGTATCAGAGTTGTGTAACAAGAGTGTTGGTGTAACGAGAGCTAATGTAATCATCTGTCACTGTTTGTTTTTGTCATCGACCTTGGAAGATTGTGTTGTATTGGTGAAGTAATGTTGTTACGTGAGAATTGAACAGTGTATCTCTACGGAAATAAGGAACATTTGCAATATCTGCAACTCGGCCTTTTATTTCTACGAACCCAAAGTCACAATATTAATGCAAATATTCTTGTATTTATTCTGCATTATCAACTACAAATGTTTATTAGAATTTCTCTTAAATTTGACAATTTGGATTTTATCACACACAACATTCATTCAGCTGCTCACATTAGTTAAGAAAAGAAAAATGTGCAGTACGAAAATGTTACCCAACTCTTACAAAATATATATTTTTAATTAGGCCTTTGTTTTTCTTAGAGTAACTTTTTGTATACGTCATCAGGTATATCATATTTGAGAGAGTGAAGAGGACATTTCTAATATTTAACTGCAGGTATTCAATTTATTTGTATACCAATATCTCAAACAAATGTTTTAATGAAAATCACAATTTAGAGAAAATAAGCAACATTGTACATCCAAAGAGCTCTTTTATTGTATGGAGTTTCCAGAAAATACTAGTTTTGCTTGTACGTATGAATTTTCACTTTGAAAACTTGCTATTCAAAAATACAAATATCAAAAGGGAATTTCTAGAGAAAATTCGATATTTAATTCATTGGTTCTTTGCAATGACATGAAAAGAAATGGCCTATAAGTTATATTCGTATAAATTTTTCTACTCGTTCTTATAAAAACTAATCTTGCTTTGCTTCTTGCATCTACCTATGTTAATAGACAAACATGTGTATTGTTGCAGATACAACGAGATTAAGATGTAAGCTATAGTCAATGTAACTGCTTCTCTTTCCCTCTACTGGTTTGACTTCGGTCATTAGGAAACCATTAGAGTGTCATATATCCATTAAATTTACACTTTTATTTCCTGGCTCAACTTCAATACTCTTGAGCAAGAGTCCAACAAAAACGTCCATTCTCAGGCATGATGGAATTTGACAACATAAATCTGTGATACCTGAAGTCATTCCAACACGTAGAACCACAACAAGGAAAATGCTTTGAAATAATATCTAACCTAAGAGACAGACTACTTATGAAAATTCAATAAGTTCCGTAGAAAAGCGGGCAGCTTGCAGCCAGGAAGGTCGTTCCTCTGACATCAGCATTGGCGATTAGCTTCTACATGGAAAACCAGATGCTAAGCGAGTTTTAATGTTTTCCTTATAAACTGGAATGCGAGGTAGATACCGGTATCTGGACAATACACAATAGAGTTGCTGATTCTTCAGTACTTTTGAGTTATCCTAACCTCTGTAGTCAAGTGATCAGGTTTCTGGCTTCTCAACCCAGAAATCCAGGGTTAGATTTTCAAGAAAGAATGTTGTGGGTGTTGACATGACTACTGAGGTGGAACCACGCCTCACAAGAAAAGAACAGAAGCTATATAATAAAATCTCCTGAATTCTCTGCGATTAGCCTATGAAGTCCACTGCATTCTGAATGAATCTTGTACACATTGGTATAACTGGTAATCACAAGATAAAGAAGAAACCATTTCATGGTAATAACCATATGAATATTCGTTACTTTTAACGAATTTATTACGTTTTATTCGTTATAATTCAATTTTAAACAGGTTATACTCTCTTGAACAACTCAAAGTCGCCATTCGTTTATTTTCCATGGCTGTACAAAAGATATGGAATTTAGAAACAAAAAGGACATGCAGACCCGCTTTTTAAAGATCTGACTTACCTCCAGCCCCCTGAGTCCCTCTTGTAGCTATAATAAAATGTTCTGCAAATGCTTATCTCGACTGACTGGCAGTGAAAGAGATAAGGAGAAGAAAGAGCTCTATCAATCAAATTTGAATGGTCTTCATCCCACCTCCCGAGAACTTCTGATACACCACAAGGATATACCGACGAACGTGCTCGGAAAGTCAATGCAACATAAAATGCTGTTCTATGAGCGACGTTTTGCTTCCTTCAATGGTTAGGTCATACCGGAGGATGAATGTAATGGGTGATATAATGATCAGATAAGCCCGGGATCCATATAGCTTATAGTTAACCGACATTCATCTTTCAGGATAAGGGAAAGCCAAGAGAAAAACCTACGTGATTCATCGTATCTGAGATTCGAATTGGGAATTTCTTGAATGTGATATAGGCACGCTACCCCCATACTATCGAGGTGCGCTACAGATTGACGACAGTTGTGTTTGTCACCCCAGCGAGAAAAAGCAAAACTGAAGTGAAAGTTAAAATAGAACTAAACCAAACTACA
>CM060953.1:173618148-173765878 GCA_030765055.1 Mantis religiosa
AAAAAAGTAAAAAACCAAAAACAATATTCGGCTAAAATGCTATAGTTTCAGATATGTAAGTGACTAATATAATGCGAATATGAATAGCCTAAGCACTGACTAAATTTGCTCTCATTTTTACGTAAGTAACTGGAAAATCACGAGAATTGATTATATGTAGAGCTCATTAAAAGACACGATTTGCAAGCAACTTTTTATAACGTTAGTCCTTTTAAAATATTTCGTACTATATGTTTATGCTTTGCCAGGCAGGTCAGCTGACGCATGTTCGGATGTTTACGATTGTCTTTTTTTCTTTCCGTCGCAATAGACCGTTTTGTTAGCCTGCTTAAGCATATTTTGGACTCTTGTTAGCACTTGCTTTATGTAAACACCCCTATTGTTTAATCTGAAATCTTCTTACGGTAAAAGTGTACCCTGAATAATATAATGAAGGTAGAATAGTTCATATGAACACTCTAATATACAAGCGTAGTAATAATACATAGGGTTGCTAGACTGACACATGCCTTATAAATCGTGGATAGAGGATATTGGCACATCCTGATATACTTTTCTAGTAAGTTTACTTAATACAAGCAATAATTATTGTTGGCCTGAAAAAAATTGAAGTCTTAAGTGGCTAAGAAAATGAACAGACAAGTCACAAATTGATTTATATTATTTTATGTAGTTCTGGAAGTGTCTGCATAACCCTTTTCTTCTAATAACAGCCTTCAGTTTGTTCTGTATTGATTTTACAAGCTTTCCTCTCACTGTTTCTTCAATATTCTCCCATTTCTTCAGGTATGGTATAATTCTTATCTCCATTTCATACCACAATTACTCAATAGGGTTGCCTGCCTCTGGCGTGTAGGTAGCGTGTCTGTCTCACCTTTTAGAGGTCCCCAGTTCAAATCTCGGCCAGGGCGGGTTATCTGGATAAGGTTTTCTTCAAGGGGTTTTCCCTCACCCTAAAGGATGAACGTTGGTAACTAAGATCTATTGGCCCTGGGCTCATTTGAGCATTATTTCACCCATTTCGTTCATTGTCCAATATGACAAATTTGGGGACGAAATTAAAATAAACCAATAATTCGGCCCCGCCGTGGAAGAGTGGTTAGATCGCTCGACTAGCCAAGGCGGCCCTGGTTCCATCCCAGCCAACTGCAAAGTGCGATTTATAATGGATAATACGGCGCTAGGGCGGATTTTCTTCGGGATATCCGGTTTTCTCCGCCATCATTCCACCAATTTCTCCATCATCACCTTTCGTATCATTCATCTCGCCCTTATCTACTTCTGTCATCCTCACGCCAGACATAGGGCAGATCACCCATCCTGATTCTCTATCAGATCCAAAGCTTCGATTCCACAGACCCGACCTTAAGGGAGGAACAAGAATCACCTAACACCGCGATAAGTGGTATACTAGGGATAAGATAAAGAAGAATAAATAATTCAATAGGATTAATGCCTGGCGTCTTTAGGATGTGAGAAGTATTATACAGAATTCAAGCAGCCGCCCGCCTCGGTAGCGTAGATGGTAGCGTGTCTGCCTCACGTTCAAGAGATCCCGAGTTCGAATCTCGCCCAGGATGAGCTACCTGTATAAGCTTTTTCCGGAGTTTTCCCTTATCCTTAAAGACGAATGTCGGGTAGCTCTAAGCTCCATGGACCCTGGACACATTTCAGCATCGTTTCAGCCATCTCATTCACCGTCCGATGACTTAAGGTTGGAGGACGTAAAATTACAAAACAAAGAGAGAGAGAGAGAGAGAGAGAGAGAGAGAGAGAGAGAGAGAGAGAGAGAGAGAGAGAGAGAGAGAAAATTCAAGCACGTGCACTGAATGCTATTGTTTTGGATCCCTGTACTGTTGGAAACAGTAGTCAATACTCAAACCTGGATTTTCAGCACTGACTTTTAAATTTATCTTCAAGATATCTAGATACACGTAACGATCGTCAATAAACACCAGTTGCCCCACACTTGAAGCAGCCATACAACCTCAGTCAGACTACCACCTCCTCCACCCTGTTTCACAGTAGGTATATTTCAATTTCAACTTCTCAAAAAAAAAAAAAAAAAAAAAAAAAAACACCATCGTTGTGAAAAAGGTTGAACTTGCTCATGTCAGGAAAAATTACTCTGTTCCAGATCTCCTGGGCCCTTGCTCGTTCGTAACTACAGCCTTTTCTCCCTATTTTCCTTTATGTATAGGGCTTCTTTCTTGGAGCTCGTGCATGTAGCCAACTCGATGAAAACTCCTCTTGACGGTCTTCGGGTAACCTTGTTTCTTATAAATCTCGTGTATTTCTTGAACTTATTTTAGATGTTTTTCAGAATAACCCTCACAATCTGTCTTTCTTCTCTTTCTGTAAGTTTACGTGGTTTTTCAACACGATACATATTTATCTTTTTTTATAACTGTTAACAATACTGCACACAGTACAACGGCTCTGCTTAATCATTTTTTGCAATTTCAACATATGATTTACCTTCAACATGTAAAGTTATTATTATCTTGCTATCTTTCAGACTTCCCTTTTCTACCAATGTTCTCGTTTGCACAGGTTAAGTGCACATAAATGGTTTACGATTCTAAAGAAAAAAGGATCCTTAGCCTCTAAGAAAACACCAGAAAGGCAAAGTTTTTTTACTGTATATGATATTCACTTGTCGCTTCAAAGACCGATCTTTCCTGATTTAAAGCTCACAACATATGGATCAGAAAGCTAGAGGAAATGCCAAGACTACAAACTTTCACTCTCTACTAACAAGAAATCATGTCGCTCTATTCAGCTGTACTATAAGGCATAACTTAATTGTATTGAACGTCTTACATCAAAGTTAAAATACTTTGGAGTACCTATGTATCTATAAGATATCGCGTACAGCAACAAGCGCCGGTTTTCAAAACGTCGGAGTAAATGAAAGAGCATTTGAAATTCGGATTTTTCATAAGAACGTGTGTAAATTAGTCTGAGCTCAAATACTTTGCAAATATTACAAGTATTGGTTCCTAGTTTATTAATACTATTTTAATGTGTGTGCTTATAATAAGATAAAGCGGGGGGGGGGGGAGAAAGGCACTATAAGTATGAATTTACCCTCCCACTTGTCCCCACTAGACACTCGTCCCCGGTAGAGACGGTCAACTAAACCAGTTAATTCTGTTTATAGTCACGTTTCATAGTGGTGGCTTGCATGTGCAACATGAGTAAACGGCGATGACCCTTACCACTAGTGGTACGTCTAATGTTACTAGAGGAACCTCGCACCGAACATTCGAGCCCTTCCCTGAATGGGAGTTGTTCGGATTGGGTTGGACTCGAGGGGCAGTATGTTCCCGATACCCGTGGGAGATCGGGTACCTCCGGCCAGGCTTCGGCCCCCAGAGGGGGCAAAGGGTTGTCTAAGAAGTCCTGCGTACCCTGCAGAGCTAGTAGAAGGTGTGCTAGATCACCAGGCGGCCCCACCGAGGTCAAATCAGCAGTCTTCCCTGTGGCGTATCCACTTCCACCCGTTTTGAATGGGGGGCTTTTTAGATTCATAGTATTGCCCCAAGGAAAGAGCCCCGGAGCTTTCTATCGCTCCCGGGTATCAGCGGCCGGACTTTCGGGTAGACCTCGTTGAAACTGTAACGCTTTAATCGGGACTGGGAGAACAAGCCCCCCACCCCTTCATGATGGTAAAGCACTAATAACAGTCGATACACTACGAGCTTCACCCTAAGCAGGCATTTCAATGCGGGGGCCCACCATACCTTCAGAGCAGCACAACATTGTGCAGTTTTGGAAAACATGGCTTGGATTTGTACATATCACTGTCCAAAACGGCCTGCTACCCAGTAGCTTTTCGGGTGAACATTTTCAATGTATTCTACGTTTAAGTTCACCTAATTTGCAGCCGGACATTAAACAGCCAATATTTAAAAAGAAAGCAACAGATACCAATCCTGTATATTATGGGAGTATAATTACGACTACGTCACTATTTAACGATGTACATTGTTAACAATTTAAAAGCACTTTTCAGATAAATGGTGACGTGTCTTTTTAAGAACAGAGTACTGTCTGCCCACCATATGAAGGTAAGGCAGAGGAATGTGTGATTATTCACGTTTGCTGCCGCATGATGTTTATGCTCGCCTTCCGAATATATGGATGCTAGGTTCATGTAAAATACAGTGTTGTCACATAACTCGTCCATGCATATTAGCTATCACTGCAGTTACTGAAACGAACATCAGATCTGGCAACATAGATGACTCGTATGCACTCCCATACACTCATTTCCTAGTAAACAGGTAAACTAACAGAGCAGAGAAACAGTTCGAGTTCCTCTCCCCTTCATTCTCCGTTTGCCTTCTTGTGGTGGGTTGAGTGTATAGAAAGTAATTAAATGTCTTTAGCAGCACAAGGGAAATAATTACTACTGCATAATAATTGTATGAGAAAATAAACGTAATAAACTTATTTCTGCAGAACTGCTTTTGTCAGCTTAAGGTCTTACTAAAGACAAGCGATTTCTCACACAATGCCAACATAAGCCATTTAGCATTGTCGGTACGTGCTTTACTGGTATTCTCTAGTGTCATCAACCCTCTTTATGCTTTCCTAGCCAACTCCTCAGATCCAAAGTGTACATATAATGACGTCGTGCAAGATGTTTCATCCAAAACACGAATGACCGCCACTGTGGCACACCTCACCTGTTTTGTTTACCTTCCAGGTAGAAGGAAAGAGGACGGGGTGATTTTGCTGGCCTTGACATACACATGTAGTATTATTATTTACTTTTAATTCTTCTACCCTTAAACGAGAATTACACAATCAGATCCTTGGTTAGCATCAAGTGGCTGGATTTACTCGTCATGCGTGTCGCAGCTGTCAGCCAGTTGGCCCAAATACACTACTGTTTACGACAATAACATGACCTCG
Organism: Mantis religiosa; assembly: GCA_030765055.1. Lineage (NCBI taxonomy): Eukaryota > Metazoa > Arthropoda > Insecta > Mantodea > Mantidae > Mantis > Mantis religiosa. The sequence continues at coordinate 173,623,072 of CM060953.1, forward strand.
GCCCGACGATGTTCTCACACGCAGTAGGTCAGGTCATTGCCCGAGTGGGGGTGTTTAAACGCATGCGCAGGTTCTTGTGGAGTCTTCTCGAAACCACCGCCTCCCATTTGATTAATCATGAAACTTAATAATACCGCCCACAGGCCGGAGGATACTATGCTGTGCGTATTTTAGTAGCCAATCAAGGCGGCTACGGAAATGCCTTTCCCCTCTAAAGATGGTATCTCAGACAACAAACTAACGCCTGTAATAACTCGGACTGGATCTGCGCTGGCCCATTAGCCATGTGTTTCATAGCTTTCAAATTGTGAAACCTTCCTTCCTTCCAGGAACCACGGTCATTTCTCTTAGTTACAATTCACAGCCTAGGAGATGATGAGCTTTTAAGAAAGATACACTAGCATCAACCATTCTGTCTTTGTATTTTGTTTATTCATTCACCCTCATCACCATGGAAGGCAGCCAAATTTTAGTTTAACCACAACCCTGTATTACATTAAATCCAAAAATTCGATATAGATTTCGCGTAAACTCCACGAGCCCAAGACAACAGTAATTTTAAAAACAAATGTCTGCAAGCATGTTCACTTCAGCAACATCCAATCAGTTCAGCAATCCTGAATATTAAAAAAAAAAAAAAAAAAAAAAAAAAAAATAATAATAATAATAATAATAATAATAATAATAATAATAATAATAATAATAATAATAATAATAATAATAATAATAATAATAATAATAATAATAATAATAATAATAATAATAATAATAATAATAATAATAATAATAATAATAATAATAATAATAATAATAATAATAATAATAATAATAATAATAATAATAATAATAATAATAATAATAATAAATTGCCTCCCCATAGTAAGAGCCTCTTATCACACGAATAAAAAGACCGCATCTGGACCCCGATGGTAGCCTGTCTGCCTCACGTTCAAGAGGTTCCAAGTTCGAATCTCGGCCAGGGTGAGTTATCTGGATAAGTTTTTTTCCGGGTTTACCCTTATCTGAAAGTGTCGCGTAATTCTAAGCTCCACGGATCCTGTGCTCATTTGAGCGTCATTGTACCTATTTACGAGGGCTCTTCAATAAAGAATAATCATAATTTTTTTACGTTCATAATTTCTCGCACTAAAATTCAATCTTATTATATTCTGTTAGCTTAATGTGAAACAAACACGCCGTAGTAGTTTCATTGCTGGTACTCCTGGTTCCTGGCTGTGAGAACCAGGCAAGTTCAGATATGTTCAGTATCGCCTGCCGATGCAATGGAGGTAACACGCGAGGAACAATATGCTGATTTGAAATGCTGCTTTTGTCTCAACAAATCTTCAGTTGAGCCCTATACAATGTTACAGCAAGGCCTATGGAGAGTCCGTTCTTCCCTACAGCACAGCTCGAAGGTGGTTTTAAAGAGGAGAGACAATTTCAAAGGAAGGTGGACCAGGTGCTCTAGTTAGTGCTCTTACGGAAGAAAACATCAACACTGCTACTGTGAGAGAGGTTCGACGAATTACCTTAAGATCACTTTCTGAAATACTGAACATTTCATTGGGTGCCACTCACACGTTGGTGATAGACACATTACACAAGAGACGTGTTTGTGCACGATGGTTCCAGGTCTACATGCAGTTAAAGTTGATGTTAGAGGAAGATCAGGAGTTTCTTTCAAACGTAATCATTGCTGATGAAACTTGGCTACATCATTTTGATCCTGAGAGCAAACAGAAAAGCTCAGTGTGGAAATCTCCTTCATCACCAACTCCCAAAAAAGCAAAAGTGCTTGCTTCTGCTGGGAAAGTTATGGTCATCTCATTCTTTGATATTCATGGAATGGTTTATCAGCATGTTGTACCTCCACACACATCAGTAGCTGGACAATACTACAGGGATGTCCTGAAAATATTGCAAGTCCATATCAGGTGCAAAAGACCACATTTCCATGAAGCAGGCTGGATGCTGCACCACGATAGTGCGCGACCGCATATTGCCAATGCTGTTGCTAAATATCTTGCAAAAATCAACATGAAGTGCATCCCTCACCCTCCTTATAGTCCGGATTTAGCCCCATGTGACTTTTTTCTATTCCCTAACTTGAAGAAATACCTTCGTGGGAGGCATTATCCATCATCAGAAGCAGTGGTGAAGGCTGCGGAGGCGATTTTGAAGAATGACTCAAAAATAGTTTCCAGCATGTCTTTGAAGACCGGCAGAAACGCAGGGATAAGAGCATCGCATTCAGGGGAGAGTATTTTGAGGACCATGAAAATTATGAGGATGAGTAAAGATACGTTGTCAAAAATAAATTGTGATCATTCTTTATTGAACTGCCCTCGTATTTTGCCGCTAAAGCGGATGGGCAAGAGGATGAGGCAACGAAACAGCGAGTGAAATCCGCTAAACTCTCTGGGATCCTGGATCACATAGCCCCTCCGCTGACACCTTCAAATCTATGCTATTATTTAGTGGTAGGCGTTAGTCATTTGTTAGAAACTCTGCAGTTGAAGTTATTCAAATGTTTCATAATTTTGAATTGATGAATAAATGACTGGGTTATAATAAGCTTAAACTGTATTTTATTTTAAATCAAAATAATACTGAATGTAATGCCTATAAAGAAAATGATGTGGATTGTTTTAATACAAATGAAATTATGCCATCTGTTTAGTATTAGTATAAGGTTTTGTTTTATTTAATATAAGAAGAATAACGTAAGAATTTTGGTAGCGTGGTGGTAGCGTGTATTCCTGACGTTCAAGAGGTCCCGAGTTCGAATCTCGGTCAGGTTGAGTTCCTGGATAAGGTTTTTACCGGGGTTTCCCTTATCCTGATAGACGAATGTCGGGAAACTTTAAACTTCCTGGACCCTGGACTCATTTGAGCATCATTTCACCCATTTCATCCATCGTCCCATATGACTGAACGTTGGAGGGCGTAAATTACCAATACAAAAACGTAAGAATAAAGGCCCTGCTGGCTTGCCAAAATTTAAGTACTAGTTACTGGTTTGTGATAGGTAACTAGATGAAAAGGCGTGGGAATTGTAGTTTAAGGTAAGCTCTAATGTTAGTACTTGGTGCAATTAGTGTAATTTCTATAGTATTTTAGTTCTAAAAGTACCTGTTTTAATAAAACGAGGGGTTTCTTTCTTTCTTTCTTGCTCTTGTCCTTAGAAGTACCACTGTACCGTGATATTAGGGGATTTTTGTTCCTCTATCCCTTAAGGTCGGGCCTGAGGCACCGAATCTTTGGATCCGATAGAGAACCAGAACAGCATAGGTGATCAGCTCAATGCCTGGAGTGAGGGTGAATTAAGTGGATGATGTACGAGGTGCGTTGGAGTTATAACACCTTTTTTGTCAGTACTGGGACCAAATAGAAACTTCTGCTTTTTTTTTAATATACATGGGCTCTTTGTGAATGCATGACAGAGATGGCAGCACTGTACAGTGCATAGAACTCTAGTGGCAGCGACAAGAGTTAGGACTGTTTTTGATACTTAAAATGGCGACGTTTTCATTGCAAGAACAGCTTGTAATCGATGTCCCACTCATGTGGTCATCACGCGTCAGCATCGCCTGACAATTTCCCACGCACACAGCCTTTTGATCATCCGTAAGCATTCGTGGCACCTACTGGAAGACAGACACTTTTCGCATTTTCAGACCTTCACGCAGGATTGTGTGCACAGATCCCACGGAAATCCAATTTTGGAGGCGATGTCTGTAACGCTCAATCGGCGATCCTCCAAAACAGAGTTCTCCACTCGCTGGGCCATGTCGTCAGACCGGCTGGTGCGAGGCCGTGACGGTCTTAGTTTGTTGCCATACGATGTTCTGCCTTCATTGAACTGTCGCACCCAGGAACGCAGATTAGATACTTCCATGGTACTATCACCACATGCCTCACTCAACTGGCAATGAATTTAAATAGGTGTCACATCATGAAAATGGAGAAAACGAGTGATTACACGCTGTCCTTGCAATGAAAACCTCGCCATTGTAAGTATCAAAATCAGTCCTAACTCTTGATGCTGCCACTCGAGTTCTATGCACATACAGTGCTGCCATCTGTGTCACGCATTCACAAAGAATTCAGTGTATTTAAAAAAAAAAAAACAGAAGTTCCCACTCCTGAACAAAATAGGTGTTATAACTTGAACGCACCTCGCATGAGGGCGAGATGAATGATAGGAAAGATGGTGGAGTAGTTGGTGGAATACTGTCAGGGAAACTGGAAAACCCGTAGAAAACCCGACCCAGCGGCTGTTGTCCACCATAAATTTAACTTTTCGGTCACCTGGAATAGAACTCAGGCCACCTTAGTGACAGCCAAGCGTCTAACCACTCAGCCATGACGCAGAATGAGGACATCTGTAAATATTCTGTTGATGGAAAATAAAATTATAACATTTGGAATGGCACAAGCATTCAGAATTACACATTTTGTGTTCTGGTTCACACAGGGTCCAGCTCTTAAAGGACTTTACTATCCTTAAGCTAGCCTGCCTCGGTAGCGTGTCTGCCTCACGTTCAAGAGGTCCCGAGTTCGAATCTCGGTCAGGTTGAGTTATCTTGGATAAGGTTTTTCTGGGGTTTTCCCTTATCCGGAAAGACGGATGTTGGGTAACACTAAGCTCAATTGACCCTGGGCTCATTTGAGCATCATTTCACCCATTTCATTCATCATCCGATATGACTCAACATAGGACAACGTAAATTACAACAAAAATATCCTTAAGCTACTGCATTCCCCAATTCCCATTGTACCTACAGGGAAATAAATAATAAAAGCATTTCTATAGCAGTTAACGTGAAGTGGATAGAAGAATAAGCCTACATCATATGAATTCTTTATAAGAATGAGTAGATTCACATTTTTAAGTCAGTGACCCTCAAAACATGCATTTCCAGTAAAATTGGTATTGAATTGTTGAAGACTCAATACTTACTATAGTATTAGACAAAGTTAAAGGTAACCAGAGAGAATAATGAATAGCCAAAAGTGGAAAAGTTCTTGTCGAAAATGTGAGGTAGGCCTTTATGATTTCAACAACGCAGATCTTACAGGTAGAGATTAAACACCACTACCCTCTAGGTCATCGTTTGTCTCCACTAGTCAATGTCCAAGTGCATAGACTGTCATCTGTGTGACGGATATGCTGCATGGAAACAAGAGGATTTCTTGGAAGCGCGCCCCTTAATCACGTGCTTCCCTTTAACACGAGGGGTGAGTTTTCAATCGATTCTTTCTCTCGTCATTAAGAGTGATGCACGCCTTGCGTTAGTCCCTTCTTGAAACCATGTCTCCCCACGTTTAAACCTTTCCCTGCAGATGTAATTCCGCTTGACAATGGCAGGCTGTGTTCTACAGGACAACCAACATCATTAGGCTCTTTTAATGGAGGCCGTTTGATCGCCTCCCATGTCATGATTTGACAAATTCGATGTAATGTAGTTATGCCTACAAACAAAGGGAGAAAGGCTAAACGGAATTTCCTCCGATAGCAACATCATCTATTTGATTAAATGGAGGATACGGTTGAAAGTACGTCCTCCAAGTCATTTCTTGAGGTTCGGGAACATATGATAGTCATTGGGTGCTAGATACTGGCGAATAGGATGGATGTACAAAGAATTGGAACTATAATTCGCATATTTTTTCCATTGTTGCAGTACGCTTGCGTAGTAGTTACCAGTGATACTTTTACCCTTTTCCAAGTAATCGATAAAAAAAAGTTCTCTTTGCACCCCAGAAAACACTCACCAAACCTTGTTAGCCGACAAAATTGACTTTGCCTCTTTTGCCTCTTTTGGCGCAATCAACTGTTTTTGAGAGTGATTTACTTTCTGGAGTGTAGTGCTGTATCCAAGTTTCATCCATGGAGATAAATAAGCCTTCTCAAAAATTCTCTGGAATTTTTACGGAGCTCCAAATTCTTAACAAAGTTTTCCTTTACAACTTTTGATCAGGTGCCAGCAAAAGCGGCACCCATTATGCACAGATCTTGTAAAATCCCAAAACATTACTTAAAATATTACCAGCACATTTTTTGATATGTTTACAGCCTCTGCTATCTCTAACAACTTTAATCTGCAGTCTTCCCGTACTAAACGATGAACTTTTTTTTAATGTCTGGAATTGTGACTTCCACAGAGCGTCCAGAGCGAGGCTCATCACATTTTAAACTCCGCAACCCATTGTATATTAAGGGGCAGTATTCTCCATTTCCTCTTTGATTTCTTTGGGCGTTAACCCTTTCAAATGGAAGAATTTAATCACCGTTCGGTTTTCCAAATTCTCCATTTTCGCAAAACCTCTACATTGTCTTGTTTAAAATGCTGTAATTCAAAAACTAAACAAGCTATTGACCTGTAACTATGGACACAAGCTAGTCTAGAGTTAAAACTATATGATGCTACCGTCAAACTGCCCAAGTGGCACCATCTCTATGTGAGGCCCGGGACTTATCAGCCAACCCTCGTATACAGAGATGTGAAATGAAATTAAATGTGTAGTGTTTAACGACCGCTTTTACTACATACGGCATCGCATACGATGACACTGATGATACATGAGATGAAGATGCAGGACCGGTGGAATGAGATGGCGGGGGAAACCGGAGATCCCGGAAAAAACCCGCCCCAGCGCCGTGTTCTCCACCAAAAATCTCACTTTGCGGTCGCCTGGAATACAGAGATTGCCCAAGAATCGTTTAGACATAGCTGCTTCTTACAGTGCAGACGTGTGTATAAGGGAAATTTGGCAAATATCGGATATCGTTAAATACTTCATTAAGAAGAGTATTTTATATAACAGAAACCTATACCTAAACGAAAACCTTTTTAAAATAAATTCAAAGCTTAGACGCGGGCATTAAAGGCTGAAAACTGACGCTCGCAGCGACATTACACGATCGTCAATTGAAGTTGAACATTGCGGATGCTCTGCATATTGCAGTGTTTCACATTCTACGAGTTGGAGTGAAAGAAGGATCTACAAAATGGATGCAACGACTGCTGAATTCAAATCAACAGCGAATCATTGAGCAAAGTTTGGCTCGTTTTCAGAGTTCCCACCAATTTTATGGGACCGTTTTGTAACCAATAATTAAACCCAAGTACACTATTTCAAAACAAAAGCCTAAGCAAAGGAAGCACCAAGATTTTCCGCCATTAAGGCAAGGCTACACTGAAATTTCCAACTTCTATAATAACAAAACTATCGTTATGAAAATTTAGCCACTTAATTAGAGTATCATTGTAAACTTGCATGCAAATTTTCATGTTGCTACACTAAATAGCTCATTATTTTTTTTTCTGAAAATATTGTAAAAATTAAAAATGTTCTACGTGTCAAAAAATTTGAGCTTTTAAGCTGAATTTTTTGTTTTTGGCTAGTACAGAGCAATTTTAAAAGACCCACACTATTATTTTCTGGAATATTCTTGTAGCATTTGTTCTAAAATATGTTCCATGTGTTAGCTCTCAAAATTTTGAAAATATTAACCTTTTTCATTCCTTAACACCATATAATTTTCAACATATGAGCATTAACAAGAAAAGGGGGGATGTAAAGTTTCTTATTTACATATTGTGGACCTATCCTATAAGTTTCACCAAGTTAAATGAAAGCTTTGACCCATGAAGCATTTTGTATACTGAAAAGTGTTAGAAAAAGGTTTCTCAGAAAAATAACTTTAAAGTAATGATTGTTACTTTTAACGATTGTTAAATTCTCTTTAAATTGCCACGTGATGGCCTAAAATGGTAAAAATAGCTTGCCATATAATACTACACACCCTAAGCTAACACAAATGAAACAAAAAAAATCCATGATTTTCAACATTTTCGGCGAATTACTGAAGCGTTATGTTAATTTTCTGAACCAAATGAAGTTCAAAATAAAGAGAAAAGATCGGACTTGACAAGGAAAAAATCAACCAGACAAGGAATGTCCACACATATGTTGCAGCAGTGAGAGAAATTCAACAAGTTGGTTGAGATTACTGCTATTCCCCTGAATAGAGGAGAGGAGGGTATTGTGGAATAGTAGGGAAATATGAAATACGGACATTTCGGCTCTGGTTGCTACTGATATCACCTGCGAGTGCCATGAAGTAGTCAAGAAAGACTCCCATGATACACTGCAGTGAGAATTGACAGCTCATTGTTGTCATTTCACTAGCTACCGAATAAATAATGTTTTGTGACATTCAAAAGTTTTTTCCTACAAATTTTCAAGCATATTAACCCATTGGTACGCATGTGATTTGAACATTGAAGTTAAGCCTCAGGTACACTAAAAGAATTGTTATATTGTGATCGCTTTTGGATGGCCATGTTTTGTCCATTACTTTAAAGGTTCATTGTACAAGATGCCGTGTCGGGTATTATGGAATACCAGGTACTTCTTATACCCGACGTAAAAGTATATTTCATATAACCGTACAAAATATACTGAATAGAAATAGTTAAAAATGAATTTTCAGTATAATATTAGAACGAGGAACAATATTAGTTAATGTAAATAGAAATATAGCCTAATTTAAATTCAAAGTATATTTTATAAAAAATTAAAATTATTCGTATGCAAACAAAACCTATTTATGTTATACTATACCTAATCCATGATCTATGCCAATAAACATTTGTTTATATATGTTTTATTTATTTTAAACTAATCATGTTTCATGTTTTATGAAATGAAATTAATTGTTCAATGTTTTAAACCACCTATTCCACAAACTCGGCGACAAAACTACAAGAGATGTTGAAGAATGTCAACAACAAGAGCAAAAACGTGGGATTACGAATGAACCTCACAAAAACAAAAATCATGACCAACTCCACAGAAAGCATTATTCAAGTAGCTGGAGAACAAATAGAATACTGTAACAACTACATCTACCTGGGCCAAATGGTGAGTATCTAAGGGATAAGGGATGCAGAAATAAGGAGAAGAGTAAAATCAGCATGAGGTAAATTCTGGAGGCTGAAATTCATTCTTCAAAACAAACATTTAAGACTAGATAGATATTAGAATAGAAACTCTTCAAACCTGCATCATTCCAGTCTTACTATACGGTTGCCAAAGTTGAGTACTAACAAAGAAACAGACTCTCTTGCTACAATCATGCCAACGGAAGATGGAAAGGAAGATAATGAACATCTGCCTAAAAGATAAAGTGGAGAATAAAGTGGTTCGAAGAAAACGTGGCCTAGAAGCCACCAGAGCGAAAAGGCAAATGGCAATGGGCAGGACGTATGGCGAGAATGCATCAAGACAGATGGGCATACGCCATAACAGTATGGGATGTGCGACAAGGGAGGAGAAGTAGAGGACGTCCGAAGTTACGATGGTCCCAAGAGTTCAAGGATGGGATGGATGCAAAGTGGATTAGAACGGCAAAAGACAGACGTCAATGGAAGCAAGTGGTAGCAGCTGTAAAGTGAACGTGACAAGTCAAAATGAACATATAAACTCGAGGGTATCTACCAGGGCAATCCACACAGAGTGAAGACTGAGCTCCCCCCCCCCCCTCTAACGACCAGGGAGTTACGAGCTGCCCCGTGGGGCTTTCCATAGGACAACATCTAGAGACTAACAAGCCCCCCATCTGGACCTGTGAACTCTAGACGGGATAGAAGTGGATACGCCACTTACGCGCGCCAACCCCAAAGGGGAAGGCTACCGATTAACCTTGGTAGGGCCGCCTGGTGATCTAGCACACCTTCTACTAGCTATGCAGGCTAGTACGTGAAATATATGGCTTCCCTCAACCCCGTTCGGAGACGTACCCGATCTCCCACGGGTATCGGGAACCACTGCCCATCGAGTCCAACCCAATCCGAACTGCCATTCAGGGAGGGGCTCGAATGTTCGGCCCGAGGTTCCTCTAGTAATATCAGAGGTATCACGAGTGATAGAAGTCCGCAGCGCTCGCACCAAGGCAGCTGAAGCGGACGGACCCTCCTACGGGAAGTCAAAACGAACAATTGAGTCCAGAGGGTCTACTCCTATCAGTCCTGGACCCGTAGGACAAAGACCCGGGCCTCTTTAAACCATTGAGTTATCCGAGCTATCCCAAAGGGCGCTCGGCGTCCTCCGTGGGGCTTTCCATAGGGCAAGACCTGGGTTACTAACAAGCGTCCCCCCCCCCATCTGGTCCAAGGACACAAGACGGGATGGAAGTGGATACGCACGCCAACACCAAAGGTGAAGGCTACCGATTAACCTCGGTAGGGCCGCCTGTTGATCTAGCACATCTTCTACTAGCTATGCAGGCTAGTACGCGGGTAATATGGCTTCCTTCAACCCCGTTCAGGGACGTACCCGATTCCCACGGGTATCGGGAACAGGCTGCCCCCTCGAGACCAACCCAATCCGAACAACTACCAGAGGCAGGGGCTCGGCAGTTCGGCCCGAGATCCCTCTAGCAACGTTAGAGGCGTCACGAATGCTAGGAGTCCGCAGCGCTCGCACCACGGCAGCTGAAGGGGGCGGATCCCCATCCCCTATGGGAAGTCAAAATGAACAGTTAAGCTCAGAGGCTCTACTCCCATTAGCCCTGGACTCGTAGGACCAAGGATCCGGGCCTCCTACCCGGGAGCGATGGAAACTCCGGGGCTCTTTCCATAGGGCAATAACTTGAGTCTAGAAAGCCCCCCCCCCCGCTGAGCACAACGTCAAGACGGGATGGAAGTGGATACGCCACTTGCGCGCGTCAACTCCGCAGGGAAGACTACCGATAACCTCGGTAGGGCCGAATGGTGATCTAGCGCACCTTCTACTAGCTCTGCAGGCTAGTACCCGGGACTATTCAGGCAACCCTCTACCCCCTCCGGGCGGCCGTAGCCTGGCCGGAAGTATCCATTTACCCGTGGGTGTCGGGAACACACTGCCCCCTCAAGTCCAACCCAATCCGAACAACTCCCCTACGGGAGGGGCTCGGTATGTTCGGCCCGAGGTTCCTCTAGTAACGTCAGAGGTACCACGAGTGCTAAGGGTCCGCAGCATCCGCACTTCGGCAGCTGAAGGGGACGGATCCCCTCCCCTACGGGAGTCAAAATGAAGTCATTTCTAGATATAACGATGCAGTATTAAGGATAGACAAAGAACTGGTATCTTTCAGGGATTTGTTCACCCTGTAAGAAACGACCGATCTGACCCCACCAGTGGGTGGGAGGCCTGTGCTCTTAAGGATGTTATTTATTGTTTATTTATTCCACAATACCCAAAGAAAGTTGATCCGAAAACTGAGTCAGCAACAGTGAAAGGGGCTTCATAATACAACTATTCCATATTAAGACCCATTTGTAACATTTTTATAAATACACTGTTTTTATAACAACAAAATGAATAACAGTTTTCTACAATTGAAAGTTAATCACAATTATAGTATATACTCATGCACTCATGACGGTTTGGCGATTTTTATTTAAAAATCAGTTAATTTTAGAAATGTAAATGGTATGCCATGATACCCTCCTTTCATCTATCCTTCATCAGATGTCCATCTGTTCCGTGAAGCGAGAAATTCTCTTGATAAAAAGAATGTAACTCATTTGGCAACCCTGGAGGAATCTGACTTTCATGAAGGGATAAACGAGAATCACTGCACCAAGTACAACTATGTCATAGGAGACTAACATTAGAAACAGTTTCAAAAATCTGTGCCTCAATGTAAGAGCTTCCAAATGACCCTCACAAGTTAACGGCCTAAATTTAACGTAAACACAATGCAATTAACGAGAAAGGACACACTAAAGGGACACGTGTGCAACAGTGCTATAAATTAATGTGACACACACAATTCTTCTTCAGTGTATGCTCCGAATTAGTACTTCGTTTCGCTTAATTTTCAGTAATAGAGGATCAACGACTTACTTAAAATTCACATTAGTTTTTCTTTATTTTGATATAGTTTAATATGGCTTAATCGAGAGTAGCCTTTTAATTGATCTCGAGTGTTTAGTCTTTGCTCTCTGGACTGCCTTAACAGCGGTCCATGTAGCAAGCAAGTAGCTTGTAAAACCGCAAATTCGCGGCTTCTTCTGCCACCACAAACATGAACTGATGCTAACGGGTTTTCCACAAGGAACATGAATGTTTAAGATGGTAAGCTCTGGTAAAACTGTTTAGATCTCAAACCTTTACCATCTGGGTTCCAGAAATCTCAACATTTAAGAAACATTACGAAGCTATACTTTCTGTGACCAAACCTTTTGGTTCCTGGGAACGAAAATTGTGTACTAATATATTAAAATTGATGAATTTATCGTGCAGAAAATTGTGAGGTTACTTCATAAAGTATAACGCGTCCTCATAATTTTCTCATTGCTACAGCTAGAACTATCCTCACATACTCAGAGTACACAGTTTCTTGCGCGTCTCTGCCTCTCAAGAGGTCCCGAGTTCGAATCTCGGTCAGGATTGTCTAGATAAGGTTTCTTCCGGGTTTTCCCTCATCCTGAAAGATGAATGTCTGGTAAATTCAACCTTCTATGGACCCTAGGCTCATTTGAGCAACATTTCACCAATTTTATTCATTGTTCAATGTGACTTAGGATTGGAGGACATAAATTAAAACAATAGCCACTTTCTTAAGATTTACAGTTGATTTTCCTTAATTCGATGAAGGATTTAAAGAAACTTATTAAATAATACTCTAGTGGTGCATAGATACATTGCTTTTGTCCCTCGAGTCTCTGTGAATCTAACATGCATAACACCCTATGCATCATGAAATGAAATGTGTAGTGTTTAACGCCCGCTTTTACTACATACGGCACCGCAGGCGATGACACTGATGATACATGAGATGAAGATGGAGCACCGGTGGAATGAGATGACAGGGGAAACCGGAGATCCCGGAGAAAACTCACCCCAGCGCCGTGTTGTCCATCACAAATCTCACTTTGCGGTCGCCTGGGATCGAACCCGGGCCGTCTACGCATCATGCAATTATGAGTATAGCAAGTCATATTTTCTATAATCTGCTTTAAATTATGTATTTTCTTATCGGGTAAGCTTGGAAACAACTCTGAAATAATAAATGACTGTAGCAGTTATGTTTATTTAGTGATTCTGCATTGCTAGTGTGTGGCAATTTTGTCCTTTAGGAGATGTCTTACATTTAAACCCATTTATTAGTCATTTTGGGCCAGCATCGAAGCCATAATATTGACCACGGACATCCGGTAGTCAACCATCTGCACCATCTAGGTACTACTGGCAAAGCGAGAAAGCGTATCGTGAAAAATTCGCAACACAGATATGTTTACCTCGGCTTATCGCACATACACGGCGAGTCCAGTGTATGTATAACTCTGTTCAGATGTAATCATGTCTTCTGACAGCAACGTGTCATACATCGGCAGGCGCGAGAAAACATGTATCATATAGACACACGCAGCTTCCAATCGCTCTGTTTGTGTTTCGTAACTTACTGCACATCAACTTACTAATATTTCACTCCTCTAATCGACCAGATAAGACCCGATAAAAGACGATCACAGCGCTGGTCACCTGAAGGTCGATACGCCTCAACGCTGTCGAGTAATATGCAACATTTACTTGGAATCAAGAGATAGACATTCCTCACTCAGGAGACTAATGGAGCTTTGGGACAGGGTAAAGGCTCTGGAAATTCATGTGATAGAAATACTACGGCTTTCAGAAACTGCGAAGCCTTTGAAACTCTTATGCATTCAGTTTAAACATGCTAAGTTCCTTTTTAATGCCTATTTTTCTCTTTGTCTAACAAACTAAAGCCTGTGACACTCCTTAGGAATCTCATTTCTGAGGCTTCTATTTTTCTTCCCTACTTTTTATAAAATATACAACATTCTGAACCATATATGGGTACTTTGATTTATAACATTTTAGCTTAGTTTCCTGTCTAACAGTTTCAAGGTTTCTTTTTTGTTGTATCTTATGCATAACTGTATTTACTTATTTTTAAGATCTTAATTTCTTTTAATAAACGAAACATTGCAATGCAGGTAGTGACTTGTTTTATCATTTTTCTCACAATGTGAACATTTCTGCTTTAGTAGTACCGTTACAGTGTGTCCAACAAAGGAACTTACACTATTTGAACATTAATTCCACAGTGTTTCAGACGATTTATAGCAAATAGAAAACCGAAAGGTTTAACCACAACCACAGCAAGAAGACCACTAAATATCTTTGGGAAAACTGCACAAACATTTCGGCTTGGCAAGGAAAGTTGTCCCCTCAGCTTGTTATCTTTTGTAATCGTATACTTTTTTTGAACTTGTACGTACAAGTACTTGGTAATTGCTTTTAAGTATCTTTTACCTTGAAGGTCTATAATGTATTCAGCTGGTGTAACAATATATTTTAATGGCGTGTCATACTTTATGTCCTGCCGGTACTTGAACTCGTTGTAGGAGACACTTCTCGATAACTATGTGGAGGTCATTGTACCGTATTAAAGAAGAGCTATGTACTCAATGACCCATTTATTATGAGTTCTTAACGACCGGGGTTGAAAGCGGGGTGCACACAGCTGCAGAAGAACTCTTGTCCATGAACAGAACTTGGAAGAACTTCCATTCGGGAGGTAAATCTTGAGGAATGGCCACTTACTCCTTTTGAAGTTGGGAATATATATTAATATGGATCACAAAGCATTGTAATGACGCAAGTACTTGAAATAACTGAATGAAATATGACGTTATGCTTCTTTTTGGCCCTTCTATCCGTCTTTAAGATATTTTAATTCCAATGAGATTAGCAAAATTATTAAGCAAAAGGTTACTTTTACTAGGTAGTAATACCTAAATCAAAAGTTATATAATCATGGTAATCTAAGGTATTCGGAAATGACAGAAACTTGACATACAGGAGGCAACAAAAATACATGTTTTTAAAAGCATTGAATAAGAAACACATTTAGAAAAGCGTGTTTGTGAACAAAATAACTAAAACATGACTTTGAACTCAATTCCGTATTTTGCAAAGATAAGTCACGAAGATTTACAGAAGTTATAAACAATTTTAAAAACCGGTTACCCAATCTACCCTTTACATTAGTGTTTACAGTTTCCCAAAAATGGAACTAATAATTTTGATTAAAAGCCCCCATATTTAAGACATTTGCAGTACAAAAAAATGAATATTTCTTAAGTTTTCTGGGAATAGACTCTTAAAGTTATTAATATTAACAAGGAATTTAAGGCATAAATTTGAAAATTTGTTCAAATAACTGTAGCATCAGTCACTTCCAAGATATACGTTGAAAAGTCCAATACTTGTCATTCTTAAATCCTGTCGCTGTTCAGTTGTTTTTCAACTGAAATACTGTGGAATTTTAAGGCCAGTAACATTTAAACATCGCAATGTCGATATGATTTTCTATCTCCCCTTCTATCTGCAACAAAATGTAAATGAACTATTTCTGCAAAGACATCTCTATTTAAATGATGCAGATACACAAAATAAGCCTGTAAGAATAGTTTACAGAAGCTGTATAACAAACGAAAATAGATAATAATTTAAGTAATGTGAAGGTAGTAGTATAAGTAGGGTTGGGGAGTTTTCACATAAAGATCTTGTGCTACCCATATTTTTTCACCAGGAGTCCAGTGAAGTGGACACTGGAGCCCACGCCTACGGGATGGGGTCAAACCCGGGAACCTAAACTCTCGTACATGCTGGAATTATTCCCCCTGATTCAATACATACGTACTATAAGAAGTGATATAGCATCACGCCTACGTTAAACAGATTTCTAACAAGAACTTTAAACGAACAAAACAAAAAACTGTTACAAAATAAGAAAATTATCCCTTTGCCTTAGAGGATGAATGAGAAACAATTTACCTACATGAGGGAGCTAACTTTACAATTCACATCGCTCCATTACTGATGTTCACGCCCGTTTATTACTGGGTTTATTGGTGGTGCAATACATTTTAAAGGCGCACGCTATGCTATTTGTTGCACCATGTTCGTGCGGAAGATTACATGTAAGCATAGCACTGTATACCAATTAAAGCAGTATATTCAGCCTAGAATCTTACGTTACAATTTAAATTTATTGTTTTGTCATGTCCTTGGTGAAAATATGTAACATTATGAAACTGCCCAGTTATGCTTCCGTTCATAGATCACGCCTCAGGTCTCACTTCCAACTTAACACTGGTCTTACTATTGATCTTCTTCTGTTATGTTTGTGTTCTAGACAGCTTAAATCCATTTTATTGAAAAGGTTTTTATTTCTGTTTATTCTCTATGGCATCTCCTATGGAACGGAAATAATTTTAATCTTCTCTTATTTCTTAATTAGTTTGATATTTGATATTTATTTGTACAGTTTCCCTTAGCACTCGTGGTACCTCTGACGTTACGAGTGGAACCTCGGGCCGAACATTCTGAATGGGAGTTGTTCGGATTGGGTTGGACTCGAGTGGGCGATGTATACCCGACACCCACGGGAGATCGGGTACCTCCGACCAGGCTTCGACCACCCGGAGGGGGCAGAGGGTTGCCTAAATAGTCCCGGGTACTAGCCTGCAGAGCTAGTAGAAGGTGTGCTAGATCATCAGGCGGCCCCACCGAGGTTATCGGTAGTCTTCCCTGCGGGATTGACGCGCGTAAGTGGCGTATCCACTTCCACCTATCTTGAGATTGGGGGGGGCGGCTTTCTAGACCCAGGAATGAGCCCCGGAGCTGTCCGTCGCTCCCGGGTATGCAGAGGCTGGAGTCTTCGGACTTTGGGATAGACCTCAGTTGAACAGTTTCACTACAATGACTTTAACATCTAACAAGCACTATTATATCTCCTGTACAAATACATGAAATTTCTGACCCAAGATTTACTCGCTGACTCAAGACCCCTGGCCATAAGCCTTTGGTTTTCCTTAGCAGCTTGATGTCATTTCTTCTTGACCTTCACTTTTTTTTTACCCTAATCCTATACATTTTTTTTTTCTTTTCAACCATCCCCGTTAACATACGTAACGCCACAACCTCATTGCTCACACTGTCCCATTTCTTGTCCCATATTTTTCTTCTGCAATTTGTTAACTCCTTACATTCTATCAGGTAATGAACAGTGCTCTCTTCATCTCCACATAATTCACATATGCCTACCTCATTACTTCTCAAATCTTTTAGATATATTATTCCTACTCTCATCCATGCTATGCCTTCTCTTCCAGTTTTGTCACATTGATCTATATATTTTTCCCTGCAACATTCTGTCTTTTATTGCTTATAAAATTCTTCATTAGTTAATCTATCCCATCTTGTTACTCTCTTAACTGCTCTCAGCTGCTTGAATATGACTTGTCTTCCTGTCATAAAGCCCAACTTCCACTCCCTTATAAAATTAATGGGACGGCCATAACTTTATAACTGTAAGTTGTGTTCCTTAAAAAAAAAAAGTTATTCTTATAGTTCCACATATATGTTGGTACTTATCAGTCTTATTGTGTAAATCATTATCACTTATATCTCATCCAAGATAATTATAATTTTGCACATGTTTAATTACTTGATCTTTCATTATTATTTTCGATCTTACTGGCTGTTTTCCTGAAAATGCCATCAGCAATGAAATTTTTAGTTCATACTCTTCTAATATTTTATCTAACATGTATACATACATACACATACATATGGAATTCCTTAAATTATTTTCAGTTTTTTTTCTATTATACAAAGATCGTCTCTATATAGTAATGCACTAAGCTTTGTGCTTCTATCTGATTGTATTCCTTCTACCTTACAATGATTTTTTGATGTTCTTATGGCATCGTCAATACATACTTATGCTAGTAGTGGCTATTGTCTTTATATACTATTTCTGTATTATAGAGAATTTTGATAGTATTCATTAGATCTTTCGGGAATTCTCTGTTATCCATGACATTCCACATGTCATAATTACTCAAACGTCTCAAATGAATCTGTATAAAACTGTAAAACCCCTTCTACCCACGTAAGTACGTTTTACAGGCAAGCCGCAAATATTGCCACGTATTTAATGTGTTATATATTTTCTCTTCTTCTTCGGCTTGTAAATAAAACGAAGTTTTCAATGTGTAAATATAACTAACCATGAATAAATCAATTTATTAAAATAATTGCGTGACTATTACTGTTTGTATGTTAAGAACAAACCTATTAAAAACCGGCCGAGCTCAGATTACAATACACCCTATAAACGACGTGGGTAATTGCATCAATTCTTGGAAATCTTACGTCAACGATGTCCGCTCTTCACAGTTATCAGCGTTTCTGACGTCTAAAATGCAAACTTGATGACCGTAAGCATGAGTTCACTGGCTGCAGTTTGTACTTGAAGCCTGAGAGTTCACTTCTCCATTTTGACAATGCTTTTTATATACTAAAAATAGTCGAATGGTAAAACATTAGTGAAATAAAGATCTGAGGGCCCTAGAACTTTAAAAATAATTTTTAGAAAAAGATCCATGTATATATTCAAACAGAAAATTCAGATAAATAAGGCTGCAATTTTTAAGATTTGCAAAGAAACCGCCATCCTGAAGTATATTTTATATGCAAAACATTTCACCGATTTTTACTTTTGCGAAAAGAGCTACAACGATTTGATTAAAATGAACTATATCTGAGATATTACAAGACTAATTCTATATATTACTCAGATTTTGTGAACATCCTTATATCACTTCATTCTCCTTGTATTTTTTATAATTTTATCCAAGTGAGGAACTGTTAGAAATAGAAATTTACTGCGGAAAAATTGTTTTAGTTATACACAAGATTAATTCCTGTAGATTGAAAGTTTCAATATTTAAAACCATACCTTTATAAAATAATAAATAATTTTATAACCCACGAGGCAATATGAATGAGTAGAGCCAGACTGAAAAATTCAATGGCATAGACGAGATTTGAACCACGGATCTCCCGTTCTTCGTGAGGTTTCTCATTCCAACTGAGCTACTATGGCCAACATGCCGACATGGCATTAAATTCTCCAACTGTTATTGCATATACAATATTCCAGACAGTCTTTTAAACATCTGACTTCAGACATTTTATTCGTAAAAATTTTGGTCCGTATTAATTACATGCTTCTTGTTTATATAGATGGCCTGCTTAAATGGGAGATATTATAGCATTAAAATGAAGCATTATTAAAACCTGAACTTTGGATCAAACATAATGCAACGACAGTGAACGTTGCGTTTCCACCAAGGCTTCGAAGGTGAACCTTTCTTATAAATATATAAACCGGGAGCTAACATAGATATTTTACATCAGGCAGGTTCTTGAATATGGAAATGAAGTCAACATCAAAACAGGCAACAATGCTACTTGTATATTTGACCTATCAGCTTTAAATAATGATCACTGGAGCCGAAAATGCAGCTTAAAACAATAGTTATAGAGTCAATTGTCCACGACTTCGAGACCCATCAGTATACCATGGCTGTTTTCCTTAGTGTGGCACAGGCATTCGACAGGGTTTGGCATGATGGTTTGCTCCTTAAGCTCTACCGCATCGGTCTTCCTAATTATTTATCACATCTAATCCACAGTTTCCTCTACGACCGCAGCTTTTCAGTACGCATTGGTGGAATGCTTTCATCCCCACGTAATATTACCGCAGGTGTCCCACAGGGTTCTATCTTGGCCCCGACTCTATTTAATATATACATTTCTGATATTCCTGACTTAGCTCCGAATTCTTTAGCTCTTTACGCTGATGACACAGTACTATATTATTCTCATGTTAATCTCCAGCACGCACAAGTAGTACAGCTCTCTTTAGATCGCCTAACTCACTGGTTCAGCACTTGGCGGATCTCTTTGAACCCTCAGAAAACCGAGGCTAAAATCTTCACCCTTCGCCGATATACTCCGCTTCCTCCGTTGTGTCTCTATAGGAACAATGTCCCTTGGCTCCCCGCTACAACTCCCGTTAAATACCTTGGAGTGCTTTTGGACTCTCGACTGACCCGGCGTGCACACACCGATCGTCTTATATCACTGGCCTACGGGCGGCTTTCAAAACTCTCACCTCTGTTACATCGCCGTTACAGCCTCGGCCTACAGTTTTCATTGTTACACTACAAATAACTCGTTCGTACGCTTATTACATATGCCTGCCAAGTGTGGGGGGCCGCACACACGTCATCTGCGTCATCTTCAGGTTATACAGAATCGCTTCATGCGCATCGCTACCAACGCTCCATGGTTCATTCGTAATCAGCAGCTCCATCGCGAACTAGGACTCTTACCTCTTCACGACTACATTCGCAGGATCGCCCGTCGTTTCTTTTCCACGCTGCAAGAAGTTCCAGGAGCTGTGCATTAAAATATCGGGGTCCGCCCGCGCCAACCCTACGCTTAAAGAGACTACCACAGTACCTGCTTCTGAGTGATACATCTGATTCTAATGATTCTAGTGCTTGATGTCTGTCTTACATCTCCAATATTGACTTAATTCCTCAGAGTGGAGATTATTGGAGTTCTAACTTAATGTAGTTAGGGGGCAGCCTGTTATACCTACCCCCTGAGTGTTATTGTTCTTAAATTTATTGTTCTCTAACCTTGTTTTCACTCAGATCTGTAAAGCACTGTACTGCTGATCGATCAATAAAAAAATTATAACAAAAATAGTTATAGACACAAATGGAAAGTCAACTATATAGTTTTGGGAACATTTCAAATGTGTCAATAAACACCCACTGCAAAGGTACATAAAGCCACCACTAGATTAAAGACCCAAAATCTCTTATCAACACTTCTATAATAAATGAAATCACACCTAAAGTAGCAGCAGCACCAAACACATGCCTTTCTGCATAGGTCACAAGCTGAATGCAGTGCTCCCAAAACGTGCATCTACCTGAGACAATATATACTTCAAAGCTATCCAAAATATATGCACGGAAGACTCATCAATGCAGGACTGGGGAAAACAGAACACTTGCTATTTCTGTTAGCAACTATACATCCGCGCTCCACAGCTACCCTCCAAAATGGTATTTCTTGTAGACTCAAATTGGGCATTTAGAACTTGTTAATATGCAAACTAACGACTGCAGTATGTAATAATATCATCAATCGTGAATGGAAGGGGAAATATCAATGGATTTCCAGTCATGTTAACATCAATAGTAATGAAATGACAAACTAGAAAAGCAGGGAATAGTTCTGTAACCAAACAATCCAGTCATCCAAAGCACAAATCAACTCCAGAGACTTTCGTGAACAATGTCTCGCAGACTGTCAACCGGCAAGAGATGACAAAACAGTTGACGTAACCTCCATTAAAATAAACGAGACACAACTATCTTGCCACACTTGCATGTTCTGCAGACTCCAGAAAATTGCCCTAGAATATTCTTACGATTTTCAAAAGCAATCATGCTGAAGGTCAACTTTGCTGGTCAGAGCGTTACCAAATGGCTCAACAGCTAAGATGGGTGTTGGCTAACAAGCGTTTATCGTATTTAACAGGAAGCAAACAGATAAGATTGAATGAATAATAAATGCAGTATGTACTACGAAGCAATAATGTGAAGGGCAAACCTTGCGGTTATACATTTCAGTTTTTTCTTTTCCTGAAGCTCACAATTTTGATTCCCAATATGGGTAAATGGATAAATTTATAAATTTTGAGCAGGAGTTGGTTGTATGAAGAGAATCTTACTTTCTCCACAAATGTAATTAGAGAGAAAGCAATACTAAAAACTTACGAAAAATTGTTTTAAAAGTTCTACACCATTATGATTCGATTATGCTGTTTGTTGCATCAATACTGGCTAGCCATTTCCTTGTCCATTCAGGACATGTTTTCTCTAAAGTTACACAACGCGGATTAACTGTCTTCTTCCCTAAATATATTCATCTAGCTGTTGAATCATCCAGAGGAAAAGTTTTACACAAAATTTCCGCATAAAGCACTTAGGTAAAAGGATATTGCTCAAGCCATTCTACCTACTACGCTACACTTTGATGCATGCTTTCAGAAAGTACACTCATCCACGTAGTTATTTGACATCAAAGGGAAAACTCGCTCGTCCATTATTATAGGTGGGAGTGGGCCTGTCAATTTAGGAACTCACAATTCCTAGAGAATGCATTCTCGTTTTATTCAGCTTAACTGTTACCTTTGCAACAGAAATAAAATCTTCATTGTCCGTATTCCTTCCAACTTCATAACCTAAAACTGATACACTTCTTTAAAATGTCGACTAAATAGGGATATGACATTACTATGGGATACCTCAAGTGTTTCTAGGGGAAAGTTGGTAGACGACATAGGAGCATATATGGAACTAAACTTGCAACCTTGTGCTACTACGGAAGTGCGTGAACGCGGCTCGTAGATGATGTTATGCAATTCGATAAAAGCAGCCCAACAAACGACAGGAAATAAGGCTGAAACAGCTTCAAGGACTGTCCTTCCCAAGGATACGCGGAGCAATACCGAGTGAACTGGCAACTTTCAGCGGATGTCTGTGATAATAACCTAGAAATTGGATATACTCTCAACAGTAGATCAGCGACTGTTTGGAAACAGCTCTACCTGTGGAGGTGCAATTAGCTTTCTTGGAGACTACTTGAATTAGCGTGTAATCACCTGCTTTATTTGGACGCAAAGAGAGCAGTCAAATCGAAAACCGGAAAGAAACTTTTTGAAATTATCGCTCGTAAGAAATGTCATATCAATTATTGTAGTTTTTAGTTAAACAGGAACTTTACAGAGCGGGTATATCTTTACAGAGCATCAGTAAATATCCTGACAGTTAACTAGCGACTTGATTGTATCACAGTAATGCAGTATTTGACCCATAGAATAGTACTGCCTCAATTCACAAAGTAAAGCGTTGAAATAACTCAATTTAAAAGTGTTTACATCAAAATATTAACACAATGTCTGAAATTTCAACAATTCAAGATTGGCTGTTTTCATTTTTGGCAGAGAATAGTTGCATGAACTAGGAAATCGATGTAGCTCAAAATAATCAATATTTGAGTTGTATCAGTGTTATTCTAGAGGTACAAATTATGTAGTATACATAATTATATTCATGTTTTATTTTGGTTTAACAATTTATAAATACCACGACCCAGGAGAATAAACAAGCTGAAGAAGTTCCATTTAAATGTATTTCAATGTTGACATCAACCTTGTAATAATTATTCTTAAACTTATATTGAAAATTAAAAGTTCACTGATTAAATATGAAGCATTTTTAGATATTAAAAATCTGTGTTATATTCTTTATGACTTCCTCTACACACTACGATTTACTTTCTATCTCTTCTGCAACACGTAGTTACAATGTGTAATGTTATACATAGTTGCCAGTATGTTTTGAAACGGGTTGCTATGTGTCACGTTGAAATATATACTCCACTGGTACTGCGAGAAACAATTGAACGATAATCACTTCAAAAAATAACCATTGAAAAATTCAAACCAATAACATACCTGGAAGTGCTTCACGCTACAAAACAATTATCCAAATAACTGGCTTGTTTTAAAGTGATCTATATTTCAATGTAATTTTTCATCACTCTTTTATAAAACCAGTTATACCAAACTCCTTCCAAATGCATGAGACTTTATAAACATTTCCAACAAAATAAAAAAATAAATGTTCGAGATGTACACCATTTCTGGGTAGATACTAGATTATTTGTATTCATTTTAATAATATTCATACTTAAACTTGGAAATCCATTGAAAGGATTTATATTTTTAATTACAATAATTTCTTCAGCTTATATTTTATAACAAGATTTATGTGTTTTTATATTTCATTTGAACTTGTTATTAATTTCATCACGTGTTTTCTACACTTGGTGCTATAATTTATTTAAGACGCCGTAAAATTAAAAAAAAAAAATAGTAATTGTATAGTTACACTTCGGTTACATGACAGCCTACAAACCAGGAAAGTAGTTAAAACAAATATTTGTGTGAGATTTAAATCATTGTCGCTTACGTATAAAGGATAGTTTAGAAAGGGAAGAATTTCTTTTAAGATCTTCGTGTCGTATCTTTGAAAGGTATTGAACTTAAATTTGCACGTCTGGCGTATGATTCTAAATGGTTTCAGCTGTCGAATTTGCTGCCGTTTTATTAGCCGTGTAAAGTAACTGAAAATTTATGATAAAAGAGCAAGAGGAAGTAGAAGATATATCCCGATAACGTTTTTAATGTGATAATCACAAATAGTGCTAAATCATATGAAGCTGTTATGATTGGATTTCTGTTTTATCTCTTGGTTTTACACATTACATCATTCACACTTCCAGATTCTGCGAAAGATGGGGAATATCCTGGCTAGAGGAAAAGTGTCTACCACCAGATGGGGGTAGAACCCGGCAGCACTCGCCCAGCAGGCGAATTGGCTGCGGTGAAACTTGTTTGAGCAAGTTTGGGCTGGTCTAGTACGTTAATTAAACCGAAAAGGAGACACTTTTAGGTAGAAATGATCACAATTTGGTTCCCAATTAAGCAATTTAATATTTTAATTCGTATTTGAATGTTGGCATGCCTGTCAGAATAATTAAAGGTTATTACAAATAGCATATGAATTTGTGTACAGAGTCTTGTAATGGCGTAATTTACAGTAGGGAATATAACATGCAAGCGATAATAAGTCGATAATTAAATATTTTAATGTGATATTTACCAACCAATAGTAAAAGTATTTCATACGTCCAATATTGATAATATACACTCAATGTGTGTTTTTCCAAGTATTTGCTTAGTTTCGATTTAAGAAACAAATATTTCTCGTTTCATTAGCGGTATTCGTCTCAAATGACATCACAAATGTTGTAGTTATCGAGATGGAGCCAGTATTCACAGATGCTTAATAGATCATCCCAGAAATAATGTTTACAATTTCATTTCCCGGAATGTTGTAATGAGAGCCGATGTCACCATGGTTCATAGATCACATGGAGAACAGAAGTGTTATTAACACTAATTAAGTCCAGTACTTATCTTTGAACCTTTCGATGGGTTTTCTTTTCACACCAGTTCCTAAGAACCTTCACAAATAATATTATCTGACTGTGTCTTTACTTAAAAGGGTGAATCATGCAAATGACCGATTGCTTGCAATCTTCAAGATAAGATTCTGTAGAACTGTTTACATTTTACACCGCATGCGTCAGCTTGGCTAGTACAGTAGAGACGCTTAATAGTGGGTGGTTTAAATTAAGACTACGTTACCAAATTGCATATGTGCCCGCTGCATAAATGTAAACAAGGATGGAGAGGCAGTTTATTGTATTTTATGCGCTTGGAAGTACTGTCCAGCAACGCAAAGAAGTCCCTGAAAGGAATGCGCACCCTTCCACAGTGGGACAAGGACAGCGAATGTGTGTGACAAGAGAATGCATGCTACACAGGGAGAAGAACCGTTAAAAAAAAGCATACGCCCTATTCACTATGTACACTAAAACCAAGAAGATTCAGGCACAAAAATAGAAGCCGTCAGAATGTTTTTGAATGGCCTGTAACTGAACTGACATAAGGTGACATAAGCTACCGAGGGTGTAGAAACCTTTTCCAACCCCCCTGCGTCTCATCCCCCGGAGACTTTCTCTCCGTGGTATACTATAGTCTACCTTGCTTTGCAAAACTAAAAATTCAACGAGCAGAAGAAATTACGTTTCTTTATTGTTCTATATTTAAGTGTCATCTTATTATAGGACATTACCCTTGTTTCTTGCTGGTTTATCTTACACTCAGAGATGCAGTCTACAAGCAAGGGAATGACTTTTGAGACTGGGTAATATAAAAATTGTGCTGGTACATGTTATTCTGTCTATAATATTAGTGAATTTTTTAGGGATTGATAAACTTTCAGTTTTAAAAAAAAAAAGGGAGGGAATGGAATGGAAACAGTAATCTATCATGAAAATGGTAGCTTCAGACTGGTAAGTAGATTTTGCACTCACCTTTAAGCAACTGTTTGCCCACCTCGGTAGTAATGTCTGCCTCACGTTCAAGAGGTCATTGGACATAAAGAAAAAATAAAGAATTATATCTAAATTATATAGGCAAAGCCTTCAGTTACTCTTTTGTTAATGAATTAATTGAAGTAACACGTTTTGGTCATTACGTTATATGTAGCCGAATTGGATCATTCAAGCTTTGATGGAAAATGTTATAAAATGAGCGACATTGCTATACAAGAAGCTGGGGATCTAGCATGTGCATCACATTTACCAACGCGTCACTTCCTACTGGTACTGTAAGTACTAGTAACCTATTTCATCCTTGTTGCTATGACAATTGACAAATGATTTGTAAATTTAGCTTACACAACCAAATACATATTAACGATAATTAACGATCGATATCAAGAAATGATCGTATCGTCCCAACACTAGGTAATAAGTACCTCGTATGATCTGCTAAGCCAAAATAGCATTCCCAAGATATGTTATGTATAATCTCTATTACATGTTGTGGTATGTGGCTCATATGAAAGCTGTGTTCACCACTTGACAGTGTGCAGTCTCTCGGGTTCAACGGCCTAATTAGCTGCGGTTAATTGCTGCTTATATCAAACCCTCACCAGTGTACCAAGAATAGCTGCTATATCCTGACAGATGAAAATTATGTGATGCTGCTTTACTTTAGAATGCTGCAACTGCTTTATTGACCGATAACATCTGTCCAACGCGACTGATAAATGAGGGATGAAGTCCCCCTCAATAACTGATAACAAACCCCTAAGCAATTACTTCTGTTATTACAACTTCTACTACAGTATATATATTCATGACCATATACTTAAGTCTGCTACAGCAAGACAATTTCGACCTTTCCGGTCCCAATCAAAACAAAGAAGGAAAAAGGTTCCTAAGTTACTTTCTCTATCCATTATTTTGCTATTCCTACAATAAAATAAATATTTATATTTTTCTACCTTGATGTTATTTCAAATAAACCAAACATTTCGTTCAAGCCAAATACAGGAAACAGTCCATAAATAGAAGACACCGTATTATGCTGTAATTGTAACTCATACCCTTCATAATTGCGAAAATAAATGAGAAGCAAGCAGCTTTTTATTTTAAAAAACTGCGAAACCTATACAAACAGATAACTCTGAAGAGACTATAGCCACAGAAATTTATTTGAAATACACTGTACTATTATAGACATCTGCATTTTGACTGTCGTTACACGAAGTTACATAAAATTCATAAAATACTTTGTTATTAAATATCATAGACATATATAAAATTATAACAATTTGTAACTTAAAGCTTCACTTATCTTATAAGAAATGACACTTTTCTTATAAATTGTTCGGGATCGTAATTTCATGACATTTCTGAGAAGCTCTAAAATTTTCGAAAAAGATTCTTTAATGGGTAGTTTGGTGGGAGAGGGGGTTCTTTGAAAACTTACGTATCGCAACTTTGTTCCAGTGAAACCTCGACATTGAATGTTTAGTGAATTACAGTACTTCCTGTTGTCTAATGTATGCAGGTCACAGAAAAAGTAAAAATTCTACTTTATAAATTGCTACAACTTTTCCGAGATAAGTAGGTAGGCTGTATGTATGTCAAAGATTATTTACTAAAATAACCATAAAAACTGCGACATCTTGATCTACTGTTGCTTTTGCATTAAATCGTTACTCTTCGTGTCGTTCCAAAAGCTTAGGAAAGCAACTTCCTGTCTTTCAGTTAGCAATTTATAACAACCATTCTGCAACGATAAAAAACAGGATTATAAAGCGTTTAACAATGTAGATCCTCTACGTTATCTTTTTAAAAATAGAAAAATCATACGCAATGCTCTTATAATGATGCTCTTATGCGAAAGAGGGAAGAGAGAGGAAAAGGGGGTGGGCGGATTTTCCTCCCCATAATGTTCGCCGAGGTATGACGCATTCATGGGACTCGAAAACAAAACTGTCTAATCATTGGTTACCTGAATTAATGAAGGGGAAATACTCCATGCACAAAGCGAAGATGGGGTAGATGGACAAAGTGACGTTATTAACTCATAAAAGAAAAGGTTGGGCACTACTGGCTATAACAATCGCACTCAGAATGTTCCTATAGAATTGTTGTTTTCAAATGCTAGGCTTTGGCAATGGAGACATTAGCTCTCTTGTTCTCCAATATTTCTGTATAGTGGGAAGTATAGCATTGAACCTTTGATTATTTTTATGTTATTCACATCGAGTGCAGGTCGTCGTCCTTGCTTTAGGGATAAACGCTGCCACTGATTCCCGAGGTCGAGCGTAAAAGATCTCAGCATGGTTCCTCCGGAAGGCAAGTAAAACCGGTGAACAAGTCGCAATTCACGGTACGTAAAGAACCTCGGACTTCTGAGCAAAATTAAGCGGCCCTTCATGCGCAATATAGAATGGGAGACATAGTAGTTAAAGAATATCTAATAAGAAGAAAAGGAAAAAACAAGAAGAAGAGATATCACCTAATAAGATATTTTCAGACACTCTATTGTGGCAGCACTGACAAAAAGTAATATATACACGTATACTTTCTCTAAGGTTTAGGTGGGCCATGCTACCTTGGTGATAATGTAAATAAATGTATTACTGATTTTATACAGTTTGCATGTTCAAATAATAATGCTCCAACTGCAATCCTGCAAATCACAACTATACAAATTGGTGACCCCGACATGATGGTCATAGGAAAACAATGCAACCAATACATGACGATCCTTTTCTTGTCCAAGTTCCGGGAGTGTGCTGCATTCCCTGTGAATCTGGGATTACATATATAGGACAAATCGGAAAGACCATCGCTACCAGAATGAACGATCATGAACGAAGCATTCGTTTAATGCAACCTGAGGAGTCTGGACTGACAGAGCTTTGATTTGATAAGGACCTTAGAGCCAACTTTCGGGAGACGGCCATCGTGGCAATATGCAGCAGTTACCGAGAGCTGAGAGTTAAGGAGGCAATGGCCGTTTCCTAGGAGAGAAGCACGCTTAATCGGCATGCTGGATTTCAGTTGGAAACCGATCTTAAAAATGGAAATCAGTCGGCTTAATAAGCACATATCTATGTAGCTTGATTGTCAAATTAAGGATATCTATGACCAAAATTTCAAAAAACCACCTTTTCCTCTTTTTAGTCTCTAAAACAGTGTAAGTCTTCCTGATTCCAAAGGATGCTTATATAGCAATCCACTTTTAAATGTTCTAAAATAGCTTGAAAGTTACGAGAATGCTAGCGTTAGATATGAATTCTAATTCTTTATCCTTGTTTTCTCGATATTGAAGACTTCAGCATTTTTCATCATTTAAGATGCTCCTTGCGTCGCAGTTTTAGTGTTACACTAAGGAAACTTGCTGCACACGTTCATAGAGACACAGTGATTAGACATTGCCCTGGGTTTTACTGTGAGATGCATTTAAGCAAACTCTCTTTAGCTACCCCAAAAACAGACAAAATACTGCGCCTCTTCAAAATATTTCCAGTGGGAAGGTCAGATCTCCTAAATATATTTAAGAAACCATGGTTTTAATAAACAGGCGAGTAAAATATTTGCCTAATTCTTCATATTAACATTACAATTTTATATACCAAATAAATTAAAATTTAAAAATTTAAAATTCCTTGTTGATTTTTTATCTCAATTTAGTGTTTATTAACTTTTCTTATTCATTTTAAATCTACATAAATAATAGTACATAAATCTGGTAGTAGTAACGCAAATATTTGGACGTTGTCACTCAGGAGAGAGTGTGTAGCCAAAGCACTGCGCTCCTATAGTTGATTCAAATCTGTTTATAACGATAATAATTTCTACTTCACACCTTGAGGCAGTCACTGTGACCTGGAGGAATGTGTCCAATCACATACACCTTCTCACCACTCAACTCAGCAGTTTGCAGCCCTTTGATAAGCCATTGCAAGCCTTGCGTATCTGCGCTGTTCAGTAGCAGCCACCAGTTTTTGTTACTGCAGTAGTTTATGTTGAGTGATAACACTCTGAAATCTGGCCGAAACCAGAACACCTATTAGTCTTATGGTGTCTGACACAGAAGAAGGCAACAATCTTCTCCATTGAGCATACATTCTACGTACAGCCACGAGTGCCAAAGTCATTCTGAATGAATGGTGGTGGTAAAATGGTAAACTGAGCTGGGAATATTGGTATTCCTAGGAAAGTCTGCAAAGCTGGTTCAGTTTCCTTCAAGATCATTAAATTTTCTACGCACGTTTGATTCCAACTTCAAGTGGTGGTAGATTTCCTGGCCACAAGATGTACACTATGTCAGGGCGGATGCTACGAATGTGCTATACCATGTGATCTACTGTTCTCTTGGTTGTGTCACACTTGCGATAATCTGCCCAGCGTCTCGCTGAGCCTGGGCATTCAGTGCAGGACCATTTCTAAGACGAGTGCATAGGGCTTCCTTACAGTCTGCATTCGTACCCTCTTGGTAGTAAGGATCGAGGTGTGTGTCCGAAAGGTGCAGCACTTTAAATGTTGGTACACCCACCGTTGGAACTGGAGCTGGAATAGCCACTGGTTTTGGAACTGTGTACCTTCCATTCACGGTGTGGGTTGCACACATCTTCAAAAGCGTCACCAATTTGCAAAGCCGCATATCTCCTCTGGACCAAGAGTTATCCTCCTCAGGACATAAACTGCTTCACCCCCGAACTAGATGATGCGCTCACTTAATCTGGGGTCTGTATCTTGTGGCCGATGCAGAACTGGTATCTTATCTTGACAATATCATTTCGTGTCTTCCCTGTACGAATGTAGTGCTATAGTAGACAAACTCCTGCTTGGGTACCAGGCAAGAGACTTTGGACATGACACTGGTCTCCACTCCTTGAATTACTTGCTTCAAGTTGAACAGTCGCAATATCTTGTCAACGATCCTCGTTAAGTGACGATCACTCCTAAAGTTTCCATGCTGTGTACTGTGTAATTCATTCAGCAATCTTGTATAGCTGATCTCTGTATCCCATGTTAGAGCTGTTTAAGACGTCTTTCTGAATTATCAGTGTTTGTAGGAAAATAGAGGCGTAATCAATTAACTATCGCCATACAAATAACATACACCATATTCGAAAAAAGAATTTTAGTCGGTGTTCCTTTCCTTATATGAAAAAAAAAAAAACAATGGCTGCTGTTATAAACAAAAACAATTGCTTACCGAATCAGAATTAGGTGACAAGAAACTGCTGCTCCCTTGTATTAATATATATTAATTATATATATAATATATATATAATTATATATATATATATGTAAATCTAATATATAACACCATCACTCCAAATTATAATAAAATATGTTTATAAGATATTTCTTAATCTTTTTTCAATTGTTCATTTTCTACTTCCTGCAATTTACACTGCCTCCTGATATCACCAATTAGTACAAAGAGTTTCTATATCATAACAGTGCTATCTACAAAACCATCACAGCTACTCCGAGAAGCGAGAAACTTAACAGGAACGCAGGCACAGCATGATTTCTTAAGAACAATATTTATTCAAACGCTACCAGTTTTGCGGCATTCCATTTTAGGATCTAGTGATAATCTAGATAATCTTGCAACCATGATGATTAAATAATCGAGTTCTCTGGACCCACACATACCGTTTACAGTGCTCAATGTGATCAACCAAACCATGCAGAACGAACTGCTCTAATAGCATCACACAGTGATAGATAGTCACGTTTAGAAGTACAAATAGCAGAACTGATCTCCACAATCAAGGAACTAAAAACGAAATACGGTTCAAGGTTACGCTCACGGACTCCAAGAAGATGTAACCCAAAGGTATCTTTTTGTTGGTACCACTTCAAATTTGGGATTTAACTCCTGGAAAATGTGTAGTGTTTAACGACCACTTTTCCTACATACGGCACCGCAGGCGGTGACACTGATGATATATGAGATGAAGATGGAGCACCGGTGGAATGAGATGGCGGGGGAAACCAGAGGTCCCGGAGAAAACCAGCCCCAGCGCCGTGTTTTCCATCACTAATCTCACTTTGCTGTCGACTGGGATCGAAACCGGGCCGCCTTGTTTAACTCGTGGAGCAGGAAATAACAGCTCACATGGACATGTGAACTATTAGCATTTTTCAAGAATCTCAAATAAAAGCCTTGTGGACTCTATACTGTTGACCCATCCTTCTTCGGAATTACATCTAATGCTTCTGATTTTGCTAATGGGTGCTTCACTTCATAAAGTTTGACAAAACACATTGGAACCTCTTGCTTTCTTCTCGAACTAAACAACGCGTAAAACAACTATTCTACGTATGACAATGAACTTCTAGCCATGAACTCTGCAGTAAAACACTTTCAAAACATGCTCGAATGTAGAATTTTCTCCATTTATACAACCACTTACATTTATGTTCAAACAACATAAGTTGTTACGTTAACACTGGAAAGGGAATGTGTGGCAGCACTGATTGACAAAGAGCAATATATACATGTGTCCTGCGCCGTGGCGTAGCAGGCTAATGCAGCATGCCTTGGTTCCTGGCCACGGAAAGCGGCCCGGGTTCAATCCCACCCATGTGGTGGGGATTTTAGGTCCCGGGTATATTACCGGTGCCCACTGAGCATCGTGAGGTAAGTAAGCGGCCCTGGTCACGGAAACCAACGTTCCGGCTAGGGGATGCCGAGATGCTGACCACATCTCCTCCCCGTATCGGTTGAATGATCGTCCACCTCTGCCGTCCGTAAGTGGGCGTGAGGCCGGCAGTCGGATTGGTAGCACTTGGCACTTAACGGGCTGTCGCGCAGGGTTCTAAGATTACCCTGGTGATAAACAAATGTAAATAGATGTGTTACTGATTCTTCCAACTGCAACTCTACATCTTGCACCTTGCACCCTTGCACCTACAACGATACCGCCATTTAGATAATTTCTGTAATGTTTACCTTGGTTAATGTAATGTTTACACAGTTTTAGTGTTAGACTAAGCAAGCTTGCTGCACACGTTCATAGAGACACAGTGATTAGACATTGCCCTGGGTTTTATTGTGAGATGCATTTAAGCACACTTTCTTTAGCTACCCCAAAACAGACAACATACTGCGGCTCTTCAAAATATTTTCAGTGGGCATGTCAGATCTCCTAAATATATTCAAGAAACCATGGTTTTAATAAACAGGCGAGTAAAATATTTGCCTAATTCTTCATATTATCATTACAATTTTTATACCAAATAAATTAAAATTTAAAAATACAAAATTTGAAATTCTGGAGCCAAAATTTATTGAGACACAGAGAAACTTATGGCAAATTCAAAAAAACGATGTACTGGGAACCTGTTGTTAAAATATTAGAGCAAAATTATTTTGTCGACAGGGACATTTTAGTTGACGTAACCAAAAATAAATAAATTTGACCATACTTTCCAAACCATCAAAAAGAAATTGATAGAATTTGGACTGTGTCATATTTTCACTAAGTTCCATCTGTGATCTAAATCTTAAAAAGTTAGCGTTATTATTTCATTATTTCATAGGTATCCTTAAGTAGTCACGTTTCTATAACCTAACTAGTTTTCTACATTCACGCCATCTCTTGACCTGGTATTTAATTTACTGCAAACAGTCTTTTGTTCAGCAGTATTGATAGTGTTTTGTCGTTGTTGATTTCTTAGCTCAATTCAGTGTTTATTAGCTTTTCTTATTCATTTCATATCTACATAAATAATAGTACATAAATCTGGTAGTAGTAACGCAAATATTTGGAAGTTGTCACTGAGGAGAGAGTGTGTAGCCAAAGGACTGCGCTGTTATAGTTGATTCATATGTGTTTATAACGATAATCATTTCTACTCAACACCTTGAGGCAATCACTGTGACCTGGAGGAATGTGTCCAATCACATGCACTTTCTCACCACTTAACTCAGCAGTTTGAAGTTCGTTGATAAGCCATTGCAAGTCTTTATGTATCTGCGCTGTTCAGTAGCACCCACCAGTTTTTGTTACTGCAGTAGTTTATGTTGAGTGATAGCACTCTGAAACCTGGCCGCACCAGAACAATTTTAGTCTTATGGTGTCTGACACAGAAGAAGGCAACAATCTTCTCCATTGGACATACATTCCACACACAGCCACGAGATGCCAAAGTCATTCTGAATGAATGGTGGTGGTAAACTGGTAAACTGAACTGGGAATATTGGTATTCCTGGATTGTCTGCAAAGCTGGTTCAGAGTTTGCCTCAAGATCATTAAATTTTCTACGCGTGTTTGATTCCAACTTCAAGTGGTGGAAGATCTTCTGGCCACAAGATGTACACTGCATCAGGGCGGATGCTAGAAATGTGTTGTACCATGTGATCTACTGTTCTCTTGGTGGTGTCACACTTGCTTTACTCTCCCCAGCGTCCTTCTGCAGAATGGGCATTCAGTGCAGGACCATTTGTCAGTCGGGTGCATAGCGCTTCCTTACTGTCTGCATTCGTACCCTCTTGGTAGTAAGGATCGAGGTGTGTGTCCGAAAGGTGCAGCACTTTAAATGTTGGTACACCCGGCGCTGGAACTAGAGCTGGAATAGCCACTGGTTTTGGAACTGTGTTCCTTCCATTCACGGTGTGGGTTGTACACATGTTCACCAGCGTCACCAATTACATAGCTGCATAACTCCTCTGGACCAAGAGTTATTCTCTTCAGGACATAAACTACTTCACCCCCGAACTAGATGATGCCCTCACATACTCTTGGGCACTGTATCTTGAGGCTGATACAGAACTGGTATCTTATCTTGACTATATCATTTCGTGTCTTCCCTGTACGGATGTAGTGCTACAGAAGACAAACTCCTGCTTTGCAACCAGGCAAGAGACTTTGGACATGACGCTGGTCTCCACTACCTGAATTACTTGCTTCACGTTGAACAGTCGCAATACCTTGTCAACGATCCTCGTAAGTGCCGATCACTCCAAAAGATTCCATGCTCTTTACTGTGTAGTTCATTCAGCAATCTTGTATAGTTCATGTCTGTATCCCATGTTAGATCTGTTTAAGACGTCTTTCTGAATTATCAGCGTTTGTTGGAAAAGGTACAATAAATTAACTATGGCCATATAAATAACATACACCATATTCGAAAAAAGAATTTTAGTCAGTGTTCCTTTCCTTATATGAAAAAAAAACAATGGCAGCTGTTATAAACAAAACCAAATGCTTACCGATTTAGAATTAGGTGACAAGAAACTGTTGCTCTCTTGTATTAATATTTATTAATTATATATATATATATATATATATATATATATGTAAATATAATATATAACACCTTAACTCCAAATTATAATAAAATATGTTTATAAGATATTTCTTAATCTTTTTTCAATTGTTCATTTTTACTACATGCATTTTAAACTGCCTCCTGATATCACTAATTAGTCCAAAGAGTTTCTATAACAATGCTCTCTACAAAACCATCACAGCTACTCCGAGAAGCGAGAAACTTAACAGGAACGCAGGTACAGGATGACTTCTTAAGAACAATATTTATTCAAATGCTACCAGTTTTGCCGCATTCCACTTTAGCATCTAGTGACAATCTAGATAATCTTGCAACCATGATGATTAAATAATCGAGTTCTCTGGACCCACACATACCGTTTACAGTGCTCAATGTGATCAACCAAACCATGCACAACGAAATGCTCTAATAGCATCACACAGTGATAGATAATCACGTTTAGAAGTACAAATAGCAGAACTGATCTCCACAATCAAGGAACTAAAAACGAAATACGGTTCGAGGTTACGCTCACGGACTCCAAGAAGATGTAACCCAAAGGTATCTTTTTGTTGGTACCACTTCAAATTTGGGATTTATCTCCTGGAAAATGTGTAGTGTTTAACGCCCACTTTTACTACATACGGCACCGCAGGCGGTGACACTGATGATATATGAGATGAAGATGGAGCACCGGTGGAATGAGATGGCGGGGGAAATCGGAGGTCCCGGAGAAAACCAGCCCCAGCGCCGTCTTGTTCACCACAAATCTCACTTTGCGGTCGACTGGGATCGAACCCGGGCCGCCTTGTTTAACTCGTGGAGCAGGAAATAACAGCTCACATGGACATGTGAACTATTAGCATTTTTCAAGAATCTCAAATAAAAGTCTTGTGGACTCTATACTGTTGGCCCATCCTTCTTCGGAATTACATCTAATGCTTCTGATTTTGCTAATGGGTGCTTCACTTCATAAAGTTTGACAAAACACATTGGAACCTCTTGCTTTCTTCTCGAACTAAACAACGCGTAAAAGAACTATTCTACGTATGACAATGAACTTCTAGCCATGAACTCTGCAGTAAAACACTTTCAAAACATGCTCGAATGTAGAATTTTCTCCATTTATACAACCACCTACATTTATGTTCAAACAACATAAGTTGTTACGTTGTCACTGGAAAGGGAATGTGTGGCAGCACTGATTGACAAAGAGTAATATATACATGTGTCCTACGCCGTGGCGTAGCGGGCTAAGGCAGCATGCCTTGGTTCTTGGCCACGGAAAGCGGCCCGGGTTCGGTCCCACCCATGTGGTGGGGATTTTAGTTCCCGGGTATATTACCGGTGCCCACTCAACATCGTGAGGAAAGTGAGGAGCTTACGCTAAGTAAGCGGCCCTAGTCACGGAAACCAACGTTCCGGCTGGGGGATGCCGAGATGCTGACCACATCTCTTCCGCGTATCCGTTGGATGACTGTCCACTTCTGCCGTCCGTAAGTTGACGTGAGGCCGGCAGTCGGGTTTTTTAGGACTTGGCCCTTTAAGGGCTGTCGCGCCATGGGTTATTATAATATATGCATGTATACGTTCTGTAAGGTTCTTAGGTAGGCCGTGCTACCTTGTTCATAAACAAATGTAAATAGATGTGTTACTGATTTTATACAGTTTGTATTTTCAAATAAATTCTTCCAACTGCAACTCTACACTGTATTCCAAATATTCCCCTTGCACCTACAAGGAAACCGCCATTTAGATAATTTCTGTAATGTTTACCTTAGTTAACATGATGCAGATAGAGATAGACGAATAACAAGAATAATTTGTAGAAGGATAGTGTCATATGAGCGCAATACAGATTTTAATTGCCTTTTAACTGCACATTGTCATATCGAGCCATTTTTACAACTGGAACACACTGCCTTGATGTTTCTTCAGGTTTTTAAACCTTTGATCTCTCCATCTCTCCCTCTCTCACACACAGACACACTTCCAGACGCCAGGGAGGACAGAGAATAACCCTGGTTAAAGAAAAAGCCTGACCCAGTCGTAAATCGAACTCGAGACACCTCTCACATCATGTGCTCTTCTGAGCTAGAAGCTAGGCAACTACTGAATTGATATTGGAGTTTGACTCATAAAACAAGTTAAAATTAGCTTCGAATAATTTCCTTGAAAAGAAAGCATTGAGTGGTCAGTGATCTGGCTTCTCAATCCACAAGTTCCCGGGTCCAATTCCTATTTCCTGCGGAAGAGGGAACTTTGCTTAGTTAGAATCATCACCTACCCTCCCAGAGTGAGTTCAAAGCTGTGTTAAATGAAAAAATTAAAAAAAAAAAAAAAAAAAACCTATGTTACTAGTGAAGATGTCAATACAAATAAAAACAAAATTTTAAAGAATAAAGCAGGACAGCCCCTGCGGTTTCTTCTGCGGCCCACATTCGGGAAGTACACGTTCGATTCCCGTGACCAACCAAGTTAATCCATTGGTTTTTTAAGGGTTTTCCTGGGTCGAAAGGCGAATGCTGGATAGGTTAATTACATCCCCCGAATTTTATGACCCTCCATTTCATCTCCATTATCACTACATATCATCTCTCATCTGGTGGTCTCTTTCAGAGTCGGCGGGCGCCTCGGAGTTGCATGACAAGATGATATGCTCTTTAGAACTTTCTTCTCCGGTAGGACGGTCTCCGGTCTCCGAAACGATCTGGTGGGACGTTTCCGGAACAAAGAAGGGTGGGATGCTGGTTGTACTGACCTGCCAAAGAGTTTCCAATTGATAAAGTATAGGGACCCTGCCAGCTGCACTGTTGTGCCTCCTTTACTCTGCGCATTCGGTATTTACACATTCATTACGCAATGTTTGTTGTTTAAAATAAATATCTTTTCCCAAACCATTAAATTTATCGCACCATTTAATTATTTTAATAATTGAACTTCTGGATTTATTTCATGGTTAAATGACCAGAAAGGATCTGCTACGGCCGATTTATCAGCCTGTTTATACTTAATGTTACGAAAATGTTCTTTCGTTCTGGTTTCTAAATTATATTTGTCTTTCCAATATAAACTTTAACACATTCGAAACAAATGAATAAATACCAGATTATTTACTATTAGGAATTTTATCTTTTTGGAGAAATGCAATAAATTTGAATACTATATTTACTTTGAGGAACTAAAGTTACACCAAACTCTTTAACATTTTTGTTTAAATGTATATTAACCCAAGGGTAGTAAGTAATTTTTTAAAAATTATAATTGTCTTTTAGGCATAGCTACGGCGTTTTACAAAAACGTTAGACATTTCTGAGACGCTCTAAAATTTTCGAAAAAATTTCTTTAATTGGTACTTTGGTGGGAGAGGAGGTTCTTTGAAAACTTACGTATCGCAACTTTGTTCCAGTGAAACCTCGACATTGAATGTTTAGTGAAATACAGTACTTCCTGTTGTCTAATATATGCAGGTGACAGAAAAAGTAAAAATTCTACTTTATAAATAGCTACAACTTTTCCAAGATAAGTAGGTAGGCTGTATGTATGTCTAAGATTATTTACTAACATAACCATAAAAAGTGGACATCTTGATCTGCTGTTGCTTTTGCATTAAATCGTCACTCTTCGTGTCGTTCCAAAAGCTTAGGAAAGCTTCTTTCTGTTTTTTTTTTTTTTTTTTTTTTTTTTTTTCACTTAGCAATTTATAACAACCATACTTGCAGCGACAAAAAAAACAGGATTATAAAGCGTTTCACAATGTAGGTACTCTTCGTTATCTTTTTAAAAATAGAAAAATCAAACGCAATGCTCTTATAATGATGCTCTTATGCGAAAGAGGGAAGAGAGAGGAAAAGGGGGTGGGTGGATTTTCCTCCCCATAATTTTTGCCAAAGTATGACGCATTCATGGGACTCGAAAACAAAACTGTCTAATCATTGGTTACCTGAATTAGTGAAGGGGAAATGCTCCATGCACAAAGCGAAGATGGGGTAGATGAACAAAGTGACGTTATTAACTCATAAAAGAAAAGGTTGGGCACTACTGGCTATAACAATCGCACTCGGAATGTTCCTATACAATTATGTTGTTGTTTTCAAATGCCAGGCTTAGGCAATGAAGACATTAGCTCTCTTGCTCTCCACTATATCTGTATAGTGGGAATTATAGCATTGAAACTTTGATTATTTTTATGTTATTCACATCGAGGGCAGGTCGTCGTCCTTGCTTTAGGGTTAAACGCTGCCACTGATTCCCGAGGTCGAGCGTAAAAGTTCGCAGCATGGCTCCTCCGGAAGGGAAGTAAAACCGGTGACCATGTTGAAATTCACGGTACGTAAAGAACCTCGGACCTCTGAGCAAAATTAAGCGGCCCTTCATGCGCAATATAGAATGGGAGACATAGCAGTTAAAGAATATCTAATAAGAAGAAAAGGAAAAAACAAGAACAAGAAGAGATATCATCTAATAAGATATTTTCAGACACTCTATTGTGGCAGCACTGACAAAAAGCAATATATACACGTATACTTTCTCTAAGGTTTAGGTGGGCCATGCTACCTTGGTGATAAAGTAAATAAATGTATTACTGATTTTATACAGTTTGCATGTTCAAATAATAATGCTTCAACTGCAATCCTGCAAATCACAACTATACAAATTGGTGACCCCGACATGATGGTCATAGGAAAACCATGCAACCAATATATGACCATCCTTTTCTTGTCCAAGTTCCGGGAGTGTACAGCATTCCCTGTGAATCTGGGATTACATATATAGGACAAATCGGAAAGACCATCGCTACCAGAATGAACGATCATGAACGGAGCATTCGTTTAATGCAACCTGAGGAGTCTGGACTGACAGAGC
The DNA here is from genome assembly GCA_030765055.1 of Mantis religiosa. Lineage (NCBI taxonomy): Eukaryota > Metazoa > Arthropoda > Insecta > Mantodea > Mantidae > Mantis > Mantis religiosa. The sequence goes on from CM060953.1 coordinate 173,663,200, forward strand.
ATTGATTTGATAAGGACCTTAGAGCCAACTTTCGGGAGACGGCCATCGTGGCAATATGCAGCAGTTACCGAGAGCTGAGAGTTAAGGAGGCAATGGCCGTTTCCTAGGAGAGAAGCACGCTTAATCGGCATGCTGGATTTCAGTTGGAAACCGATCTTAAAAATGGAAATCAGTCGGCTTAATAAGCACATAACTATATAGCTTGATTGTCAAATTAAGGATATCTATGACCAAAATTTCAAAAAACCACCTTTTCCTCTTTTTAGTCTCTAAAACAGTGTAAGTCTTCCTGATTCCAAAGGATGCTTATATAGCAATCCACTTTTAAATGCTCTAAAATAGCTTGAAAGTTACGATAATGCTAGCGTTAGATATGAATTCTAATTCTTTATCCTTGTTTTCTCGATATTGAAGACTTCAGCATTTTTCATCATTTAAGATGCTCCTTGCGTCGCAGTTTTAGTGTTAGACTAAGCAAACTTGCTGCACACGTTCATAGAGACACAGTGATTAGACATTGCCCTGGGTTTTACTGTGAGATGCATTTAAGCAAACTCTCTTTAGCTACCCCAAAAACAGACAAAATACTGCGCCTCTTCAAAATATTTTCAGTGGGAAGGTCAGATCTCCTAAATATATTTAAGAAACCATGGTTTTAATAAACAGGCGAGTAAAATATTTGCCTAATTCTTCATATTAACATTACAATTTTATATACCAAATAAATTAAAATTTAAAAATTTAAAATTCGTTGTTGATTTTTTACCTCAATTTAGTGTTTATTAACTTTTCTTATTCATTTTAAATCTACATAAATAATGGTACATAAATCTGGTAGTAGTAACGCAAATATTTGGACGTTGTCACTCAGGAGAGAGTGTGTAGCCAAAGCACTGCGCTCCTATAGTTGATTCAAATCTGTTTATAACGATAATAATTTCTACTTCACACCTTGAGGCAGTCACTGTGACCTGGAGGAATGCGTCCAATCACATACACCTTCTCACCACTCAACTCAGCAGTTTGAAGCCCTTTGATAAGCCATTGCAAGCCTTGTGTATCTGCGCTGTTCAGTAGCAGCCACCAGTTTTTGTTACTGCAGTAGTTTATGTTGAGTGATAACACTCTGAAACCTGGCCGAAACCAGAACAACTATTAGTCTTATGGTGTCTGACACAGAAGAAGGCAACAATCTTATCCATTGAGTATACATTCCACGCATAGCGACGAGTGCCAAGTCATTCTGAATGAATGGTGGTGATAAAATGGTAAACTGAGCTGGGAATATTGGTATTCCTAGGAAAGTCTGCAAAGCTGGTTCAGTTTCCTTCAAGATCATTAAATTTTCTACGCACGTTTGATTCCAACTTCAAGTGGAGGTAGATTTCCTGGCCACAAGATGTACACTATGTCAGGGCGGATGCTACGAATGTGCTATACCATGTGATCTACTGTTCTCTTGGTTGTGTCACACTTGCGATAATCTGCCCAGCGTCCCGCTGAGCCTGGGCATTCAGTGCAGGACCATTTGTAAGACGAGTGCATAGGGCTTCCTTACAGTCTGCATTCGTACCCTCTTGGTAGTAAAGATCGAGGTGTGTGTCCGAAAGGTGCAGCACTTTTAATGTTGGTACACCCAGCGTTGGAACTGGAGCTGGAATAGCCACTGGTTTTGGAACTGTGTACCTTCCATTCACGGTGTGGGTTGCACACATCTTCAAAAGCGTCACCAATTTGCAAAGCCGCATATCTCCTCTGGACCAAGAGTTATCCTCCTCAGGACATAAACTGCTTCACCCCCGAACTAGATGATGCCCTCACTTAATCTGGGGTCTGTATCTTGAGGCCGATGCAGAACTGGTATCTTATCTTGACAATATCATTTCGTGTCTTCCCTGTACGAATGTAGTGCTATAGTAGACAAACTCCTGCTTGGGTACCAGGCAAGAGACTTTGGACATGACACTGGTCTCCACTCCTTGAATTACTTGCTTCAAGTTGAGCAGTCGCAATATCTTGTCAACGATCCTCGTTAAGTGCCGATCACTCCTAAAGTTTCCATGCTGTGTACTGTGTAGTTCATTCAGCAATCTTGTATAGCTGATCTCTGTATCCCATGTTAGAGCTGTTTAAGACGTCTTTCTGAATTATCAGCGTTTGTAGGAAAATAGAGGCGTATTCAATTAACTATCGCCATACAAATAACATACACCATATTCGAAAAAAGAATTTTAGTCAGTGTTCCTTTCCTTATATGAAAAAAAAAACAATGGCTGCTGTTATAAACAAAAACAATTGCTTACCGAATCAGAATTAGGTGACAAGAAACTGCTGCTCCCTTGTATTAATATATATATATATATATATATATATATATATATATATATATATATATATATATATATATATATATATATATGTAATATATAACACCATCACTCCAAATTATAATAAAATATGTTTATAAGATATTTCTTAATCTTTTTTCAGTTGTTCATTTTCTACTTCCTGCAATTTACACTGCCTCCTGATATCACCAATTAGTCCAAAGAGTTTCTATATCATAACAGTGCTATCTACAAAACCATCTTAGCTACTCCGAGAAGCGAGAAACTTAACAGGATCGCAGGCACAGCATGATTTCTTAAGAACAATATTTATTCAAATGCTACCAGTTTTGCGGCATTCCATTTTAGGATCTAGTGATAATCTAGATAATCTTGCAACCATGATGATTAAATAATCGAGTTCTCTGGACCCACACATACCGTTTACAGTGCTCAATGTGATCAACCAAACGATGCAGAACGAACTGCTCTAATAGCATCACACAGTGATAGATAGTCACGTTTAGAAGTACAAATAGCAGAACTGATCTCCACAACCAAGGAACTAAAAACGAAATACGGTTCAAGGTTACGCTCACGGACTCCAAGAAGATGTAACCCAAAGGTATCTTTTTGTTGGTACCACTTCAAATTTAGGATTTAACTCGTAGAAAATGTGTAGTGTTTAACACCCACTTTTACTACATACGGCACCGCAGGCGGTGACACTGATGATATATGAGATGAAGATGGAGCACCGGTGGAATGAGATGGCTGGGGAAACCGGAGGTCCCGGAGAAAACCAGCCCCAGCGCCGTGTTGTCCATCACAAATCTCACTTTGCGGTCGACTGGAATCGAACCCGGGCCGCCTTGTTTAACTCGTGGTGCAGGAAATAACAGATCACATGGACATATGAACTATTAGCATTTTTCAAGAATCTCAAATAAAAGCCTTGTGGACTCTATACTGTTGGCCCATCCTTCTTCGAAATTACATCTAACGCTTCTGATTTTGCTAATGGGTGCTCCACTTCATAAAGTTTGACAAAACACATTGGAACCTCTTGCTATCTTCTCGAACTAAACAACGCGTAAAACAACTATTCTACGTATGACAGTGAACTTCCAGCCATGAGCTCTGCAGTAAAACACTTTCAAAACATGCTCGAATGTAGAATTTTCTCCACTTACATTTATGTTCAAACAACATAAGTTGTTACGTTGTCACTGGAAAGGGAATGTGTGGCAGCACTGATTGATAAAGAGTAATATATGCATGAGTAGCGGACTAAGGCAGCATGCCTTTGTTCCTGGCCACGGAAAGCGGCCCGGGTTCGATCCCACCCATGTGGTGGGGATTTTAGGTCCCAGGTATAGGACCGGTGCCCACTCTGCATCGTGAGGAAAGTGAGGAGTTTACGCTAAGCGGCCCTAGTCACGGAAACCAACGTTCCGGCTGGGGGATGCCGAGATGCTGACATCTCCTCCCCGTTATCGTTGGATGATTGTCCACTTCTGCCGTCCGTAAGTGGGCGTGAGGCCGGCAGTCGGGTTGGTAGGACTTGGCCCTTTAAGGGCTGTGGCGCCATGGGTTATTAAAATATATACATGCATAAGTTCTGCAGGGTTCTGAGGTAGGCCGTGCTACCTTGATGATAAACAAATGTAAATAGATGTGTTATTGATTTTATACAGTTTGTATTTTCAAATAAATTCTTCCAACTACAACTCTACATCTTGCACCTTGCACCCTTGCACCTACAAGGAAACCGCCATTTAGATAATTTCTGTAATGTTTACCTTAGTTAACATGATGCAGATAGAGATAGACGAATAAAAAGAATAATTTGTAGAAGGATAGAGTGTCATATGAGGGCAATACAGATTTTAATTGCCTTTTAACTGCACATTGTCATATCGGCGCCATTTTTACAACTGGAACACACTGCCCTGATTTTTCTTTGGGTTTTTAAACCTTTGATCTCTATCTCTCTCTCCCTCACACACACACACACACACACACACACACACACACACACACACACACACACACACACACACACACACACACACACACACACACTTCCAGACGCCAGGGAGGACAGAGAATAACCCTGGCTAGAGAAAAAGCCTGCCCCCAGTCGTGAATCGAACTCGAGACACCTCTCACATCATGTGCTCTTCTGAGCTAGAAGCTAGGCAACTACTGAATTGATATTGGAGTTTGACTCATAAAACAAGTTAAAATTAGCTTCGAATAATTTGCTTGAAAAGGAAGCCTTGAGTGGTCAGTGATCTGGCTTCTCAATCCACAAGTTCCCGGGTTCAATCCCTATTTCCTGCGGATGAGGGAACTTTGTTTAATTAGAATCATCACCTACCCTCCCAGAGTGAGTTCAAACCTGTGTTAAATGAAGAAATTAAAAAAAAATAAAAAATAAAACATACGTTAAAGAACCTACGTTACTAGTTAGGATGTCAATACAAATAAAAACAAAATTTTAAAGAATAAAGCAGGACAGCCCATGCGGTTTCTTCTGCGGCCCACATTCGGGAAGTACAGGTTCCATTCCCGTGACCGACCAAGTTAATCCATTGGTTTTTTAGGGGTTTTCCTGGGTCGCCAGGCGAATGCTGGATAGGTTAATTATATCCCCCGAATTTTGTGTCCCTCCATTTCATCTCCATTATCACTTCATATCATCTCTCATCTGGTGGTCTCTTTCAGGGTAGAAGAGTCGGCGGGCACCTCGGCGTTGCATGGCAGGATGATATGCTCTTTAGAACTTGCTTCTGCGGTAGGACGGTCTACGGTCTCCGAAACGATCTGGTGGGACGTTTCCGGAACAAAGTAGGGTGGGATGCCGGTTGTACTGGCCGGCCAAGGAGTTTCCAATTGGTAAAGTATAGGGAACCTGCCAGCTGCACTGTTGTGGCTCCTTTGGACGGCGCATTCGGTATTTCAAATTCATTACGCAATGTTTGTTTAAAATAAATATCTTTTCCCAAACCATTAAATTTATCGCACCATTTAATTATTTTAATAATTGAACTTCTGGATTTATTTATTTATTTATTTCATGGTTAAATGACCATGTGTGGCACTACTGGCTATAACAATCGCACTCGGAATGTTCCTATAGAATTATGTTGTTGTTGTTGTTGTTGTTGTTGTTGTTGTTGTTTTCAAATGCTAGGCTTTGGCAATGAACACATTAGCTCTCTTGCTCTCCAATATTTCTGTAAAGTGGGAATTATAGCATTGAACCTTTGATTATTTTTATGTTATTCACATCGAGTGCAGGTCGTCGTCCTTGCTTTAGGGATAAACGCTGCCACTGATTCCCGAGGTCGAGCGTAAAAGTTCTCAGCATGGTTCCTCCGGAAGGCAAGTAAAACCGGTGAGCATCTTGAAATTCACGGTACGTAAAGAACCTCGGGCCTCTGAGCAAAATTAAGCGGCCCTTCATGCGCAATATAGAATGGGAGACATAGTAGTTAAAGAATATCTAATAAGAAGAAAAGGAAAAAACAAGAACAAGAAGAGATATCATCTAATAAGATATATTCAGACACTCCATTGTGGCAGCACTGACAAAAAGTAATATATATACACGTATACTTTCTCTAAGGTTTAGGTAGGCCATGCTCTCTTGGTGATAAAGTAAATAAATGTATTACTGATTTTATACAGTTTGCATGTTCAAATAATAATGCTCCAACTGCAATCCTGCAAATCACAACTATACAAATTGGTGACCCCGACATGATGGTCATAGGAAAACAATGCAACCAATATATGACGATCCTTTTCTTGTCCAAGTTCCGGGAGTGTACAGCATTCCCTGTGGATGTGGGATGTCATATACAGGACAAATCGGAAAGACCATCGCTACCAGAATGAACGATCATGAACGGAGCATTAGTTTAATGCAACCTGAGGAGTCTGGACTGACAGAGCATTGATTTGATAAGGACTTTAGAGCCAACTTTCGGGAGACGGCCATCGTGGCAATATGCAGCAGTTACCGAGAGCTGAGAGTTAAGGAGGCAATGGCCATTTCCTAGAAGAAAAGCACGCTTAATCGTGATGCCCGATTTCAGTTGGAAACCGGTCTTAAAAACGGAAATCAGTCAGCTTAATAAGCACATATCTATACAGCTTGATTGTCAAATTAAGGATATGTATTGTGGCAACCCTGTATGGGTTGTCAGACCTGGCGACTGGCTTAACTTTGTTCGTTGGCTGCGCTGGGGAGGGGGGATGGCATATCCTCTTCCCCCAGACGACCGGCCGCCACCAGCGTGAGAGGATGTGTTTGTAGCAACCCTCCGGAACACAAACCTCATTGAATGTAAGTTGTCTGGGATTATTAAACCTCTTTTTAAAATGCATTTGTGAGTTTTCCTTCGCTGGACCTTCCACCTTTCACCACCATGCAGGTAAGCTAGTTATCAGTAAAATAACATGTCCACCCTACCGCGTGGTGTAACTAGTGTTTGTTGAGATAGTTTAGCTCTACCGCTACGGATTCCCCCCCAAAGCTAATAAATATTAAATCTATTCTAATGTAGGGTGTGACATATTGGTGGAGACGCGGGTAAGATCTCAAAATTTTTTTTTTTCTCCTTGCTTTAGTCCGGTTTTTATGAAAAAAATTTGAATGTATACGGTGGTGAAAGATGGAGGAAACATGGCCGACCGCGTGGTGTTCAATTAGTTAGAAATTCTAATCTGGTCATCGTCTCGTAATCCTTTAACTTTTGGTCTGTTTTTTATTTGATTTCTTCAATAGTAAACTTATTTCATAATATTGTGCTAAATTTTTTTTTTATAACTACATGGAAATTGATAATGGACACCACGTGGTCACGTGTTGATTTTCAAGGGACGCTGTGTGAGTTTTGGCAGTAAAATTCAAAGTAAATAGTTTCTTTTTGGTGTTTTTGTGAAGGATGCACTTCATTTTTGTGTTCATTCCAGTTGGTAATTCTGCTTATTTTATTCTGGTGTCCAGTGTTACTTAAAAGTAAGTCAAAATGCCTAAGAAAACGCGGCAATCATCCAATGTGCCAGTTACAATGGATTCACATGATGTAATAGCTTCGACTTCTGCTTTAGCTAATCAAAGTGCACATGTACCTAGTAATTTAGAAGTATCCATGGCACCTAATGTTAATCAGACTCAGACAATGCAAGTTTCTCGACCTTTTATTGATCCACCCTGTTTTGACAGGATAGCACTGATATCTCCTTCAGAATTTTTGAGAAAATTTAACTTAGTTTCTACAGCAAATGGTTGGTCAGATGTACAAAAGTTGAAGTTTTTCCCATGTTACTTGCGAGACACAGCAGCACTGTGGTACCGAACTTTTTGCCATAGACACCCTGAGCATGATTGGCATTTTCTAACTCAACAGTTTTTGGCAGCTTTTCAAATGTCCAATCAAGATGAATTGTTGGAAATTAAACTTAGGCAGAGGGTACAATTAGAAAATGAACCTGTATTAGATTACATTTATGATGTATTATCCTTGTGTGACCAAGTTAACGCTGCAATGACACAAATGGAGCAGGTAAAAAACTTAGTGAAAGGATTGAAACCTCAGTATGTGCAAGCTTTGCTCCCATTAAATCCACAAACAGTTGAGGAGGTTTTACAAATTATTAAAAGCGTTGATAAAGCTAATTTTTATGTGCAACATAGACAACATTTAGTACAAGCACAAACATCAACTTACACTCCTCCACCTGTGTCATCTGCACCGGTTTTATCACGGTTTGAAAGTGTAAATCACTCTGAACCAGTTATTAATGTTGTTTCCACATTGAGTGAACAGGTCACTAAACTTGCTACCCAAATGCAACAACTTCAGTCTCAATTCACTGCTGCTGCATCTACTGTGCAGCCACCCCCACTTAAGCCTCCAAGATATCATGAAAGGAGACAGCAGGCACCTATTGTGTGTTACAATTGCAACAAGCGTGGTCATATGGCACGTAATTGCTGGACTTCACCATCTGGTTCAAAAAACTCGAGAGGCCCAGCCTCCAACGACATAACCTAGAGGTACCCAAAGTAAGTTCACCTGTGTCTAATGTTGTTTCTCTTCCAGGTCAAATTTTGCAAATTTTGGGGTCCATTGGGGAGTCAAAACTTCCAATTTTGTTGGATACAGGAAGTGCAGTTAGCATTGTGAATGCAGCTCATATCAATGACATTTCTAAAATGAAACCTGTCGAGATTTTGCTTAAAACAGCTGGTAACAAGTTATTAGATGCGCCTTATCAAACAAATTTGAAATTTCAAATTAATGACTTTGTTTTTCAGGAAGATGTGTTAGTGGTAAAAGACTTGGCACATAATCTCATTTTGGGTAATGACTTTCTAACTTCACATAAAGTTACCATTGATTATTCTTATGCAGAAGTTAAGATTCAAACTCATGAGGGAGAAATGGTACACATTCCTTTTGAAACAACATGTGGTGGTCCCTTTACAGATATTGCTGTGATTCCATTGAATGATGAGGTACAGATAGTTAATAAAGTTTCTGTTGTAAAAGATGTTAAATTGCCACCGCTTACTACTTGTTTTGTGGCAGTGCAGCCTTCAGCTGATATTACAAATGAGGTTATGTTCGAGCCTTCTACCAGTATTATGCATAAGAAGAATATTTCTATTCCACTTGTAGTTTGCAAATCTTCAAAGGACTTTGTGATACCAGTACATAATAATTCAGCTGTTCCTCAAACACTTTTTGCTAAAACTGTATTAGCTAATGCTCATGAAGTTGCATTTGTTCAAAGTAACTCAGTTTCACCTAAGGATGTTACTCCATTGAACGCTCCAAAGTTTGAATTTAATGTTAATACCAACTTAACTGAAGCTCAAAAGTCAGATCTTCATAATCTGTTGTTAAAATATGAACATGTTTTTGCCACTTCATTGCAAGATTTAGGCTCAACTAATGTAGCTGAATTTAAAATAGAGGTAAAGGATGAAAAACCTATTAAGCAACGACCCTATAGGGTAGCTCATAAGCAGAAAGAGATTATTTCCCAACAAGTAGAGGAAATGAAAAATGCTGGTATTATTAGAGATTCTCAGTCCCCTTGGTCATCACCTGTTGTGTTGGTAAAGAAAAGATGGCTCTATGCGGTTTTGTGTAGATTATCGTCAACTGAATAAGGTTACAGTAAACTCAGCCTTTCCCTTGCCTCTTATTGATGACCTCCTTAGTTACCTTGGAGAAGCTAAATGGTTTGCTTCCTTAGATTTGTTGTCAGCATACTTTCAAATTCCTTTAGAGGAGAATAGTAAAAAGTATACCTCATTTGTTACTCATGAAGGGCAGTATGAATTTGAACGTTTGTCTTTTGGGCTTGCTAATGCACCAAGATTTTTCAGTTTTGTTGCTGAGAAATTGTTAGGAGACTTGAAATTTAAGAAAGCTTTAGCATATTTGGACGATATTGTTGTTTTTGCCAAAACTTTTGAACAATTATTAGAAAACTTAGAAGCTGTTTTTCAACGTTTGGAAATGCATAATTTTAAACTGAAACCTGGGAAATGTTTCTTTGCTATGGAAAAGATAAAGTTATTGGGTTTTGAAGTATCTAAAGATGGAATTTCCCCAGATTCTGAGAAAGTTACAGTGATCAAAGAACTACCACGCCCAAAGAATGTTAGAGACGTGAGAAAAGTTTTGGGTTTGTTCAATTTCTACAGGAAATTTATTAAGAATTACTCTTACATTGCCCATCCATTGATTCAGCTGACCAAGAAAAGTCAAAGTTTTATTTGGGGCCCGGATCAGCAAACAGCATTCCAGCAGTTAAAGAACTCTCTTGTTTCTGCTCCTGTGTTGGCTCATTATAATCCTGGAGCCTATACAGAATTACACACTGATGCTAGTGGTCTAGGAATAGGATGTGTTTTACTACAGAAAGTAAATGATAATCTTAGACCTATTGCATATGCTTCTAGAACTTTGTCAAAATGTGAAAGAAATTACAGTGTACCAGAGTTAGAGCTTTTGGCAATCGTTTTTGGGTTAACACATTTCAGGACTTTTGTGTATGGCTATAAAGTGCATGTTATTTCAGACCATCACTCCCTTTGTTATCTGAACAATTTAAAGGATTTGACAGGCCGGTTGGCTCGATGGAGTCTAAAGTTACAGGAATTTGATTATGATATATGTTACAAATCTGGTAAGAAACATAATGATGCAGATGTTTTGTCAAGGTTCCCTGTGTTACAGCCTGAAGAACATCAAATTGAACAACTTGATGAGCTAATTACCTGTTTGCTATCACCAGTTGAGGTTGCTCAGAAACAAAATGATGATCCAGTTCTGACTCCAATTATTAATGCCCTTAAGGATCCTGAATCTGCTCCTGCTAAGGTTCAACGTCAAGCTTCTACCTATATTTTGAAAAGTGATGTCTTGTACAGAAAAAATTCGAGTTCTACTGGTCCCTTGCATTTACTAGTCATTCCTGAGGTGTTAAAGCATGAAATTTTGTCCTCATGTCATGATGATCCACTATCTGGTCATTTAGGTTTTTCTAAAACTTTTAGTAAGATTAATTCAAGATACTACTGGATAGGTATGAAAAAAGATATTGAGCATTTTGTGAAAACTTGTCCAAGTTGTCAGTCTAGGAAGGCACCTAAGAATCAAAAACCTGCTGGTCTTTTGCAGCCTATTCCAGTTAACTTTATTGGAGAACGTTGGGGAATAGATTTGTTAGGCCCTTTGCCTCGTTCTATGTCGGGTCATAAGTATATCATAGTTGCTACAGAATATGCTTCTAGGTGGGTTGAAGCTGCCCCTCTCTCTTTGGCTACCATTCCCCAGGTTACTAAGTTCATCTTACATCAGATTATTTGCAGGCATGGGGCCCCTGCCATGTTACTGTCTGATCGTGGTAGTGTCTTTCTGAGTGAAGTAACCCAGGAACTCTTGAAAGCTTTGTCAGTTTCCCCTCATTTTACTAGTGCATACCACCCTGCATGCAACGGCCTTACTGAACGATTTAACCAGACTTTACTAAATTGTCTTAGTCATTTTGTGGATTCAAATCAGCGCAATTGGTCTAATGTTTTACCATATGTGATTTTTTCATACAATTCTTCTGTTCAGGAAACTACAAAATTTTCACCATTCTATTTGATATATGGTCGTGAACCTTCCTTACCAAATCAGGTGCAACTTCAGGCCACTTCAAATGATTTATTTGTTCGGCAAACTTTGGAAGAGATTCAGAAAGCTCGTGAAGTAGCCATCCATAATATTAATCAGCAACAGATTAAACAGAAAGAAAGATATGATGCTAAGCATAGAGATACTCATTTTGCAGTAGGTCAGCTTGTTAAGATTTTTACTCCAATTAGGAAAAAGGGAAAATGTACCAAATTGCTTCATAGATATTTTGGGCCTTTTGAAATTGTTCGACAAATTACTCCTGTTACTTATGTGGTTCGTCGACCAAATGCTCCTAGAGTTAAGGAACAATCAGTACATGTTTCTAGGATATTCCCATATTTTGATCCTGTGGGACCATATAGACTGTAAATGCATTTTGCTTTTCTTTTGTGTCACATCAAATGTAAAAAGGTTGTATGTAAAGTATATTGTCCCTTGATTTCTGAGTGTGAATTTTGAGATTTAGTGTATAGTGTGCTAAGCTATTTTGTTTTGGAATATGATGTATATTATTGGCAAATGGCAATACTTGGATAGATGTTTGATGAATTAGATGTCAAAAGTTGAACATACAATTGTTATTATTGAAAGTCACAATTAATTGATATTAAAAGTATATGTTCCCTAATAACTGTTTTGAGTTGAATAACCTCATTTGATGATAAATTTTACAATGATTAGGAAATTGAAATTTTGTTTATTAATTTTAAGTTTACATTCTGGAATAGTGCTGTGCTACCTTGATAAGAAGGATGAATGAAATTATGTGTGATTATGTGAAAGATGTAGAGGTAAAGTTTATCTGGTTAATGGGGTTGCTGTAATGTGCCCGTTAATCCAGTGTTTTAGGCTCGATAAATGGCTGAAATGTGCTTATCGATGCAAGTAATTAAGTGTATTTTTTGAGTTTTGTTTAGCATTGGTGCTGAAATGTGCATGCTAAGATGATGAGGAAAACCTGAATCACAGAGAGGTTTGTGAATGACTGTTATGAAGCTGAGACCTGGGGATGTTCTGTTTGTCATCCTCGCCATAGTTACCAGGTATTTGTGAGATAGCACATTACTAGTACAGATGTTTACTTTGTCTCTTTATTGCAGGATGCTAATAGTTTGAACATTTTGATAAAATTGTTTTGCATTAAGAGTGATATATATTTTGGAGTTGTGTGATTACCAGTATGCTTTAATGGTTTATTGAATTCTAAGTTTTATGTTGAAAAGCAAAAGTACCCTTCAATGTATACAAAAGTTTTAGAATAGGCTAAGACATGATACTATATTTTCTCTTTTGTGTATCTAGGATGTGAAATTTTGAGGCCCCAGAACTTAATTTTTCTTTCAGTTTTGTTCTATGTATTGTGTTGTAGAACAATTTTTTTTTTTTTTTTTTTCCGTTGGGGTAGTAATGTGACAGTAGTTTTGTTGGCATGCAAAATGTTGATGTTAGTAGATTGTAAGTAGTTTTGTTGATTTGAAAGGTAGTAGTACTGATGATATTAAGTAGTGCGCGCACATAATAAATATGATTGAAATTATAATGGTAAAACAAAGAGAAAAACTGAGCTCATTTTTGTTTAAGTGTACACGTCAGTTTTGTTAAAAAGTTTATGGCCACGTGTAATATTTTGGGGTACCCCTCTAATTGTAAGTTTTGGTATTTTGAAAATTTGTAATATTTTTATTCAATGTTTTGGAAGGTCAAATTATTTTGTGCTGTATGTGTATTGTATTATTTCTACCCTAAGGGGTTTTTGTAAAGTTTTGATTGTGACATTCCTATGTTTTATGTATTCTTTTGTGAAGATTATTTTGTGAAGATTATTTGATTTATCTTGTCAAAATTTGTAAGCTATATATTTTGCCGAGTGATGGAAATTATCTTAGTTTTATCATGTAACTTGCTACCCAGATGGGGTGTACCTAATTTTTTGTATTATTTAATATTGTTCAGAAGTGAAGTTTGTTTTTAATGATGTAGTTGTCTTCTGTAATTGACGTACACTTATATTTTTGGAAATAATGTAGTATGATGATACGTATCAAGCCAGCCCTATTTATCTGCGTTCCTGCTGCACCACACTGTTCCTGCCGAACTGTTTGCACCATGGGAGTACTAAACCTGCCACACTGCCTTGTGTCATCGGGCTCTGGTCCGCCCTTTATGACCACTGTTCGTCAGAGCTTTGGCAGCTATTAGTGCTGTCACTTCGTACCTGTGTTGGGGGCAGAAGAACTATTAATGCCCCATATTGTTATTCAGTGTAGAGCAAGTACAATTGTGCTCAATTCAGTGGTCTTTATTCATCAGTGACTGCAGTGCAAGCTTCAAGTTTTTTTATTACATTTGTGAGACCAGTGGGAATGGAATGTACTGTTCAGGCAGGTTGTGAAACTTTTTTTTGCTTGGTGCAGTAGTGGTGAAAAGTGCTGAACTTCATTTATTTTTCTTTTAGGGCTTTTTAATTAAAGTTATAGACAGACACTGGAGTAAAGAAACGAATGTGTAACGTCAAGAGACAAGATTTATGTGTATAATACTGTTTGTGATGTTTGTATGCTAATTTTTTTTGTTCCATCACTCGAGCGAGTTTCTTTTCATTTGTTATTAATTGTTCTGTTGACCCTGGGTCAACAGCTTGTGGTCCGGGGGGAGGTGTGGCAACCCTGTATGGGTTGTCAGACCTGGCGACTGGCTTAACTTTGTTCGTTGGCTGCGCTGGGGAGGGGGGATGGCATATCCTCTTCCCCCAGACGACCGGCCGCCACCAGCGTGAGAGGATGTGTTTGTAGCAACCCTCCGGAACACAAACCTCATTGAATGTAAGTTGTCTGGGATTATTAAACCTCTTTTTAAAATGCATTTGTGAGTTTTCCTTCGCTGGACCTTCCACCTTTCACCACCATGCAGGTAAGCTAGTTATCAGTAAAATAACATGTCCACCCTACCGCGTGGTGTAACTAGTGTTTGTTGAGATAGTTTAGCTCTACCGCTACGGATTCCCCCCCAAAGCTAATAAATATTAAATCTATTCTAATGTAGGGTGTGACAGTATTACTAAAATTTCAAAAAATCAGCTTTTCCTCTTTTTAGTCTCTAAAACAGTGTAAGTCTTCCTGATTCCAAAGGATGCTTATATAGCAATCCACTTTTAAATGCTCTAAAATAGCTTGAAAGTTACGAGAATGCTAGCGTTAGATATGAATTCTAATTCTTTATCCTTGTTTTCTCGCTATTGAAGACCAGCATTTTTCATTATTTAAGATGCTCCTTGCGTCGCAGTTTTAGTGTTAGACTAAGCAAACTTGCTGCACACGTTCATAGAGACACAGTGAGTAGACATTGCCCTGGGTTTTATTGTAAGATACATTTGAGCACACTTTCTTTAGCTACCTCAGCTAAGTCAAAATACTGCGGCTCTTCAAAATGTTTTCAGTTGGCAGGTCAGATCTCCTAAATATATTTAAGAAACCATGTTTTTAATAAACAGGCGAGTAAAATATTTGCCTAGTTCTTCATATTATCATTACAATTTTATATACCTAATAAATTAAAATTTAAAAATACAAAATTTAAAATTCGTTGTTGATTTTTACCTCAATTTAGTGTTTATTAACTTTTCTTATTCATTTTAAATCTACATAAATAATAGTACATAAATCTAGTAGTAGTAACGCAAATATTTGGATGTTGTCACTGAGGAGAGAGTGTGTAGCCAAAGGACTGCGCTGATATAGTTGATTCATGTCTGTTTATAACGATAATAATTTCTACTTCACACCTTGAGGCTGTCACTGTGACCTGGAGCAATGTATGCAATCAAATGCACTTTCTCACCACTTAACTCAGCAGCTTGAAGCTCGTTGATAAGCCATTGCAAGTCTTTGTGGATCTGCGCTGATCAGTGGCTGCCACCAGTTTTTGTTACTGCAGTAGTTTATGTTGAGTGATAACACTCTGAAACCTGGCCGAAACCAGAACACCTAGTAGTCTTATGGTGTCTGACACAGAAGAAGGCAACAATCTTCTCCATTGAGTATACATTCTACGTACAGCCACGAGTGCCAAAGTCATTCTGAATGAATGGTGGTGGTAAAATGGTAAACTGAGCTGGGAATATTGGTATTCCTGGGAAAGTCTGCAAAGCTGGTTCAGTTTCCTTCAAGATAATTAAATTTTCTACGCACGTTTGATTCCAACTTCAAGTGGTGGTAGATTTCCTGGCCACAAGATGTACACTATGTCAGGGCGGATGCTAGGAATGGTCTATACCATGTGATCTACTGTTCTCTTGGTTGTGTCACACTTGCGATAATCTCCCCAGTGTCCTGCTTCAGCCTGGGCATTCACTGCATGACCATTTGTAAGACGAGTGCATAGGGCTTCCTTACTGTCTGCATTCGTACCCTCTTGGTAGTAAGGTTCGAGGTGTGTGTCCGAAAGGCGCAGTACTAAATGTTGGTACACCCGGCGTTGGAACTGGAGCTGGACTAACCATTGGTTTTGGAACTGTGTTCCTTCCATTCACGGTGTGGGTTGCACACATCTTCAAAAGCGTCACCAATTACATAGCTGCATAACTCCTCTGGACCAAGAGTTATTCTCTTCAGGACATGAACTACTTCACCCCCGAACTAGATGATGTCCTCACATACTCTGGGGGTCTGTATCTTGAGGCTGATATAGAACTGGTATCTTATCTTGACAATATATTTCGTGTCTTGCCAGTACGGATGTAGTGCTGTAGTAGACAAACTCCTGCTTGGGTACCAGGCAAGAAACATTGGACATGACGCTGGTCTCCACTACCTGATTTACTTGCTTCAAGTTGAACAGTCGCAATTCCTTGTCAACGATCCTCGTAAGTGCCGATCACTCCTACAGATTCCATGCTGTTTACTGTGTAGTTCATTCAGCAATCTTGTATAGCTGATCTCTGTATCCCATGTTAGAGCTGTTTACGACGTCTTTCTGAATTATCAGCGTTTGTTGAAAAATAGAGGCACAATAAATAAGCTATGGCCATATAAATAACATACACCATATTCGAAAAAAGAATTTTAGTCTGTGTTCCTTTCCTTATATGAAAAAAAAAAACAATGTCTGTTGTTATAAACAAAAACAATTGCTTACCGAATCAGAATAAGGTGACAAGAAACTGTTGCTCTCTTGTATTACTATTTATTAATTATATATATGTAAATATAATATATAACAACATAACTGCAAATTATAATAAAATATGTTTATAAGATATAACTTAATCTTTTTTCAATTGTTCACTTTTTACTTCCTGCAATGTACACTGCCTCCTAAAATCACCAATTGGTTCAAAGAGTTTCTATATCATAACAGTGCACTCTACAAAACCATCACAGTTACTCCGAGAAGCGAGAAACTTAAGGAACGCAGGTACAGCATGATTTCTTAAGAACAATATTTATTCAAATGCTACCAGTTTTGCCGCATTCCACTTTAGCATCTAGTGATAATCTAGATAATCTTGCAACCATGATGATAAAATAATCGAGTTCTCTGGACCCACAAATACCGTTTACAGTTCTCAATGTGATCAACCAAACGATGCAGAACGAACTGATCTAATAGCATCACACAGTGATAGATAATCACGTTTAGAAGTACAAATAGCAGAACTGATCTCCACAATCAAGGAACTAAAAACGAAATACGGTTCGAGGTTACGCTCACGGACTCCAAGAAGATGTAACCCAAAGGTATCTTTTTGTTGGTACCACTTCAAATTTGGGATTTAACTCGTGGAAAATGTGTAGTGTTTAACGCCCACTTTTACTACATACGGCACCGCAGGCGGTGACACTGATATATGAGATGAAGATGGAGCACCGGTGGAATGAGATGGCGGGGGAAACCGGAGGTCCCGGAGAAAACCAGTCCCAGCGCCGTGTTGTCCACCACAAATGTCACTTTGCGGTCGACTGGGATCGAACCCGGGCCGCCCTGTTTAACTCGTGGAGCACGAATTAACAGATCACATGGACATATGAACTATTAGCATTTTTCAAGAATCTCAAATAAAAGTCTTGTGGACTCTATACTGTTGGCCCATCCTTCTTCGGAATTACATCTAACGCTTCTGATTTTGCTAATGGGTGCTCCACTTCATAAAGTTTGACAAAACACATTGGAACCTCTTGCTTTCTTCTCGAACTACACAACGCGTAAACGAACTATTCTACGTATGACAGTGAACTTCTAGCCATGAACTCTGCAGTAAAACACTTTCAAAACATGCTCGAATGTAGAATTTTCTCCATTTATACAACCACTTACATTTATGTTCAAACAACATAAGTTGTTACGTTGTCACTGGATTGGGAATGTGTGGCAGCACTGATTGACAAAGAGTAATATATACATGTGTCCTGCGCCGTGGCGTAGCGGGCTAAGGCAGCATGCCTTGGTTCCTGGCCACGGAAAGCGGCCCGGGTTCGATCCCACCCATGTGGTGGGGATTTTAGGTCCCGGGTATATTACCGGTGCCCACTCAGCATCGTGAGGAAAGTGAGGAGCTTACGCTAAGTAAGCGGCCCTAGTCACGGAAACCAACGTTTCGGCTGGGGGGATGCCGAGATGCTCACCACATCTCCCCGTATCCGTTGGATGACTGTCCACTTCTGCCGTCCGTAAGTGGGCGTGAGGCCCGCAGTCGGGTTGGTAGGACTTGGCCCTTTAAGGGCTGTCGTGCCATGGGTTATTATAATATATACATGTATACGTTCTGTAGGGTTCTAAGGTAGGCCGTGCTACCTTTGTGATAAAAAATTTAAATAGATGTATTATTGATTTTATACAGTTTGTATTTTCAAATAAATTCTTCCAACTGCAACTCTACACTGCATTCTAAATATTCCCCTTGCACCTACAAGGAAACCGCCATTTAGATAATTTCTGTAATGTTAACCTTAGTTAACATGATGCAGATAGAGATAGAATAATTTCTAGAAGGATAGCGTGTCATATGAGCGCAATACAGATTTTAATTGCCTTTTAACTGCACATTGTCATATCGGCGCCATTTTTACAACTGGAACAAACTGCCTTGATTTTTCTTTAGGTTTTTAAACCTCTGATCTCTCTCTCTCCCTCACACCCTCACACACACACACACACACACACACACACACACACACACACACACACACACACACACACACACACACACACTTCCAGACGCCAGGGAGGACAGAGAATAACCCTGGCTAGAGAAAAAGCCTGCCCCCAGTCGTGAATCGAACTCGAGACACCTCTCACATCATGTGCTCTTCTGAGCTAGAAGCTAGGCAACTACTGAATTGATATTGGAGTTGGACTCATAAAACAAGTTAAAATTAGCTTCGAATAATTTGCTTGAAAAGAAAGCCTTGAGTGGTCTGTGATCTGGCTTCTCATTCCACAAGTTCTCGGGTTCAATCCCCATATCCTGCGGAGAAGTGGGAACTTTGTTTAGTTAGAATCATCACCTACCCTCCCAGAGTGAGTTCAAACCTGTGTTAAATTAAAAAATTAAAAATAAAAAAAAAAAAAACATGCGATAAAGAACCTACGTTACTAGTGAAGATGTCAATACAAATAAAAACAAAAGTTTAAAGAATAAAGCAGGGCAGCCCGTGCGGTTTCTTCTGCGGCCCACATTCGGGAAGTACAGGTTCGATTCCCGTGACCAAGTTAATCCATTGTTTTTTTAGGGGTTTTCCTGGGTCGCCAGGCGAATGCTGGATAGTTAATTACATCCCCCGAATTTTATGTCCCTCCATTTCATCTCCATTATCACTTCATATCATCTCTCATGTGGTGGTCTTTTTCAGGGTAGAAGAGTCGGCGGGCGCCTCGGCGTTGCATGGCAGGATGATATGCTCTTTATAACTTTCTTCTCCGGTAGGACGGTCTCCGGTCTCCGAAACGATCTGGTGGGACCGCTTCCGGACCAAAGTAGGGTGGGATGCCGGTTGTACTGGCCTGCCAAGGAGTTTCCAATTGGTAAAGTATAGGGACCCTGCCACCTACACTGTTGTGGCTCCTTTGGACGGCGCATTCGGTATTTCCAAATTCATTACGGAATGTTTGTTGTTTAAAATAAATATCTTTTCCCAAACCATTAAATCTATCGCACCATTTAATTATTTTAATAATTGAACTTCTGGATTTATTTCATGGTTAAATGACCAAAAAGGATCTGCTACGCCCGATTTGTCAGTCTGTTTGTACTTAATGTTACGAAAATGTTCTTTCGTTCTGGTTTATAAATTATGTTTTGTCTTTCCAATATAAACTTTAACACAATCGAAACAATTAAATGAATAAATACCAGATTTTTTTATTATTAGGAATTTTATCTTTTTTAGAGAAATGCAATAAATTTTAATACTATATGTACTTTGAGGAACTAAAGTTACACCAAACTCTCTAACATTTTTGTTTAAACGTTTATTAACCCAAGGGTAGTAAGTAAATTTTTAAAAATTATAATCGTCTTGTAGCCATAGCTACGGCGTTTTACAAAAACGTTAGTCATTTCTGAGAAGCACTAAAATTTTCGAAAAAGTTTCTTAAATGGTTAGTTTGGTGAGAGAGGAGGTTCTTTGAAAACTTTCGTATCGCAACTTTGTTCCAGTGAAACCTCGACATTGAATGTTTAGTGAAATACAGTACTTCCTGTTGTCTAATATATGCAGGTGACAGAAAAAGTAAAAATTCTACTTTATAAATAGCTACAACTTTTCCAAGATAAGTAGGTAGGCTGTATGTAGTATGTCTAAGATTATTTACTGAAATAAACATAAAAACTGGGACATCTTGATCTGCTGTTGCTTTTTCATTAAATCGTTACTCTTCGTGTCGTTCCAAAAGCTTACGAAAGGTACTTCCTGTTTTTTTTTTTTTTCAGTTAGTAATTTATAACAGCCATACTTGCAGCGATAAAAAACAGGATTATAAAGCGTTTAACAACGTAGGTACTCTTCGTTAACTTTTAAAAAATAGAAAAATCATACGCAATGCTCTTATAATGATGCTCTTATGAGAAAGAGGAAAGAGAGAGGAAAAGGGGTTGGGCAGATTTTCCTCCCCATAATGATCGCTGAGGTATGACGCATTCATGGGAGTCGAAAACAAAATTGTCTAATCATTGGTTACCTGAATTAGTGAAGGGGAAATGCTCCATGCACAAAGCGACGATGGGGTAGATGGACAAAGTAACGTTGTTAACTCCTAAAAGAAAGATTGGCACTACTGGCTATAACAATGGCACTCGGAATGTTCCTATAGAATTATAGCATTGAACGTTTGGTTATTTTTTGTCATTCACATGGAGTGCAGGTCGTCGTCCTTGCTTTAGGGATAAACGCTGACACTGATTCCCGAGGTCGAGCGTAAAAGTTCTCAGCATAACTCCTCCGGAAGGCAAGTAAAACCGGTGAGCATGTCGAAATTCACGGTACGTGAAGAACCTCGGGCCTCTGAGCAAAATTAAGCGGCCCTTCATGCGCAATATAGAATGGGAGACATAGTAGTTAAAGAATATCTAATAAGAAGAAAAGGAAAAAACAAGAAGAACAGATACCATCTAATAAGATATTTTCATTCTATTGTGGCAGCACTGACAAAAAGTAATACATACACGTATACTTTCTCTAAGGTTTAGGTAGGCCATGCTAACTTGGTGATAAAGTAAATAAACGTATTACTGATTTTATACAGTTTGCATGATCAAATAATAATGCTCCAACTGCAATCCTGCAAATCACAACTATACAAATTGGTGACCCCGACATGATGGTCATAGGAAAACAATGCAACCAATATATGACGATCCTTTTCTTGTCCAAGTTCCGGGAGTGTACAGCATTCCCTGTAAATGTGGGATGCCATGTATAGGACAAATCGGAAAGACCATCGCTACCAGAATGAACGATCATGAACGGAGCATTCGTTTAATGCAACCTGAGGAGTCTGGACTAACAGAGCATTGATTTGATAAGGACCTTAGAGCCAAATTTCGGGAGACGGCCATCGAGGCAATATGCAGCAGTTACCGAGAGCTGAGAGTTAAGGAGGCAATGGCCGTTTCCTAGGAGAGAAGCATGCTTAATCGTCATGCTGGATTTCAGTTGGAAACCGATCTTAAAAATGGAAATCAGTCGGCCTAATAAGCACATATCTATATAGCTTGATTGTCAAATTAAGGATATGTATGACTAAAATTTCAACAAATCACCTTTTCCTCTTTTTAGTCTCTAAAACAGTGTAAGTCTTCCTGATTCCAAAGGATACTTATATAGCAATCCACTTTTAAAAGCTCTAAAATAGCTTGAAAGTTACGAGAATGCTAGTGTTAGATATGAATTCTAATTCTCTATGCTTGTTTTCTCGCTATTGTAGATTTCAGCATTTTTCATCATTGAAGATGCTCCTTGCGTGGCAGTTTTAGTGTTAGACTAAGGAAACTTGCTGCACACGTTCATAGAGACACAGTGATTAGACATTGCCCTGGGTTTTATTGTGAGATGCATTTAAGCAAACTTTCTTTAGCTACCTCAGCTAAGTCAAAATACTGCGACTCTTCAAAATACTTTCAGTGGGCATGTCAGATCTCCTAAATATATTTAAGAAACCATGGTTTTAATAAACAGCCGAGTAAAATATTTGGCTAACTCTTCATATTAACATTACAATTTTATATACCAAATAAATTAAAATTTAAAAATACAGAATTTAAAATTCGTTGTTGATTTTTTATCTCAATTTAGTGTTTATTAACTTTTCTTATTCATTTTATATCTACATAAATAATAGTACATAAATCTGGTAGTAGTAACGGAAATATTTGGACGTTGTCACTCAGGAGAGAGTGTGTAGCCAAAGCACTGCGCTCCTATAGTTGATTCATATCTGTTTATAACGATAATAATTTCTACTTCACACCTTGAGGAAGTCACTGTGACCTGGAGCAATGTATCCAATCAAATGCACTTTCTCACCACTTAACTCAGCAGTTTGAAGCTCTTTGATAAGCCAATTGCAAGCCTTTCTGTATCTGCGCTGTTCAGTACCAGCCACCAGTTTTTGTTACTGCAGTAGTTTATGTTGAGTGATAACACTCTGAAATCTGGCCGAAACCAGAACAACTATTAGTCTTATGGTGTCTGACACAGAAGAAGGCAACAATCTTCTCCATTGAGTATACATTCTACGTACAGCCACGAGTGCCAAAGTCATTCTGAATGAATGGTGGTGGTAAAATGGTAAACTGAGCTGGGAATATTGGTATTCCTGGTAAGTCTGCAACAGTTGGCTCACAGTTTCCTTCCAGATAATTAAATTTTCTACGCACGTTTGATTCCAACTTCAAGTGGTGGTAGATTTCCTGGCCACAAGATGTACACTATGTCAAGGCGGATGCTAGGAATGTGCTATACCATGTGATCTACTGTTCTCTTGTTTGTGTCACACTTGCGATAATCTCCCCAGCGTCCTGCTGCAGCCTGGGCATTCACTGCATGACCATTTGTAAGACGAGTGCATAGGGCTTCCTTACTGTCTGCATTCGTACCCTCTTGGTAGTAAGGATCGAGGTGTGTGTCCGAAAGGTGCAGCACTTTAAATGTTGGTACACCCGGCGTTGGAACTAGAGCTGGAATAGCCACTGGTTTTGTAACTGTTCCTTCCATTCACGGTGAGGGTTGCACACATCTTCAAAAGCGTCACCAATTTGCAAAGCCGCATATCTCCTCTGGACCAAGAGTTATCCTCCTCAGGACATAAACTGATTCACCCCCGAACTAGATGATGCCCTCACTTAATCTGGGGTCTGTATCTTGAGGCCGATGCAGAACTGGTATCTTATCTTGACAATATCATTTCGTGTCTTCCCTGTACGAATGTAGTGCTATAGTAGACAAACTCCTGCTTGGGTACCAGGCAAGAGACTTTGGACATGACGCTGGTCTCCACTCCTTGAATTACTTGCTTCAAGTTGAACAGTCGCAATATCTTGTCAACGATCCTCGTTAAGTGCTGATCACTCCTAAAGTTTCCATGCTGCTTATTGTGTAGTATATTCAGCAATCTTGTATAGCTGATCTCCGTATCCCATGTTAGAGCTGTTTAAGACGTCTTTCTGAATTATCAGCGTTTGTTGGAAAATAGAGGCGCAATAAATTAACTATCGCCATACAAATAACATACACCATATTCGAAAAAAGAATTTTAGTCAGTGTTCCTTTCCTTATATGAAAAACAAAACAATGGCTGCTGTTATAAACAAAAACAATTGCTAGGTGACAAGAAACTGTTGCTCTCTTGTATTAATATTTATTAATTGTATATATATATATATATATGTAAATATAATATATAACACCATAACTCCAAATTATAATGAAATGTGTATAAGATATTTCTTAATCTTTTTTCAATTGTTCACATTTTACTTCCTGCATTTTACACTGCCTCTTGATATCACCAATTAGTCCAAAGAGTTTCTATATCATAACAGTGCCCTCTACAAAACCATCCCAGCTACTCCGAGAAGCGAGAAACTTAAAGGGAACGCAGGTACAGGATGATTTCTTAAGAATAATATTTATTCAAATGCTACCAGTTTTGCCGCATTCCACTTTAGAATCTGGTGATAATCTAGATAATCTTGCGCAACCATGATGATAAAATAATCGAGTTCTCTGTTCTTTCGTTCTGGTTTCTAAATTATATTTTGTCTTTCCAATATAAACTTTAACACAATCGAAACAATTAAATGAATAAATACCAAATTTTTTATTATTAGGAATTTTATATTTTTTAGAGAAATGCAATAAATGTTAATACTATATTTATTTTGAGGAACTAAAGTTACACCAAACTCTTTAACATTTTTGTTTAAATTTTTATTAACCCACGGGTAGTAAATACATTTTTAAAAATTATAATCGTCTTTTATGCATAGCTACGGCGTTTTACAAAAACGTTAGACATTTCTGAGAAGCTCTAAAATGTTCGAAAAACTTTCTTTAATGGATACTTTGGTGAGAGAGGAGGTTCTTTGAAAACTTACGTATCGCAACTTTGTTCCAGTGAAACCTCGACATTGAATGTTTAGTGAAATACAGTACTTCCTGTTGTATAATATATGCAGGTGACAGGAAAAGTAAAAATTTTACTTTATAAATAGCTACAACTTTTCCAAGATAAGTAGGTAGGCTGTATGTATGTCTAGGATTAATTACCAAAATAAACATAAAAACTGGGACATCTTGATCTACTGTTGCTTTTGCATTAAATCGTTACTCTTCCTGTCGTTCCAAAAGCTTAGGAAAGCTTCTTCCTGTTTTTTTGTTTTCAGTTAGCAATTTATAACAACCATACTTGCAGCGATAAAAAACAGGATTATAAAGCGTTTAACAATGTAGGTACTCTTCGTTATCTTTTTAAAAATAGAAAAATAAAACGCAATGCTCTTATAATGATGCTCTTATGCGAAAGAGGGAAGAGAGAGGAAAAGGGGGTGGGCGGATTTTCCTTCCTATAATGTTCGCCGAGGTATGACGCATTCATGGGACTCGAAAACAAAACTGTCTAATCATTGGTTACCTGAATTAGTGAAGAGGAAATGCTCCATGCACAAAGCGAAGATGGGGTAGATGGACAAAGTGACGTTATTAACTCAGAAAAGAAAAGGTTGGGCCCTACCGGCTATAATAATCGCACTCGGAATGTTCCTAGAGAATTATGTTGTTGTTTTCAAATGCTAGGCTTTGGCAATGAAGACATTAGCTCTCTTGCTCTCAAATACTCCTGTATAGTGGGAATTATAGCATTGAACCTTTGATTATTTTTATGTTATTCACATCAGGTGCAGGTCGTCGTCCTAGCTTTAGGGATAAACGCTGCCACTGATTCCCGAGATCGAGCGTAAAAGTTCTCAGCATGGTTCCTCCGGAAGGCAAGTAAAACCGATGAACATTTCGCAATTCACGGTACGTAAAGAACGTCGGACCTCTGAGCAAAATTAAGCGGCCCTTCATGCGCAATATAGAATGGGAGACATAGTAGTTAAAGAATATCTAATAAGAAGAAAAGGAAAAAACAAGAAGAGCAGATATCATCTAATAAGATATTTTCAGACACTCTATTGTGGCAGCACTGACAAAAAGTAATATATACACGTATACTTTCTCTAAGGTTTAGGTGGGCCATGCTACCATGGTGATAATGTAAATAAATGTATTACTGATTTTATACAGTTTGCATGTTCAAATAATAATGCTCCAACTGCAATCATGCAAATCACAACTATACAAATTGGTAACCCCGACATGATGCTCATAGGAAAACCATGCAACCAATATATGACCATCCTTTTCTTGTCCAAGTTCCGGGAGTGTACAGCATTCCCTGTAAATGTGGGATGCCATATATAGGACAAATCGGAAAGACCATCGCTACCAGAATGAACGATCATGAACGAAGCATTCGTTTAATGCAACCTGAGGAGTCTGGACTGACAGAGCATTGATTTGATAAGGACCTTAGAGCCAACTTTCGGGAGACGTCCATCGAGGCAATATGCAGCAGTTACCGAGAGCTGAGAGTTAAGGAGGCTATGGCCATTTCCTAGGAGAGAAGCACGCTTAATCGTGATGCTGGATTTCAGTTGGAAACCGGTCTCAAAAATGGAAATCAGTCAGCTTAATCAGCACATATGTATATAGCTTGATTGTCAAATTAATGATATGTATGACTAAAATTTCAAAAAATCACCTTTTGCTCCTTTTAGTCTCTAAAATAGTGTAAGTCTTCCTGATTCCAAAGGATGCTTATATAGCAATCCACTTTTAAAAGCTCTAAAATAGCTTGAAAGTTACGAGAATGCTAGCGTTAGATATGAATTCTAATTCTTTATCCTTGTTTTCTCGCTGTTGAAGACTTCAGCATTTTTCATCATTTAAGATGCTGCTTGCGTCGCAGTTTTAGTGTTAGACTAAGGAAACTTGCTGCACACGTTCATAGAGACACAGTGATTAGACATTGCCCTGGGTTTTATTGTGAGATGCATTTAAGCAAACTTTCTTTAGCTACCTCAGCACAGTCAAAATACTCCGGCTCTTCAAAATATTTTCAGTGGGCAGGTCAGATCTAAATATTTTTAGGAAACCATGGTTTTAATAAACAGGCGAGTAAAATATTTGTCTAACTCTTCATATTATCATTACAACTTTATACCTCAATTACATTAAAATTTAAAAATACAAAATTTAAAACTCGTTGTTGATTTTTACCTCAATTTAGTGTTTATTAACTTTTCTTATTCATTTTACATCTACATAAATAATAGTACATAAATCTGGTAGTAGTAACGCAAATATTTGGACGTTGTCACTGAGGAGAGAGTGTGTAGCCAAAGGACTGTGCTGATATAGTTGATTCATATCTGTTTATAACGATAACAATTTCTACTTCACACCTTGAGGCAGTCGCTGAGACCTGGAGGAATGTGTCCAAACACATGCACCTTCTCACCACTTAACTCAGCAGTTTGAAGCTCTTTGATAAGCCATTGCAAGTCTTTGTGTATCTTCGCTGTTCAGTAGCAGCCACCAGTTTTTCTTCCTGCAGTAGTTCATGTTGAGTGATAACACTCTGAAACCTGGCCGAAACCAGAACACCTATTAGTCTTATGGTGTCTGACACAGAAGAAGGCAACAATCTTCTCCATTGAGTATACATTCTACGTACAGCCAAGAGTGCCAAAGTCATTCTGAATGAATGGTGGTGGTAAAATGGTAAACTGAGCTGGGAATATTGGTATTCCTTGGAAAGTATGCAACAGCTGGCTCACAGTTTCCTTCAAGATAATTAAATTTTCTACGCACGTTTGATTCCAACTTCAAGTGGTGGTAGATTTTCTGGCCACAAGATGTACACAATGTCAGGGCGGATGCTAGAAATGTGCTGTACCATGTGATTTACTGTTCTCTTGGTTGTGTCACACTTGCGAAAATCTCCCCAGCGTCCTGCTGCAGCCTGGGCATTCTCTGCATGACCATTCGTAAGACGAGTGCATAGCGCTTCCTTACAGTCTGCGTTCGTACCCTCTTGGTAGTAAGGATCGAGGTGTGTGTCCGAAAGGTGCAGTACTTTAAATGTTGGTACACCCGGCGTTGGAACAGGAGCTGGAATAGCCACTGGTTTTGGAACTGTGTACCTTCCATTCACGGTGTGGGTTGCACACATCTTCAAAAGCGTCACCAATTTGCAAAGCCGCATATCTCCTCTGGAACAAGAGTTATCCTCCTCAGGACATAAACTGCTTCACCCCCGAACTAGATGATGCCCTCACTTAATCTGGGGTCTGTATCTTGAGGCCGATGCAGAACTGGTATCTTATCTTGACAATATCATTTCGTGTCTTCCCTGTACGAATGTAGTGCTATAGTAGACAAACTCCTGCTTGGGTACCAGGCAAGAGACTTTGGACATGACACTGGTCTCCACTCCTTGAATTACTTGCTTCAAGTTGAACAGTCGCAATATCTTGTCAACGATCCTCGTTAAGTGCCGATCAGTCCTAAAGTTTCCATGCTGTGTACTGTGTAATTCATTCAGCAATCTTGTATAGCTGATCTCTGTATCCCATGTTAGAGCTGTTTAAGACGTCTTTCTGAATTATCAGTGTTTGTAGGAAAATAGAGGCGTAATCAATTAACTATCGCCATACAAATAACATACACCATATTCGAAAAAAGAATTTTAGTCGGTGTTCCTTTCCTTATATGAAAAAAAAACAATGGCTGCTGTTATAAACAAAAACAATTGCTTACCGAATCAGAATTAGGTGACAAGAAACTGCTGCTCCCTTGTATTAATATATATTAATTATATATATAATATATATAATTATATATATATATGTAAATCTAATATATAACACCATCACTCCAAATTATAATAAAATATGTTTATAAGATATTTCTTAATCTTTTTCAATTGTTCATTTTTTACTTCCTGCAATATACACTGCCTCCTGATATCACCAATTAGTCCAAAGAGTTTCTATATCATAACAGTGCTATCTACAAAACCATCACAGCTACTCCGAGAAGCGAGAAACTTAACAGGAACGCAGGCACAGCATGATTTCTTAAGAACAATATTTATTCAAATGCTACCAGTTTTGCGGCATTCCATTTTAGGATCTAGTGATAATCTAGATAATCTTGCAACCATGATGATTAAATAATCGAGTTCTCTGGACCCACACATACCGTTTACAGTGCTCAATGTGATCAACCAAACCATGCAGAACGAACTGCTCTAATAGCATCACACAGTGATAGATAGTCACGTTTAGAAGTACAAATAGCAGAACTGATCTCCACAATCAAGGAACTAAAAACGAAATACGGTTCGAGGTTACGCTCACGGACTCCAAGAAGATGTAACCCAAAGGTATCTTTTTGTTGGTACCACTTCAAATTTGGGATTTAACTCCTGGAAAATGTGTAGTGTTTAACGACCACTTTTCCTACATACGGCACCGCAGGCGGTGACACTGATGATATATGAGATGAAGATGGAGCACCGGTGGAATGAGATGGCGGGGGAAACCAGAGGTCCCGGAGAAAACCAGCCCCAGCGCCGTGTTTTCCATCACTAATCTCACTTTGCTGTCGACTGGGATCGAAACCGGGCCGCCTTGTTTAACTCGTGGAGCAGGAAATAACAGCTCACATGGACATGTGAACTATTAGCATTTTTCAAGAATCTCAAATAAAAGCCTTGTGGACTCTATACTGTTGACCCATCCTTCTTCGGAATTACATCTAATGCTTCTGATTTTGCTAATGGGTGCTTCACTTCATAAAGTTTGACAAAACACATTGGAACCTCTTGCTTTCTTCTCGAACTAAACAACGCGTAAAAGAACTATTCTACGTATGACAGTGAACTTCTAGCCATGAACTCTGCAGTAAAACACTTTCAAAACATGCTCGAATGTAGAATTTTCTCCATTTATACAACCACTTACATTTATGTTCAAACAACATAAGTTGTTACGTTAACACTGGAAAGGGAATGTGTGGCAGCACTGATTGACAAAGAGCAATATATACATGTGTCCTGCGCCGTGGCGTAGCAGGCTAATGCAGCATGCCTTGGTTCCTGGCCACGGAAAGCGGCCCGGGTTCAATCCCACCCATGTGGTGGGGATTTTAGGTCCCGGGTATATTACCGGTGCCCACTGAGCATCGTGAGGTAAGTAAGCGGCCCTGGTCACGGAAACCAACGTTCCGGCTAGGGGATGCCGAGATGCTGACCACATCTCCTCCCCGTATCGGTTGAATGATCGTCCACCTCTGCCGTCCGTAAGTGGGCGTGAGGCCGGCAGTCGGATTGGTAGCACTTGGCACTTAACGGGCTGTCGCGCAGGGTTCTAAGATTACCCTGGTGATAAACAAATGTAAATAGATGTGTTACTGATTCTTCCAACTGCAACTCTACATCTTGCACCTTGCACCCTTGCACCTACAACGATACCGCCATTTAGATAATTTCTGTAATGTTTACCTTGGTTAATGTAATGTTTACACAGTTTTAGTGTTAGACTAAGCAAGCTTGCTGCACACGTTCATAGAGACACAGTGATTAGACATTGCCCTGGGTTTTATTGTGAGATGCATTTAAGCACACTTTCTTTAGCTACCCCAAAACAGACAACATACTGCGGCTCTTCAAAATATTTTCAGTGGGTATGTCAGATCTCCTAAATATATTCAAGAAACCATGGTTTTAATAAACAGGCGAGTAAAATATTTGCCTAATTCTTCATATTATCATTACAATTTTTATACCAAATAAATTAAAATTTAAAAATACAAAATTTGAAATTCTGGAGCCAAAATTTATTGAGACACAGAGAAACTTATGGCAAATTCAAAAAATGGATGTACTGGGAACCTGTTGTTAAAATATTAGACCAAAATTATTTTGTCGACAGGGACATTTTAGTTGACGTAACCAAAAATAAATAAATTTGACCATACTTTCCAAACCATCAAAAAGAAATTGATAGAATTTGGACTGTGTCATATTTTCACTAAGTTCCATCTGTGATCTAAATCTTAAAAAGTTAGCGTTATTATTTCATTATTTCATAGGTATCCTTAAGTAGTCACGTTTCTATAACCTAACTAGTTTTCTACATTCACGCCATCTCTTGACCTGGTATTTAATTTACTGCAAACAGTCTTTTGTTCAGCAGTATTTATAGTGTTTTGTCGTTGTTGATTTCTTAGCTCAATTCAGTGTTTATTAGCTTTTCTTATTCATTTCATATCTACATAAATAATAGTACATAAATCTGGTAGTAGTAACGCAAATATTTGGAAGTTGTCACTGAGGAGAGAGTGTGTAGCCAAAGGACTGCGCTGTTATAGTTGATTCATATGTGTTTATAACGATAATCATTTCTACTCAACACCTTGAGGCAATCACTGTGACCTGGAGGAATGTGTCCAATCACATGCACTTTCTCACCACTTAACTCAGCAGTTTGAAGTTCGTTGATAAGCCATTGCAAGTCTTTATGTATCTGCGCTGTTCAGTAGCACCCACCAGTTTTTGTTACTGCAGTAGTTTATGTTGAGTGATAGCACTCTGAAACCTGGCCGCACCAGAACAATTTTAGTCTTATGGTGTCTGACACAGAAGAAGGCAACAATCTTCTCCATTGGACATACATTCCACACACAGCCACGAGATGCCAAAGTCATTCTGAATGAATGGTGGTGGTAAACTGGGAATATTGGTATTCCTGGATTGTCTGCAAAGCTGGTTCAGAGTTTGCTTCAAGATCATTAAATTTTCTACGCGTGTTTGATTCCAACTTCAAGTGGTGGAAGATCTTCTGGCCACAAGATGTACACTGCATCAGGGCGGATGCTAGAAATGTGTTGTACCATGTGATCTACTGTTCTCTTGGTGGTGTCACACTTGCTTTACTCTCCCCAGCGTCCTTCTGCAGAATGGGCATTCAGTGCAGGACCATTTGTCAGTCGGGTGCATAGCGCTTCCTTACTGTCTGCATTCGTACCCTCTTGGTAGTAAGGATCGAGGTGTGTGTCCGAAAGGTGCAGCACTTTAAATGTTGGTACACCCGGCGTTGGAACTAGAGCTGGAATAGCCACTGGTTTTGGAACTGTGTTCCTTCCATTCACGGTGTGGGTTGTACACATGTTCACCAGCGTCACCAATTACATAGCTGCATAACTCCTCTGGACCAAGAGTTATTCTCTTCAGGACATAAACTACTTCACCCACGAACTAGATGATGCCCTCACATACTCTTGGGCTCTGTATCTTGAGGCTGATACAGAACTGGTATCTTATCTTGACTATATCATTTCGTGTCTTCCCTGTACGGATGTAGTGCTACAGTAGACAAACTCCTGCCTTGCAACCAGGCAAGAGACTTTGCACATGACGCTGCTCTCCACTACCTGAATTACTTGCTTCACGTTGAACAGTCGCAATACCTTGTCAACGATCCTCGTAAGTGCCGATCACTCCAAAAGATTCCATGCTCTTTACTGTGTAGTTCATTCAGCAATCTTGTATAGTTCATCTCTGTATCCCATGTTAGATCTGTTTAAGACGTCTTTCTGAATTATCAGCGTTTGTTGGAAAAGGTACAATAAATTAACTATGGCCATATAAATAACATATACCATATTCGAAAAAAGTATTTTAGTCAGTGTTCCTTTCCTTATATGAAAAAAAACAATGGCAGCTGTTATAAACAAAACCAAATGCTTACCGATTTAGAATTAGGTGACAAGAAACTGTTGCTCTCTTGTATTAATATTTATTAATTATATATATGTAAATATAATATATAACACCTTAACTCCAAATTATAATAAAATATGTTTATAAGATATTTCTTAATCTTTTTTCAATTGTTCATTTTTACTACATGCATTTTAAACTGCCTCCTGATATCACTAATTAGTCCAAAGAGTTTCTATAACAATGCTCTCTACAAAACCATCACAGCTACTCCGAGAAGCGAGAAACTTAACAGGAACGCAGGTACAGGATGACTTCTTAAGAACAATATTTATTCAAATGCTACCAGTTTTGCCGCATTCCACTTTAGCATCTAGTGACAATCTAGATAATCTTGCAACCATGATGATTAAATAATCGAGTTCTCTGGACCCACACATGCAGTTTACAGTGCTCAATGTGATCAACCAAACCATGCCCAACGAAATGCTCTAATAGCATCACACAGTGATAGATAATCACGTTTAGAAGTACAAATAGCAGAACTGATCTCCACAATCAAGGAACTAAAAACGAAATACGGTTCGAGGTTACGCTCACGGACTCCAAGAAGATGTAACCCAAAGGTATCTTTTTGTTGGTACCACTTCAAATTTGGGATTTAACTCGTGGAAAATGTGTAGTGTTTAACGCCCACTTTTACTACATACGGCACCGCAGGCGGTGACACTGGTGATATATGAGATGAAGATGGAGCACCGGTGGAATGAGATGGCGGGGGAAATCGGAGGTCCCGGAGAAAACCAGCCCCAGCGCCGTCTTGTTCACCACAAATCTCACTTTGCGGTCGACTGGGATCGAACCCGGGCCGCCTTGTTTAACTCGTGGAGCAGGAAATAACAGATCACATGGACATGTGAACTATTAGCATTTTTCAAGAATCTCAAATAAAAGTCTTGTGGACTCTATACTGTTGGCCCATCTTTCTTCGGAATTACATCTAACGCTTCTGATTTTGCTAATGGGTGCTTCACGTTATAGAGTTTGACAAAACACATTGGAACCTCTTGCTTTCTTCTCGAACTAAACAACGCGTAAAAGAACTATTCTACGTATGACAATGAACTTCTAGCCATGAACTCTGCAGTAAAACACTTTCAAAACATGCTCGAATGTAGAATTTTCTCCATTTATACAACCACTTACATTTATGTTCAAACAACATAAGTTGTTACGTTGTCACTGGAAAGGGAATGTGTGGCAGCACTGATTGACAAAGAGTAATATATACATGTGTCCTGCGCCGTGGCGTAGCGGGCTAAGGCAGCATGCCTTGGTTCCTGGCCACGGAAAGCGGCCCGGGTTCGATCCCACCCATGTGGTGGGGATTTTAGGTCCCGGGTATATTACCGGTGCCCACTCAGCATCGTGAGGAAAGTGAGGAGCTTACGCTAAGTAAGCGGCCCTAGTCACGGAAACCAACGTTCCGGCTGGGGGATGCCGAGATGCTGACCACATCTCTTCCGCGTATCCGTTGGATGACTGTCCACTTCTGCCGTCCGTAAGTTGGCGTGAGGCCGGCAATCGGGTTTTTTAGGACTTGGCCCTTTAAGGGCTGTCGCGCCATGGGTTATTATAATAAATGCATGTATACGTTCTGTAAGGTTCTTAGGTAGGCCGTGCTACCTTGTTCATAAACAAATGTAAATAGATGTGTTACTGATTTTATACAGTTTGTATTTTCAAATAAATTCTTCCAACTGCAACTCTACACTGTATTCCAAATATTCTCCTTGCACCTACAAGGAAACCGCCATTTAGATAATTTCTGTAATGTTTACCTTAGTTAACATGATGCAGATAGAGATAGACGAATAACAAGAATAATTTGTAGAAGGATAGTGTCATATGAGCGCAATACAGATTTTAATTGCCTTTTAACTGCACATTGTCATATCGAGCCATTTTTACAACTGGAACACACTGCCTTGATGTTTCTTTAGGTTTTTAAACCTTTGATCTCTCTCTAACTCCCTCACAGACACACACACACACACACACACACACACACACACACACACTTCCAGACGCCAGGGAGGACAGAGAATAACCCTGGCTAGAGAAAAAGCCTGCCCCCAGTCGTGAATCGAACTCGAGACACCTCTCACATCATGTGCTCTTCTGAGCTAGAAGCTAGGCAACTACTGAATTGATATTGGAGTATGACTCATAAAACAAGTAAAATTAGCTTCGAATAATTTGCTTGAAAAGGAAGCCTTGAGTGGTCAGTGATCTGGCTTCTCAATCCACAAGTTCCCGGGTTCAATCCCCATTTCCTGCGGAGAAGTGGGAACTTTGTTTAGTTAGAATCATCACCTACCCTCCCAGAGTAAGTTCACACCTGTGTTAAATTAAAAAATTAAAAAAAAAAAAAAAAACATGCGATAAAGAACCTACGTTACTAGTGAAGATGTCAATACAAATAAAAACAAAATTTTAAAGAATAAAGCAGGGCAGCCCGTGCGGTTTCTTCTGCGGCCCACATTCGGGAAGTACAGGTTCGATTCCCGTGACCGACCAAGTTAATCCATTAGTTTTTTAGGGGTTTTCCTGGGCCGCCAGGCGAATGCTGGATAGGTTAATTACATCCCCCGAATTTTATGTCCCTCCATTTCATCTCCATTATCATTTCACATCATCTCTCATCTGGTGGTCTCTTTCAGGGTAGAAGAGTCGGCGGGCACCTCGGCGTTGCATGGCAGGATGATATGCTCTTTAGAACTTTCTTCTCCGGTAGGACCGTCTCCGGTCTCCGAAACGATCTGGTGGGACCGTTTCCGGACCAAAGTAGGGTGGGATGCCGGTTGTACTGGCCTGCCAAGGAGTTTCCAATTGGTAAAGTATAGGGACCCTGCCACCTACACTGTTGTGGCTCCTTTGGACGGCGCATTCGGTATTTCAAATTCATTACGCAATGTTTGTTTAAAATAAATATCTTATCCCAAACCATTAAATTTATCGCACCATTTAATTTTTTTAATAATTGAACTTCTGGATTTATTTCATGGTTAAATGACCAAAAAGGATCTGCTACGGCCGATTTATCAGTCTGTTTGTACTTAATGTTACGAAAATGTTCTTTCGTTCTGGTTTCTAAATTATATTTTGTCCTTCCAATATAAACTTTAACACAATCGAAACAAATGAATAAATACCAGATTTTTTATTATTAGGAATTTTATCTTTTTTAGAGAAATGCAATAAATTTCAATACTATATTTATTTTGAGGAACTAAAGTTACACGAAACTCTTTAAAATTTTTGTTTAAATGTTTATTAACCCAAGGGTAGTAAATAAATTTTTAAAAATTATAATCGTCTTTTACGCATAGCTATGGCGTTTTACAAAAACGATAGACATTTCGGAGAAGCTCTAACATTTTCGAAAAAGTTTCTTTAATGGGTAGTTTGGTGGGAGAGGGGGTTCTTTGAAAACTTCGTATCGCAACTTTGTTCCAGTGAAGCCTCGACATTGAATGTTTAGTGAAATACAGTACTTCCTGTTGTCTAATATATGCAGGTGACAGAAAAAGTAAAAATTCTACTTTATAAATAGCTACAACTTTTCCAAGATAAGTAGGTAGGCTGTATGTAGTATGTCTAAGATTATTTACTAAAATAAACATAAAAACTGGGACATCTTGATCTGCTGTTGCTTTTTCATTAAATCGTTACTCTTCGTGTCGTTCCAAAAGCTTACGAAAGGTACTTCCTGTTTTTTTTTTCAGTTAGTAATTTATAACAACCATACTTGCAGCGATAAAAAACAGGATTATAAAGCGTTTAACATGGTAGGTACTCTTCGTTAACTTTTAAAAAATAGAAAAATCATACGCAATGCTCTTATAATGATGCTCTTATGAGAAAGAGGAAAGAGAAAGGAAAAGGGGTTGGGCAGATTTTCCTCCCCATAATGTTCGCTGAGGTATGACGCATTCATGGGAGTCGAAAACAAAACTGTCTAATCATTGGTTACCTGAATTAGTGAAGGGGAAATGCTCCATGCACAAAGCGAAGATGGGGTAGATGGATAAAGTAACGTTGTTAACTCCTAAAAGAAAAATTGGCACTACTGGCTATAACAATGGCACTCGGAATGTTCCTATAGAATTATAGCATTGAACGTTTGGTTATTTTTTGTCATTCACATGGAGTGCAGGTCGTCGTCCTTGCTTTAGGGATAAACGCTGCCACTGATTCCCGAGGTCGAGCGTAAAAGTTCTCAGCAAAACTCCTCCGGAAGGCAAGTTAAACCGGTGAACATGTCGAAATTCACGGTACGTAAAGAACCTCGGACCTCTGAGCAAAATTAAGCGGCCCTTCATGCGCAATATAGAATGGGAGACATAGTAGTTAAAGAATATCTAATAAGAAGAAAAGGAAAAAACAAGAACAAGACGAGATATCATCTAATAAGATATTTTCATTCTATTGTGGCAGCACTGACAAAAAGTAATACATACACGTATACTTTCTCTAAGGTTTAGGTAGGCCATGCTAACTTGGTGATAAAGTAAATAAATGTATTACTGATTTTATACAGTTTGCATATTCAAATAATAATGCTAAAACTGCAATCCTGCAAATCACAACTATACAAATTGGTGACCCCGACATGATGGTCATAGGAAAACCATGCAACCAATATATGACGATCCTTTTCTTGTCCAAGTTCCGGGAGTGTACAGCATCCCTGTGGATGTGGGATGTCATATACAGGACAGATCGGAAAGACCATCGCTATCAGAATGAACGATCATGAACGGAGCATTCGTTTAATGCAACCTGAGGAGTCTGGACTGACAGAGCATTGATTTGATAAGGACCTTAGAGCAAAATTTCGGGAGACGGCCATCGAGGCAATATGCAGCAGTTACCGAGAGCTGAGAGTTAAGGAGGCTATGGCCATTTCCTAGGAGAGAAGCACGCTTAGTCGTGATGCTGGATTTCAGTTGGAAACCGATCTTAAAAATGGAAATCAGTCGGCCTAATAAGCACATATCTATACGCCTGATTAAGGATATATATGACCAAAATTTAAAAAAAAAAAAAAAAAAAAAAAAAAAAAAAAAAAAACTTTTCCTCTTTTTAGTCTCTAAAATAGTGTAAGTCTTCCTGATTCCAAAGGATGCTTATATAACAATCCACTTTTAAATGCTCCAAAATAGCTTCAAATTCAGGAGAATGCTAGTGTTATATATGAATTCTAGTTCTTTATCCTTGTTTTCTCGCTATTGAAGACTTCAGCATTTTTCATCATTTAAGATGCTCCTTGCGTCGCAGTTTTAGTGTTAGACTAAGGAAACTTGCTGCACACGTTCATAAAGACAGTGATTAGACATTGCCCTGGGTTTTATTGTAAGATACATGTAAGCACACTTTCTTTAGCTACCTCAGCATAGTCAAAATACTGCGGCTCTTCAAAATATTTTCAGTGGGCAGGTCAGATCTCCTAAATATTTTTAGGAAACCATGGCTTTAATAAACAGGCGAGTAAAATATTTGTCTAACTCTTCAAATTATCATTACAATTTTATACACCAATTACATTAAAATTTAAAAATACAAAATTTAAAACTCGTTGTTGATTTTTACCTCAATTTTGTGTTTATTAACTTTTCTTAATCATTTTATATCTACATAAATAATAGTACATAAATCTGGTAGTAGTAACGCAAATATTTGGACGTTGTCACTGAGGAGAGAGTGTGTAGCCAAAGGACTATGCTGATATAGTTGATTCATAACTGTTTATAACGATAATAATTTCTACTTCACACCTTGAGGCAGTAACTGTGACCTGGAGGAATGTGTCCAAACACATGCACCTTCTCACCACTAACTCAGCAGTTTGAAGCTCGTTGATAAGCCATTGGAAGTCTTTGTGTATCTGCGCTGTTCAGTACCAGCCACCAGTTTTTGTTGCTGCAGTAGTTTATGTTGAGTGATAACACTCTGAAACCTGGCCATACCAGAACAATTTTAGTCTTATGGTGTCTGACACAGAAGAAGGCAACAATCTTCTCCATTGGGCATACATTCTACGTACAGCCAAGAGTGCCAAAGTCATTGTGAATGAATGGTGGTGGTAAAATGGTAAACTGAGCTGGGAATATTGGTATTCCTGGGAAAGTCTGCAAAGCTGGTTCAGTTTCCTTCAAGATCATTAAATTTTCTACGCACGTTTGATTCCAACTTCAAGTGGTGGTAGATTTCCTGGCCACAAGATGTACACTATGTCAGGGCGGATGCTACGAATGTGCTATACCATGTGATCTACTGTTCTCTTGGTTGTGTCACACTTGCGATAATCTGCCCAGCGTCCCGCTGAGCCTGGGCATTCAGTGCAGGACCATTTGTAAGACGAGTGCATAGGGCTTCCTTACAGTCTGCATTCGTACCCTCTTGGTAGTAAGGGTCGAGGTGTGTGTCCGAAAGGTGCAGCACTTTAAATGTTGGTACACCCAGCGTTGGAACTGGAGCTGGAATAGCCACTGGTTTTGGAACTGTGTACCTTCCATTCACGGTGTGGGTTGCACACATCTTCAAAAGCGTCACCAATTTGCAAAGCCGCATATCTCCTCTGGACCAAGAGTTATCCTCCTCAGGACATAAACTGCTTCACCCCCGAACTAGATGATGCCCTCACTTAATCTGGGGTCTGTATCTTGAGGCCGATGCAGAACTGGTATCTTATCTTGACAATATCATTTCGTGTCTTCCCTGTACGAATGTAGTGCTATAGTAGACAAACTCCTGCTTTGCAACCAGGCAAGAGACTTTGCACATGACGCTGCTCTCCACTACCTGAATTACTTGCTTCACGTTGAACAGTCGCAATATCTTGTCAACGATCCCCGTAAGTGCCGATCACTCCTAAAGTTTCCATGCTGTGTACTGTGTAGTTCATTCAACAATCTTGTATAGCTGATCTCTGTATCCCATGTTAGAGCTGTTTAAGACGTCTTTCTGAATTATCAGTGTTTGTAGGAAAATAGAGGCGTAATCAATTAACTATCGCCATACAAATAACATACACCATATTCGAAAAAAGAATTTTAGTCAGTGTTCCTTTCCTTATATGAAAAAAAAAACAATGGCTGCTGTTATAAACAAAAACAATTGCTTACCGAATTAGAATTAGGTGACAAGAAACTGCTGCTCCCTTGTATTAATATATATTAATTATATATATGTAAATATATAAGACCATCACTCCAAATTATAATAAAATATGTTTATAAGATATTTCTTAATCTTTTTTCAATTGTTCATTTTTTACTTCCTGCAATTTACACTGCCTCCTGATATCACCAATTAGTCCAAAGAGTTTCTATATCATAACAGTGCCCTCTACAAAACCATCACAGCTACTCCGAGAAGCGAGTAGTACATTTATACAACCACTTACAGTTATGTTCAAACAACATAAGTTGTTACGTTGTCACTGGAAAGGGAATGTGTGGCAGCACTGATTGACAAAGAGTAATATATACGTGTGTCCTGCGCCGTGGCGTAGCGGGGTAAGGCAGCATGCCTTGGTTCCTGGCCACGGAAAGCGGCCCGGGTTCGATCCCACCCATGTGGTGGGGATTTTAGGTCCCGGGTATATTACCGGTGCCCACTCAGCATCGTGAGGAAAGTGAGGAGCTTGCTCTAAGTAAGCGGCCCTAGTCACGGAAACCAACGTTCCGGCTGGGGGATGCCGAGATGCTGACCACATCTCTTCCGCGTATCCGTTGGATGACTGTCCACTTCTGCCGTCCGTAAGTTGGCGTGAGGCCGGCAATCGGGTTTTTTAGGACTTGGCCCTTTAAGGGCTGTCGCGCCATGGGTTATTATAATATATACATGTATACGTTCTGTAAGGTTCTTAGGTAGGCCGTGCTACCTTGTTCATAAACAAATGTAAATAGATGTGTTACTGATTTTATACAGTTTGTATTTTCAAATAAATTCTTCCAACTGCAACTCTACACTGTATTCCAAATATTCTCCTTGCACCTACAAGGAAACCGCCATTTAGATAATTTCTGTAATGTTTACCTTAGTTAACATGATGCAGATAGAGATAGACGAATAACAAGAATAATTTGTAGAAGGATAGTGTCATATGAGCGCAATACAGATTTTAATTGCCTTTTAACTGCACATTGTCATATCGAGCCATTTTTACAACTGGAACACACTGCCTTGATGTTTCTTTAGGTTTTTAAACCTTTGATCTCTCCATCTCTCCCTCTCTCACACACAGACACACTTCCAGACGCCAGGGAGGACAGAGAATAACCCTGGTTAAAGAAAAAGCCTGACCCAGTCGTAAATCGAACTCGAGACACCTCTCACATCATGTGCTCTTCTGAGCTAGAAGCTAGGCAACTACTGAATTGATATTGGAGTTGGACTCATAAAACAAGTTAAAATTAGCTTCGAATAATTTGCTTGAAAAGAAAGCCTTGAGTGGTCAGTGATCTGGCTTCTCAATCCACAAGTTCCCGGGTCCAATTCCTATTTCCTGCGGAAGAGGGAACTTTGTTTAGTTAGAATCATCACCTACCCTCCAAGAGTGAGTTCAAACCTGTGTTAAATGAAAAAATTAAAAAAAAAAAAAAAAAAAAAACCTATGTTACTAGTGAAGATGTCAATACAAATAAAAACAAAATTTTAAAGAATAAAGCAGGACAGCCCCTGCGGTTTCTTCTGCGGCCCACATTCGGGAAATACCGGTTCGATTCCCGTGACCGACCAAGTTAATCCATTGCTTTTTTAAGGGTTTTTCCTGGGTCGAAAGGCGAATGCTGGATAGGTTAATTACATCCCCCGAATTTTATGACCCTCCATTTCATCTCCATTATCACTACATATCATCTCTCATCTGGTGGTCTTTTTCAGGGTAGAAGAGTCGGCGGGCGCCTCGGAGTTGCATGACAGGATGATATGCTCTTTAGAACTTTCTTCTCCGGTAGGACGGTCTACGGTCTCCGAAACGATCTGGTGGGACGTTTCCGGAACAAAGAAGGGTGGGATGCTGGTTGTACTGGCCTGCCAAGGAGTTTCCAATTGATAAAGTATAGGGACCCTGCCAGCTGCACTGTTGTGGCTCCTTTACACGGCGCATTCGGTATTTCCACATTCATTACGCAATGTTTGTTGTTTAAAATAAATATCTTTTCCCAAACCATTAAATTTATCGCACCATTTAATTATTTTAATAATTGAACTTCTGGATTTATTTCATGGTTAAATGACCAAAAAGGATCTGCTACGGCCGATTTATCAGCCTGTTTATACTTAATGTTACGAAAATGTTCTTTCGTTCTGGTTTCTAAATTATATTTGTCTTTCCAATATAAACTTTAACACATTCGAAACAAATGAATAAATACCAGATTATTTACTATTAGGAATTTTATCTTTTTGGAGAAATGCAAAAAATTTGAATACTATATTTACTTTGAGGAACTAAAGTTACACCAAACTCTTTAACATTTTTGTTTAAATGTATATTAACCCAAGGGTAGTAAGTAATTTTTTAAAAATTATAATTGTCTTTTAGGCATAGCTACGGCGTTTTACAAAAACGTTAGACATTTCTGAGAAGCTCTAAAATTTTCGAAAAACTTTCTTTAATTGGTACTTTGGTGGGAGAGGAGGTTCTTTGAAAACTTACGTATCGCAACTTTGTTCCAGTGAAACCTCGACATTGAATGTTTAGTGAAATACAGTACTTCCTGTTGTCTAATATATGCAGGTGACAGAAAAAGTAAAAATTCTACTTTATAAATAGCTACAACTTTTCCAAGATAAGTAGGTAGGCTGTATGTATGTCTAAGATTATTTACTAACATAACCATAAAAAGTGGACATCTTGATCTATTGTTGCTTTTGCATTAAATCGTCACTCTTCGTGTCGTTCCAAAAGCTTAGGAAAGCTTCTTCCTGGTTTTTTTTTTTTTTTTTTTTTCAGTTAGCAATTTATAACAACCATACTTGCAGCGATAAAAAAACAGGATTATAAAGCGTTTCACAATGTAGGTACTCTTCGTTATCTTTTTAAAAATAGAAAAATCAAACGCAATGCTCTTATAATGATGCTCTTATGCGAAAGAGGGAAGAGAGAGGAAAAGGGGGTGGGTGGATTTTCCTCCCCATAATGTTCGCCAAAGTATGACGCATTCATGGGACTCGAAAACAAAACTGTCTAATCATTGGTTACCTGAATTAGTGAAGGGGAAATGCTCCATGCACAAAGCGAAGATGGGGTAGATGGACAAAGTGACGTTGTTAACTCATAAAAGAAAAGGTTAGGCACAAATGTAATGTTCCTATAGAATTATGTTGTTTTCAAAAGCTAGGCTTTGGCAATGAAGACATTAGCTCTCTTGCTCTCCAATATTTCTGTATAGTGGGAATTATAGCATTGAACCTTTGATTATTTTTATGTTATTCACATCGAGTGCAGGTCG
The DNA here is from genome assembly GCA_030765055.1 of Mantis religiosa. Taxonomy (NCBI): domain Eukaryota; kingdom Metazoa; phylum Arthropoda; class Insecta; order Mantodea; family Mantidae; genus Mantis; species Mantis religiosa. The sequence continues at coordinate 173,706,094 of CM060953.1, forward strand.
TCGTCCTAGCTTTAGGGATAAACGCTGACACTGATTCCCGAGGTCGAGCGTAAAAGTTCTCAGCATGGCTCCTCCGGAAGGGAAGTAAAACCAGTGAGCATTTCGCAATTCACAGTACGTAAAGAACCTCGGACCTCTGAGCAAAATTAAGCGGCCCTTCATGCGCAATATAGAATGGGAGACATAGCAGTTTAAGAATATCTAATAAGAAGAAAAGGAAAAAACAAGAACAAGAAGAGATATCATCTAATAAGATATTTTCAGACATTCTATTGTGGCAGCACTGACAAAAAGTAATATATACACGTATACTTTCTCTAAGGTTTAGGTAGGCCATGCTACCTTGGTGATAATGTAAATAAATGTATTACTGATTTTATACAGTTTGCATGTTCAAATAATAATGCTAAAACTGCAATCCTGCAAATCACAACTACAAATAGGTGAACCCCGACATGATGCTCATAGGAAAACAATGCAACCAATATATGACGATCCTTTTCTTGTCCAAGTTCCGGGAGTGTACAGCATTCCCTGTAAATGTGGGATGTCATATACAGGACAAATCAGAAAGACCATCGCTACCAGAATAAACGATCATGAACGGAGCATTCGTTTAATGCAACCTGAGGAGTCTGGACTGACAGAGCATTGATTTGATAAGGACCTTAGAGCCAACTTTCGGGAGACGGCCATCGTGGCAATATGCAGCAGTTACCGAGAGCTGAGAGTTAAGGAGGCAATGGCCGTTTCCTAGGAGAGAAGCACGCTTAATCGTCATGCTGGATTTCAGTTGGAAACCGATCTTAAAAATGGAAATCAGTCGGCTTAATAAGCACATATCTATATAGCTTGATTGTCAAATTAAGGATATCTATGACCAAAATTTCAAAAAATCACCTTTTCCTCTTTTTAGTCTCTAAAACAGTGTAAGTCTTCCTGATTCCAAAGGATGCTTATATAGCAATCCACTTTTAAATGCTCTAAAATAGCTTGAAAGTTACGAGAATGCTAGCGTTAGATATGAATTCTAATTCGTTATCCTTGTTTTCTCGATATTGAAGACTTCAGCATTTTTCATCATTTAAGATGCTCCTTGCGTCGCAGTTTTAGTGTTAGACCAAGCAAACTTGCTGCACACGTTCATAGAGACACAGTGATTAGACATTGCCCTGGGTTTTACTGTGAGATGCATTTAAGCAAACTCTCTTTAGCTACCCCAAAAACAGACAAAATACTGAGCCTCTTCAAAATATTTTCAGTGGGCAGGTCAGATCTCCTAAATATATTTAAGAAACCATGGTTTTAATAAACAGGCGAGTAAAATATTTGCCTAATTCTTCATATTAACATTACAATTTTATATACCAAATAAATTAAAATTTAAAAATTTAAAATTCGTTGTTGATTTTTTACCTCAATTTAGTGTTTATTAACTTTTCTTATTCATTTTAAATCTACATAAATAATAGTACATAAATCTGGTAGTAGTAACGCAAATATTTGGACGTTGTCACTGAGAAGAGAGTGTGTAGCCAAAGGACTGCGCTGATATAGTTGATTCATGTCTGTTTATAACGATAATAATTTCTACTTCACACCTTGAGGCTGTCACTGTGACCTGGAGCAAAGTATCCAATCAAATGCACTTTCTCACCACTTAACTCAGCAGCTTGAAGCTCGTTGATAAGCCAATTGCAAGTCTTTGTGGATCTGCGCTGTTCAGTAGCAGCCACCAGTTTTTGTTACTGCAGTAGTTTATGTTGAGTGATAACACTCTGAAACCTGGCCGAAACCAGAACACCTAGTAGTCTTATGGTGTCTGACACAGAAGAAGGCAACAATCTTCTCCATTGAGCATACATTCTACGTACAGCCACGAGTGCTAAAGTCATTCTGAATGAATGGTGGTGGTAAAATGGTAAACTGAGCTGGGAATATTGGTATTCCTGGGAAAGTCTGCAAAGCTGGTTCAGTTTCCTTCAAGATAATTAAATTTTCTACGCACGTTTGATTCCAACTTCAAGTGGTGGTAGATTTCCTGGCCACAAGATGTACACTATGTCAGGGCGGATGCTACGAATGTGCTATACCATGTGATCTACTGTTCTCTTGGTTGTGTCACACTTGCGATAATCTCCCCAGTGTCCTGCTTCAGCCTGGGCATTCACTGCATGACCATTTGTAAGACGAGTGCATAGGGCTTCCTTACTGTCTGCATTCGTACCCTCTTGGTAGTAAGGATCGAGGTGTGTGTCCGAAAGGTGCAGCACTTTAAATGTTGGTACACCCACCGTTGGAACTGGAGCTGGAATAGCCACTGGTTTTGGAACTGTGTACCTTCCATTCACGGTGTGGGTTGCACACATCTTCAAAAGCGTCACCAATTTGCAAAGCCGCATATCTCCTCTGGACCAAGAGTTATCCTCCTCAGGACATAAACTGCTTCACCCCCGAACTAGATGATGCCCTCACTTAATCTGGGGTCTGTATCTTGAGGCCGATGCAGAACTGGTATCTTATCTTGACAATATCATTTCGTGTCTTCCCTGTACGAATGTAGTGCTATAGTAGACAAACTCCTGCTTGGGTACCAGGCAAGAGACTTTGGACATGACACTGGTCTCCACTCCTTGAATTACTTGCTTCAAGTTGAACAGTCGCAATATCTTGTCAACGATCCTCGTTAAGTGCCGATCACTCCTAAAGTTTCCATGCTGTGTACTGTGTAGTTCATTCAGCAATCTTGTATAGCTGATCTCTGTATCCCATGTTAGATCTGTTTGCGACGTCTTTCTGAATTATCAGCGTTTGTTGGAAAATAGAGGCGCAATCAATTAGCTATGGCCATATAAATAACATACACCATATTCGAAAAAAGAATTTTAGTCAGTCTACCTTTCCTTATATGAAAAAAACAAAACAATGGCTGCTGTTATAAACAAAAACAATTGCTTACCGAATCAGAACTAGGTGACAAGAAACTGTTGCTCTCTTGTATTAATATTTATTCATTACATATATGTAAATATAATATATAACACCTTAACTGCAAATTATAATAAAATATGTTTATAAGATATTTCTTAATCTTTTTTCAATTGTTCATTTTTTACTTCCTGCAATTTACACTGCCTCCTGATATCACCAATTAGTCCAAAGAGTTTCTATATCATAACAGTGCCCTCTACAAAACCATCACAGCTACTCCGAGAAGCGAGAAACTTAACAGGAACGCAGGTACAGCATGATTTCTTAAGAACAATGTTTATTCCAATAATACCAGTTTTGCCGCATTCCATTTTAGGATCTAGTGATAATCTAGATAATCTTGCAACCATGATGATAAAATAATCGAGTTCTCTGGACCCACACATACCGTTTACAGTGCTCAATGTGATCAACCAAACCATGCACAACGAACTGCTATAATAGCATCACACAGTGATAGACAATCACGTTTAGAAGTACAAATAGAAGAACTGATCTCCACAATCAAGGAACTAAAAACGAAATCCGGTTCAAGGTTCAAGGTTGTGATTTAACTACTGGAGCAGGAAATAACAGAAGAAAGATCATATGGACATATGACCTATTAAAATCTTTCAAGGATCTCAAAACAAGCCTTCTGGACTCTACACTTTTGGCCCATTCTTCTTCAGAATTACAGCAAGTGTTAATGGTAGACACTTCTGATTTTGCTATGGGTGCTTCACTTCATCAAGTTCGACAAAATAACACTGGAACCTCTTGCATTCTTCTCAAAGAAACTAAACGACGCGCAAAAGAACTATTCTACGTATGACAGTGAACTTCTAGCCATGCATTCTGCAGTAAAACACCTTCAACACATGCTCGAATGTAGAATTTTTCCATTTATACAACCACTTACATCTATGTTCAAACAACATGAGTTGTTACGTTGTCACTGGAAATGGAATGTGTGGCAGCACTGATTGACAAAGAGTAATAACTTTTTTTTTTTAATTTACGTCCGCCCCAACGTTAAGTTATATCGGACGGTGAATGAATTGGGTGAAATGATGCTCAAATGAGTCCAGGGTCTATGGAGCTTAGAGTTACCCGACATTCGTCTTGAAGGATAAGGGAAAACCCCGGAAAAACCCTTATCTAGGTAACTCAACGTGACCGAGATTCGAACTCGGGACCTCTTGAACGTGAGGCAGACATGCTACGATCTACGCTACCGAGGCGGGCAAAGAGTAATATGTATAAGTTCTGTAAGGTTCTACGGCAGGCCGTGCTACCTTGGCGATAAATGTAAATAGATGTGTTACTGATTTTATACAGTTTGTATTTTCAAATAAATTCTTCCAACTGCAACTCTACACTGTATTCCAAATATTCACCTTGCACCTACAAGGAAACCGCCATTTAGATAATTTCTGTATTGTTTACCTTAGTTAACATGATGCAGATAGAGATAGACGAATAACAAGAATAATTTTGTAGAAGGATAGAGTGTCATATGAGCGCAATACAGATTTTAATTGCCTTTTAAATGCACATTGTCATATCGACGCCATTTTTACAACTGGAACACGCTGCCTCGATTTTTCTTTGGGTTTTTAAACCTTTGATATCTCTCTCTCTCTCTCTCTCTCTCTCTCTCTCTCTCTCTCTCTCTCTCTCTCTCTCTCTCTCTCTCTCTCTCTCTCTCTCTCTCTCTCTCTCTCTCACACACACACACACACACACACACACACACACACACACACACACAGACGCCAGGGAAGATTGATGATAATCCTGGCTAGAGAAAAAACCTGCGCCCAGTTGTGAATCGAACTCGGGACACCTCTCATAGCATCAAGTGCTCTTCTGAGCTAGAAGCTAGGCAATTACTGAACTGATATTGGAGTTTCACTCATAAAACAAGTTACAGGTAGCTTCGAATAATTAGTTTGAAAAGGAAGCCTTGAGTGGTCAGTGTTCTGGCTTCTCAATCCACAAGTTCCCGGGTTCAATCCCTATTTCCTGCGGAAGAGGGAACTGTGTTTAATTAGAATCATCACCTACCCTCCCAGGATGAGCTCAGACACGTGTTAAATGCAAAAAAAAAAAAAAAAAAAAAAGAAAAGAAAAAAAAAAGAAAACCCTTAAAGAACGTTACTGGTGAAGATGTCGATATAAATAAAAACGAAATTTTAAAGATAAAGCGGGTTAGCTCAGGCGGTTTCGTCTGCGGCCCACATTCGGGAGGTTCGATTCCCATGGCCGACCTACCTGACCCATGGGTTCTTTCGGGGGTTTTCCCGGATCACTAGGCGAATGCTGGTTAGGTTAATTACAGCCCCGAATCTCCTGTCCCTCCATCTTATCTACATTATCATTCCATATCATCTCTCATCTGGTAGTCTCAGGGTAGAAGAGTCGGCGGGCACCTTGGCGGTGCATGGCAGGATGATATGCTCTGAGGTAAACTACTTCCTCCTCCGGTAGGTCGGTTGCAGGTCTCTGCTCCTCTGCTGGGACCATTTCGGGACAGGCACCCAGGAACCTTCGGAGCTCGGATTGCCTGCCTGGGACCATTAGGGCTCGGCTGTTGGGCTCGTTGCCGTTCAGCTACAGGGGAGCATGTCCGTTGGCCTTGGCTGTCGGGGGAAGGTTCTATCCAAATAAACTGTAGGGACCCTGCCCTCTGTACTGTCGTGGCTCCTTGGGACGACCACCCTCTGTCCCCTTCACCTCATCCTTCCTTCCCGGGGGGCATAGGAACAAAGGGCCTAGCATGGTGGCCTACCTACCGAATCCCCTCCGTAATGAAATCCCAATTCCATCCCTTGACCGACCTAGAGATCCATTGGTTTTTTCGGGGGTTTTCTCCGGTCACCAGGCGAATGCTGGGTAGGTTAATTACATCCCCCCGAACCTCCTGTCCCTCCATTTTATCTACATTATCATTCCATATCATCTCTCATCTGGTGGTCTCTTTCAGGGTAGAAGTCAGCGGGCGCCTCGGCGTTACATGGCAGGATAAGCTCTTTAGAACTTCCTTCTCCGATAGGACGGTCTCCGGTCTCCGAAACCGGTCTGGTGGCACCGTTTCCAAACTACGTAAGGTGGGATGCCGGTTGTACTGGCCTGCCGAGGGTTTTCAATTGATTAAGGTATAGGGATTCTGCCCTCTGCACTGTCATGGCTCTTTCGGCCGGCGCCCTGCGTCTCCTCTCGCCTCATCCTTCCTCCCGGGGTGCCCCACTTGGGGACATAGGTACAATAGACCCCTCCGTAGCGTAGTCCAGTCCAATTGTAACGGAATAAACTTATTCCTGGAAACACGGAGTTGGTGTTACAAATTCGAAAAGACTCTCCTCAGTTTTTATGACTGATGAGATCTGTTTCGGTTTCAACTTGAATAAAATATATCTAATCAATCCTAAATATACTTAACACAGACCTTTTCGAACTAATACTGGACTCTAACAGACAGTTCTAAGGGCCAGCATCACAAACAAGTCTGTAGAATACTGCCTCATTTCGTCAAGGCTGAACGTGGACCATCTGACCTTAATCCTTCAATTACATATTCCGGTCACTTTTCGAGGGCATCATTTGTTCTATAAGGCACCCCAACAGAATGTACGTCTCTAAAGAAATCCGTTATGAAATTACCAAACAGCTTCCCAATGTAGATAAGAGAGAACCACATTTCTCGAAACTGTTTCCAACCACATCCTGGAGTTATAACGTAGCTGCTAGTTCTTCTAAATTCTGATGAGATCACACTTGCTTTAAAGATAAACGTTTCTTCTTTCGGTTTAGTTTGCCTAGATTAATTGGTGGTAGTATTTTTTAAATCTTGATTTCTATACGAATGTATAAATTCATTCTGAAGATATAAAATGTTAACCAAAGATTTACATTACAAACTTTTTATTTACGTGAACCTAAAGTGCTACTTTTTAATTTTTGGCATTAATATGGCTCCACTACTAGGAAAAAAAAAAACGGTTTCCTGCCATTTTCATTTTACTCTCTTCGTATAGAGAACTCAAAAAGGGTGCTTAGGGTCAGACATCTATATATAGAGCAAAAATAAAAATTGCATATGAAAAGGAACGCTTATTATGAAACAGGTGGTAGGATGAATTGCGGGGGAAACCACAAAATGCTGGTTCGTCCACCACAATTCCCACATGCACTTCCCTTGGTGAAATGCGAGTGTTCTATCACTCGGCCACGGGACGTAAATGCTTAAGATACGAGGCAAATTTGAATATTTGCACTTACAATACAGTTCGGGCTGAATTTTAAACAAAATAAATGAACAACTTTTATGTGTCGCAATAAAATTCATTTTGGTTGCAATCTTTTTGATTTCACGTTTTCAGTTTATCATTCTCAGATCTTTTTAATGGACGCCCAAAAGGGGTAAGCAGAGAGGGAGGTGTCGGTTTGAGATATCTCAAAATGAAATGTGTAGTTTTTAACGCCCGCTTTTACTACATACGGCACCGCAGGCGGTGACACATGAGATGAAGATGGAGCATCGGTGGAATGAGATTGCGGGAGGAACCGGAGGTCCTGGAGAAAACCCGCCCCAACGCCGTGTTGTCCGTCACGACTCTCACTTTGCGGCCACCTGGGATCGAACCCGGGCCGCCTTGGTGAGAGCCAAGTGGTCTAACCACTGAGCCACGGCGCGGCCTTTGAGATATCTCAGATGGTTAGGTATAGGCCTAATGATTCCATGGTCGCGAGTTCAACTAGAGACCACAAAGGTTTTCAAGTGCGGTTAAATGAGACAGCCCCGCCAGTAAATTTACTAGCATGTTAAAGAACTCACAACGAGGACGCTGGTGTCATCCTGGCAACTGATAACCTTACCATATACCTAAACGTTCCACCAGATCCTGAAGACGTAAAGAATAAGGCTCCGAAACAGTAGTCATTTTACAACATTATGCAACTAATTTCCTCATTATGAGTACAAAATAAAGTGCACTTTGTGACTACTGAGAAACGCCCGCCTCTGTAGCGTAGATGGTTGCTGTCTGCCTCGCGTTCATGAGGTTCCGAGTTCAAACCTCTGTGAGGGCGAGTTATCTGTATAAAGTTTTTACTAGAGTTTTCCCTTATCCTGAAAGATGAATGTCAGGTAACTCTATGGACCTTGGACTCATTTGAGCATCATTTAACCCATTTCATTCACCGTCTGATATGACAACGTTGGAGGACATAAATTACAAAAAAAATAAGCAAATAAATAACTGAGAAAGATCTGGTTTCTCCCGCTGGGCCTAGAATTGTTTTCAGCAGTTTTGTCCTACGGTATTTAATTATTTTTGTAATAGTTGGAGTGGCTTTTTTCTTCTTTATTAGACCGAAAGGTATTAGGTTATCTTCATTTGCGAAAACGACCTAATAACCTTGGATTTGTAAGAAAAGCGTACAATTTCATTACGATGCCTTCTAATCACAAAATGAAAATTTCAGATGCAAAAAAATTTGAAATTGTTTACCCGTTAAACCATGACTTATAAGCTCGAAATCTTCATTACTGCGTTAGTAAAAGTCTCATTAAGCTAATTCAGAGGTACAGTATGGAGAAAGGACGGAAGAGGGCGGAAATGCATAAATTCTCCTGCTTTCCACGCATTGTTACTTTGATAGAGTGCTAATTACAGACTCTGTAATGATACCCCACACCATGGCATTCATGTATACTGTACAGACAATGGCTGACGTAACATGGCTTATGATTACGGACGGATAATTTTCGCAAAGTCAATATGGTACGAAATGATCATAAACGCTTACACACCTCTACTTTTATTTTTCACCGCCTCTAAATAGTTATTTAATGTGATTTGAAAATACGAAGAAATACGAAAATTATATTAAAATGCAATATAAACATATGGACCCTTTTTAAAACGAGAAAATAAAACACACAATGAAAATTTGTTTATGAAATGCTTGCTTAAGTGCAAAAAAAAGCTCTGAACAGTATAAACTCCGTGTCTGTATGATTTTGAGTTAATTTTGTTGTGTTTTTTGTTTTTCTGATTTTGCATCTCACTTCAGTATTACGCTTTAGCCAGTTCTATTTTTACTAACTTTAAGAAAGCTCACAATTTATTTCATTCAATTTTATTTCCCTATTAATCCTTTACAATTATGATTTTAATGTTACTTACTCTCCAAGTTATATATTATTCTTCAAAATCTGGTAAAATACTTATTTTTATTTAAACGTGCCAAAATTCACCATACCTGCTTAAAATCTGAAGACATAATGACATGATTGCGCCACAAATCTGCAGGTCTTATTTAAAATCCCACCAAAATTACACACAAGTGATTAATAAGCATTCCGTTAATGCTATTTTATGTAATTAAATCTTTAAAATTCCTTTAGAAGTAATGCTGAAAATTCTTATTTACAAAGTTCAGTGCTTTTATTTGAATACTAAAAGACTGAAGGATTTATACAAGTGATATCACAGCTATAAATCATTTGGTTGTCTCTTAAACAAAATGAACAGTAATAAATTATGCTGACACATAAATATTGCTGTAACACTGAGGTCAAAGTAATCATAATCAAAGAATTAAAATATGTTACCTTATACAATGCAAAAGTGTAGATGGCTCTTGGAAATTAGCAATGAGATGAAATAAATCATTATGATTTATTCATGAAATTCCACTAGATAAACCTGTACTATAGATCTGATATATTACAACAAAAGGAATTTTAAATTCGTTCCGCACCGTCTCAGAAAATACAACTTCTAAATATGACAATATAAATTTTAAAATTGCATAATGCATTTACTTCTGACATAGAAGGCTTTTGGATATTGAAAAAGTACCTACTTCATAATAATACATATAAGTGTTGAGGGTTTTCAATTTTAATACATGTAAATAGTAGTCAAAACAAAGAGAAAGAGATGTAAAACTTTTGGTAACTCTCATTTTTGACAGCTAGCTCATTTGTGCCTAAAAAGGACAGAGCTTTATTTAAATACTGATTTTATTGATCAACATACATTGTTTTCTTTAACCATGTTCTTCATTTTGCTTTATTTTCAATGCAACCATGAGGTATGTCTTGAGCTTTTTATTAAATAGCATGCATATTCATCTCCTGTCACATCTTACAAATAAATGTTGGCTAATATTGGGGTATAAATGACCCTAAATTACTAACAAAAATCGAATTACTATGTCAGTAATATTAAGAAAAATGAAATAAAAATTTTATACAGTTTTACGTCCAGTCACATGAACTTCATTTTAATTATATACGAAAATTTGCCTTACAAATGATTTTCAAGGCCTACCTAAAAGTAGTTTTGTAATTCCCTGACTTTGTAGTCTGTTTTCAATTGAGATCAAATGGAACTAGTACATCGATTTTAAGATTTCACAGAATTGAAAATGACGAATGACCCCTTCATCTTTCTTGCATTTAGCCAATTGCACCAAGGTTCTTCCATTAAGATTAGCTCATCAGAATTAAGAAATAATATATTTGGACACCACTAAATAATCTACTTACACAACTCGAAAGGTAACTTTGTTCCGATTAAAGTATATGACATATGTATATGGAACTACAAAAAAGTATTTAAAATCAATATCTAAAAGCGCAATAGGAAATGAAATACACACTAACTGTAGCGTTACACAAAAGTTCAAATTTTAACATGTCTTAAAATAGCGTGAATCTTAATAGAAAGCCTAGATTATAATCTGTTTTATGTAGGCTTAATTTGAAACAGAGGTGTGAACAAACGTCTTCATTTGTTCACCGTCTGATATGTAATGTTTAATCCGCAAAAGCTTTGTTTACGATGAAGAAAAACTTGTACGATACATTATTAAGGGTTCTTTAAAGGCTGATATTGTTAAATGTATCAACAGGTTTTAAAGTCCGGTGGCTTAGACCGTAAACAAAAGTAACATAACCACAACTTCTGTGTTCCTGCATGGAATTATTTGTTTATGTGGTATGTAGCTCTCGACATGCAAGGAATTTACAAAAAGTGCCTTAACCTACTGCTTGTTGGCATTGTCAAGGGGTCACAAAAAGGGCATTGCCAAATCATATGTTACTACCTTGGAGGGGGGGGGGGGCTGTACATTTCATAACTTACACACGTGGGGAATGCTTTTAAATTCGTAAACTGGAAGCAACAGTACTTCATGTACTTTGCGTCCGTATCGGTCATACATGCAACATATGGACTACTTACACATGCTTTCTTTTATTTATGACACTAATTCATCAAACTTTTGGTCCAGGGTAAGTTGTTTCAAACAGTGACCCCAATAAACCCGACGTCCGCCATCTGTATGCCATTATAATACAAAGATACTTTACCTTCGTTTCTCTTTAGGAGGCTTTGTGTTCTTGGTCTCCATTACGCTGTTTCTTGTTGAATTACACTATTTCTTCACTTAAAATGTTTGTGCTGGAAGCCCAGTGATTTTATGCCCCCATTAAATGTCTTTTTATTTCAATATATCTTGTATTTTGGCTCACAATAATACCACTTATTTTACACCATACACCATTTCACAGAACTCTCACTTCACATTAGAGTTCTGATAGGAGACCAGCTGACGTCAGTACCGGCGCTTCAGCTGCCCTCTCTGGAGGATTCCCTATACTACATCTGTCATTAACCAGAGACGGTTCGAGTGGGTCGCGCAGTGGCGGATCCGTATAAACAGTTTGAGTAAATTGTAGGAAGAATAATGACCGGAGTTTTAGAAAAGTTCAACAACACTCTGATAAATATACAAGCTTGTGCATTAATAAAATTAACACAATTTGAGCTATTTCATTGATAATGACAAATGTTTATGATCAGTTTATGACTAATGTGTTTTGGTTCTCTCTCCATGCTATGTAAAATGTTTACTTATCATCATCTCCTATCTGCGCATATACAGATACTCCAAAAAGTATTCGTTTAATCATAGCATATAGAATATAACAAGCACAATCAGAAAAATATAGATGAGAAACGAACAATAACTATTTCCTTACATCGGTTGACATCTAGATTTAAAAATAAAACACAATTTGGGTTCATATATTGCTTAATTAGTGAACAGCTCTATGTTATTTAAAATCATGTACCATTTGATGTCAAACAAGTATTCGTCTAGTAAACACGCCCCTTCCCTTTTCTTAGCAGTTGTGTTGCATCCACAGTCATTGACAGTTCCATCTCTGTTTTCAAAGCCGTTGATTGCTATTTAAGTAACTTGGGCCGAAAACGTCGTTAAACCACAAAAGTAGAAAGAGAAATTTGCATCAGGTTATTTAAAAAAGGAAAATCTTTGCAAGAAATTGGAAAAAACCATTGGGAGACCTACCAGTACAGTGAATACTATTATATACAGGTTTGATCAGAACAAAACTTGCTAAAATTAATGAAGAAGCGGTCGTCCTGCAGTAGATCCGAGATGGAGAAACTACAGCTACTTAGAGAAGTCAAGAAAAATCCTAAACTAGTGCTTCAAAACTTGTTATTGCAGTTCAAACACACAGGAAAGTCCATTTAAGTACAAACTATAAGAAACGTGCTTTATGAAGCTGATTATGGAGGCCGAACAGCCCCTAGAAAACAATACTTCAGTAAAATCAACAGAAAGAAGTGAGTTGCTTTCGCAAAAGAACATAAATACGATGCGTTTGATTTCTGAAAAAAAAAGGTTGTATTTACTGATAATAGTCAATTTGAGCTCTTTAAGTCAAAAGGGCGAGTAATAGTGCAGAATGACATGAATTGTGAGCTTGAGGAGAAAAATATAACAGCTTCAGTTAAACATGGAGGCGGTTCAGTACTACTCTGAGGCTGCATGAATGCAAATGGTGTGGGGGATTTGTGTTATATTGATGGAATTATGGACCATAAGCTTTATATAAACATCCTAAAAACACATCTGTCCAAGAGTTTGAACAGTATGGGTCTTTCTGAGGATTATATTTCCACACAAGATAATGATCCAAAACACACAGCTCTAGATGCAAGGCTATGGTTGTTTTATAATACTCCACGATGGATGCTGAAACCACCGCAATGCCCAGATATGAATCCAATAGAGAATATGTGGAGTCTACTGGACCAAACTATTAGGAATTATCGGATATCTAATATAAAGGATCTAAAGAACGCTACACTAGAAGAATGGCGTAAAATTAGTGGGAAAAACACAATCTTTGGTGAAATCCATGCCAAGGAGTTTGCAAGATATTATAAAGAGGAATGGAGGGCCTAGTAAGTACGAGGCATGTTTTTTTTAAGTCAGTACCGTTTTGCGATTCCGCCGCCGTAGCGTTACGGTCGGCCTTCCGCGCATGCGCGCTGGTTACCTACAACTCTTGTCTACGCAATGACGCCATTATAGTCTGATTCTTCATTGTATACTTTGGTTACTGAGTGTTTGAGATGCCTTCGACAATCGTGAGTCCCGCCGATTCTGAGGTACGGGCTGTTATACGATTTCTTAGTACTAAAGGCGTAAAACCGATCGATATTCATTGTGAGATCTGTGAAGTTTACGGACAAAACATTGTGAGTGACGGAATGGTAAAGAAATGGGTGAGAGCATTTAAAGACGGCCACACAAATGTGCATGATGAAGAACGGAGTGGGCGTCCTTCGGTCGTTACTGAAGATTTGGTGCAGAAAGTGGACGAAAAGGTGAGAGAAAACAGACGCTTTACAATTTCATCACTGTGCGACTATTTTCCTCAATATTCTCGTAGTGTTTTGTATCGCATTGTGACCGAGAACTTGAAGTACCGAATGTTGGATTCCGAAAAATGTTGACGGATTTGCACAAAACCCAACGTTTAGGCAGTGCATTGACTTTCCTTGAGCGGTACCACAAAGAAGGTGAAGATTTTTTAGACCAAATTGTTACTGGTGACGAAACATGGGTGGCCTACGTCACACCAGAATCGAAACAACAATCCATGGAATGGTGACATTCATCATGACCCACAAAAGTGAAGTTTAAGCAAACAGTTTCTGCCCGGAAAATCATGTGCACAGTTTTTTTGGGACAGAAAAGGAGTATTGCTAGTGGAGTTTCTGCCTCGTAATGAGACAATCAATGCAGCGTCTTATTTTGAGACATTGAACAATCTGCGCCGTGCAATCCAGAACAAAAGACGTGGCAAGTTGAGTAAGGGTATCGTTTTGCTGGATGACAATGCCCGTCCACATGTGGCTAATCGGACTAAAAATCTCATCAAATCTTTTCAATGGGAAACTCTAGATCATCCTCCATACAGCCCTGATCTGGCGCCCAGCGATTACCATTTGTTCCTGCACTTGAAGAAACATCTGGGCGGTCAGCGTCTTCAAGACGATAACGAAGTCAAAACAGTTGTGATACAGTGGTTAACACGTCAGGCGGCAGAATTTTATGAGGAGGGTATTCAAAAACTGGTGCCACGTTATGACAAGTGCCTCAATATTCACGGAAATTATGTAGAAAAGTAGATTAAGGTACAGGCTTTCATGTAAAAATAAAATTATTGCGATATCTATGCACGTCTTTTTTTAATTCCAAAACGGCACTGACTTAAAAAACAAAACATGCCTCGTACTAACCGTAACATTCTACACCATTTTCAGTATACAGACGAATACTTATTTTGCATCCTATATTATATATCATTAATTTTGAACGTTTAACTATGTTTATGTGAAAGATACTATATGTTTCTTTATTGTATTCACTTTTTCACTAATCAATAAATAAGACTGTCTCCCTGCTGTACTTTATTCTGATACTTTTTCACTATCCATACATCCTTAAACATAAACTTATGTATTAGACGAATACTTTTTGGAGTAGCTGTATACTTTACTTTTCCTTCTCTCCTACTTATGCCTCGTAAAAACAACTGACATCATAATTTAATTGAAAATGTTAAAATACTTATAAATTACTTGTTTTCTTTGCCTTTGCTTCAAGCTAAAGCTACATGAACTCATAAATGGCTAATATGTGCTATCAGTACAGAACTATCAGATGTTTGAGTCTCACCCACCCTTCTAAAAGAAAGATGTGCCTTTGCTATTCAAGCTGTGTGTTACCTGAGATAAAGAGCGTTCATTGAATAACGTATTATATAGATACAGTCTCATAATTAATGTTTGTAAGGTAAATAATTATTTGAAATGTCTTCTGACAAGCAATTAACTAATTTGCGAAGTATACACCAATAGATTCTAAGGTATACAAATATAATCATTTGTAACTTAAAACTTCACTTATCTTATAAGAAATGGTGAAACTTCTCTTATAAATGGGACAGGATCTCGATTTCGTGAAACATTTTTCATATCCTCAGCAAGAGTAATAAATAACATCCATTCATATTTTACGTATTTATGAGATTCTAAGGTATTGAGTCATCGTTCAGCGAGGTTCATTATCCCACGTTGGTACCAGTCTCTGATTTTGCTGCGAACAAAAAGTGGGTGACACCCACTAGCACTACTTCATTGTTGTCAACATTTCTTCCACGTAGAAAATGGGCCATGGATCGAAAAAGATGATAACAGCCACGCCATCCTTTTTACAAATCGCCACACCCCCGCTGACTGCCCCAACTTCCACTTTAGAGGCCGAAGGATAGAGTGGACTAATTCCATCAAGTACCTGGGCGTTCAACTTGATAGAGGCCTAACTTTCCGCGGACACATCAGGGAACTATGGGCACGGGTACAGGGGGCTATTGCCTCTCTGTACCCAATGCTGGGTTCGGGCTCGATGCCAGTCCGCTTAAAGCTACACCTGTTTCAAGCGCTGATAATCCCACTCATGTTGTACGCCTGTGAAATCTGGGGCATGGCTGCAGATAGCTGGATAGCATACCTTCAGCGTGCACAGAATAGAGGACTCCGATCCATCTATTCTGTGGGCCGTTCTTTCCCCGTGAGGTTGCCTCACGAAGCTTCTCTTCTCCCATACGTGGAGGACGAAATTAGGCGCCGGGCGACAAAATTCTACGCTCAAATTCCAGCTCACAGAAGCGCCCTGGTTCGGTCTCTAGGTAATTACGACGCTACGAGACGCCGCTTCAGGCTTTACCGGGTACCCCGTATGGCTTGCGGGCACCCGAGGTAACAAAGGAGTTAATGCATACAGCAGCATAAGCTAAATTTCAAAATCTCCAAATGAGCTGTTTGGCTACAAAAATTTACCCCACTTTAGCAATATAAAACACCAGGGTGTAAACAAAAAAGCGGTTTGGCATCCTGTACAAAATTAAAGAGGAGCAAAAAGCTACATCAATAAATTTGCTCAACAAAAAGTCCCACATCATCCTGTAACCATCTAAATTAACAACCTGCGGTCAGACCCAAAACCTGGGTGGGTACGCAGCAAAAACCTTCTGGCGGTTAACAGCCTGTCAGTATTCGACTTGGACTTGAACTTGGAAAGATGATAATCTGATGGTGCTAGTCCGGGGCTGTATGCTAGCTTTGGAAGCAATTCAATTCCATTAAATTCCTGAATCTTTTCCATGGTGCAGTATAGTATTGCATTGTTCTTTTGCAATAGAACTTTATTTCGGTTAATTAATGCTGGGTATCTCTGACTCAAAATTTAATGAACTGGTTCCAATTGTTGAGAATAGAGATCCACATGAATCGTCCGCACGTTGACAACAAACTCCCAGTGAATAACATCAAAATTTAAGGCTGCCCTTGCCCGTTAGGAACCTAGTTGTGTCCTCCCAGCACTCAACGCCTCATAAGGTAGGGAAGGTGACGGGTGAGGGTTACGGATGGGGGAGGTTTTCTGGACAGGTTGGTGTTTTCCTCGGGGTTCGCTCTGCATGGACTCTCTTCTTTGTTCCAGGGTGTGGGATACGTCCTCGACTGTTCCATGATCGATTTATTCACTACTGTAATTAGATACCTCACTCGCCACATGGAAAGTCGCTGTTTGTAGACTCGTGTGTTGTGTTTGGCGGTAACGATAGAGTTCTTTACACGTGTTATGTATTCAGTGTATTCCTACCGCACTGGTATGCACGACGTGGTTCCACTACGCCCGACCGACAGAGAGAGTGTCTCAGCTATCAAAATCACGGATCCACTATCTCCTGGATTTCACCCTCTATCGTTACATTTTGAATTTTTGTGTGAATCACGTGTGTAAGTTCTAAACTGTAATTGGTTGGATTCAATTTCGAATTTAAACCATCGTACGAATTTTGTATGTGCGCATGACCGAACGTTCATGGGAAGTTTCCCACAGGGTCCACTTACAGATGTGTTATTTTATCTTGACAGGAATCCTGCGCGGTAGGGATGAGTAGCAACTGTGGTGGGGATAGTGCACCTATCGCCACAATGCGTCACACGCGTAGGATTACGAGAGGGGAGGGCGGTGCATAAGGTGTCTAAAAACAAATTTCATTCTCGAAGCCAATTTTGCAGCTCTTATAAACTAAGTTGTAATTGTTACTATGGTAGTACTCTCCACGCTTTTGTTGGATCTTAAATAATACATAGGCATTTGGAACAAAACCCTGTTCTCCTCCAGCAGGTATGATAAACAACTGACAGCCTTTCAATATCGCTGCAGAGTCCCTGTAACGTATTTCACTCCAGGCATATGGTCCAGTAAGTGCTGTATTTATATTATTTATATAAGTTTCTTCCATATAAACTATATAAACTTCACTTCAATATCTCCGAAAATTTCTTAAATACTTAAGCCTTTTTTCACGTATGGTGCGATGTTCGATTAAAAGTTGTCTGTCACGCTTAGTGTTTTTTTTTTTTTCAAATAATCCTAGCTTCAAAAGAACTCTTCTTAATGTTCAGACACTGCCATGGAAGTCAGTAGAATTTTTAGCACCATAAGCACTTTCTTCAAAGTTGGTCTTTGTTTTCCTGTGCTTTAAAAATTATTCATAGTTCGCCTAACTACTTCTGAATTAAAACATCCAAATTAGATTTTGTGCATGTTCTTAATCTTTGTTTACTGGACATAGAGAAGGACGTTGTTGCACTAGCACCAATGGATTTTCTTTCCTTAATAACTCTCCTAAAGTGCTTTCAGACACATCTGTTGCCTCAGATGCCCTTTCTCAGATTTTTATAGCTGACCCAGACCATTGTTCCTTTTTTATAAATCTATGGATATTGGTTATATTACTTCTCGTGTTTTTAAATGTAGCACTTTATTTCCTAATGTGCTGCTAGGAGGCGTCATTTATAAATGCTCTCTTGGAACCAGGAGACAAGCACATTTTGAAACAAGCTGTAGTGTTACCGAGTAGCTCTGCACGTGTTTAATTGCTCGCAACTGGTACGCAATTGACCTGCCCTCCCCTCCAGTTGCAACCGTTCTGAGGTGGACTCGTCCAAATACCAGTGCGCATCGCTCTGCACTTTTCAAGATAAAAAAGTACATCTGTACATCGGATAATCTACGAATCTATTGTATCGATCACGTACGTATTGGCATGAAAGAGAGCAGGGCAGCAGACCGACCTTCCACATGGTTCGCAGGCATTGTTTTCCTAGGAGTGGACCTGTTATGAAGAAAGGCATTGTTCCTAGAGGTGGACCTGTTATGAAGAAAGCCGACCGACATGTGTTCTCAACCTTGAGGGACCTCATATTTCTGTTTCTCCGTTCATCTACATTTCTAGTCCATCATATATATATGTCTTATCTATTATACTGTGTTTTTTTTTCTGTAATAGCTATGTATTTCCTTTCGATGCAAAATAATCAATATAGAATATCTATGCTAACCTAATATTATTTTGATATAACATTATTAAGCGACTTTATGTTTATGACCAAGGGGAACTGTTACAAATTCCAGTAGACACACAATATTACTTTGGGACCGAGCTGATTCTTGGGCAGGTTGGTGAGGATCAAGCCACTGTAGCGTGGTATCAGGATTTCGGTAATATTCCCATTTTTCATCACAACTGACAATTCTCTACGGATACTCTACGTTCAACCTGTTGAAGTGTCGGTTCATGAGGTATAGATCCACTGCTTCTGTATGATTTTCCAAGTGTCTAATGTGGAGATGTATGATATCTTTTGGTGCACCAAGTTCTTCTGAAAGCCTTCGGGTACTATGTTTGAGGATTTTATCGCAAAACGTGGCGTGTATCGTCAATATTCCATACTTTTGGTCTTCCAGAACGTGGTAAATCTTTAGTGCTTTCGTTTCCATGGTTGAAATGTTGGAACCATCGTTGTGCCAGGCGCTCACTAACAACACCTTCTCCTTTCCCTTAACATATTCTTCGATTCTCCTTAAGATATTATCAAAATACACCCCCATTGGATCTGCAGGGAAAACAACTAATATGGAAGCCTCCAGAAATACCAGTCAAATATTTAGGCGTAATGCTTGACACTAAATTAACATGGAATTCTCAAATATCTTGCATTTCCACAATAGCCATTTCTAGAATTAAAAATCTGTATCCATTGCTACAGAAGAAATCACAGCTTGGTCAGGAGTGCTCAATATTGATCTACAAGTCTCTTATACGCCCCATAACTTATTACGCTGCTCCTGTAAGGGGTGCAGCCAGCAAAACCCACATTCATCGACTTCAGGTTATACAAAACAAATTTCTCCGCAGTATTACAAAGGTTCCATGGTTCATAACTCCATCAGGAAGTTGGTATTCTTCCCATACATCTGTACTTCAAATTGAAATCAAAGACATTCTTCGTCAGATTTCCGAAGTACCAGGTGCTGTAACCTATGACATTGGACGAACAAACTTCGAAAGGACCAGATTGAAAAGAAAACTGCCTCAAGACATCCTACTCACTGATTCAGAAGTTAGCGACTTTTCTCACTAATTCAAAGTATATCCTCTATTTTTCTCATAACACCAATGATCATAATCTAGCCTCACATATCTAACCTCTCTTTTCAATTGTTATCCATCTTATTTAATGTTGTTGTATGTGTTAATTGTCCTGTTACGTAATTTGTCTTTTATTATCTTTCATTTAAGTGTGTTCTTAATTGTTTTCTGTTTGTTTATATTATAAATTTATCACCTATTGTATGTGTTAGAGGACAGCAATTCCTCAGTTGTTAATTTGTAAGCAATACTTATGTAATTTATCAATGGCTTGTATAGCAATACTGCTGATCAGCTAAATAATAAATTAAAAAGAAAGCAACATATTCTTCGAGCCGCGACAGCGGATTTATAATCTTGTTTCCAGTAGTCGTTTAGAAGGACTCTAAGTTCAAACCTTGTTATTTCCATTTTCTGATTATTAACAACTGAAGTCTGATCATGCTAGCAGTGTACACAATACCAGCCATGGCGTCCTGTAAATACCATTGCCAAACCAAAGAAACCCAATAAATTTTCTAAAATAACAAAAATATCAAGAAACCGACTTTACTTATGAGTCATCCTAATACGATTAATTATTTTTCACTGGTGGCCAGCTGGTCGACTGGCCTGCTGCAGCGTTGAATATTCAAATTCTAGCGCTTAGGTTCATTATGCAAATTATAATTAAAATAATCAGATACCTTCTTCATAGAAGGTGTTGGAGATGTCCTTGTGCTGCCACGCATATCTCGTGGCCGTTCGAAGAAAATTTCTGTTGACGCATTAATTCATTTTCTGAAACTGCAGTAATTTCTCTTGATATTGTCATTTATTCGCAGTTCTTCCAACGTATGTGGGTTGTTCCGATACACTTTATTTTCTAAGTTCCACCGCAAATAAATATCGCATACCTTAAGGTCTGGGGATCGCGGTGACCATTATCCTTTATGATGACCGTACCCTCAAAACTTTCCCTAATTAATTGCAACGATAGATGGATGGCGTAGATTTTAAGTCCAGGACGGTGCCCACCTCAGCATTGTAAGGAATTTGAGGAGCTGCAATTGGTAACGAAGATGGTAGCCTTTTCCTGGCGTTAAAAAGGACACACACGCCAAATAACGGGAGGATAACAATGCACAAATGGGAAAGCCACTTTATGGAAGTTTTAAATACCCAAAAATCAGACACACCTGATCAAATCTCACCACAGAAGACTGAGTTACAAACCGATTGCCTGTTCACCAACACCTATGTCCGAGAAACAGTGAACAGCATGAAGAACAAAGCGGCCTCACCAGACAGAATCTTCGCACAGCACAGCAAAGTCTCACTGTAATATCTAATAGAAGTCTGGACGGATATTTTCAATAAGTGTCTTAGCACACAATCCATACCGACGCCCTTGAGAGCTTGTACAATAAAAACCGTGTATATACGAAAGGGAGACTGAGAAGATACCAACATGTACAGAGATATATCCTTCGAAAATAACTCATTTAAAATTTTCTCAAAATTGTTAACGTAGAAATTAACGAAAATCACTGAAATTTTTAAAAAAGGTCTATGTGTGGGTCCATGTGGTGTCTGAACAGGTTAACTTAAATCCAAACTTGTTATTAAGTTCAGCATTTTCCAAGGATGCAGCATAAAGATTTTCAAGAAAATAGTCCCAACTAACCTACAAATTGTACATGGAACATTTTTCCGTTTTACTTTTCTCATATTGGCTCTAACAATTTAGACTGAAATGCAATATATTTAAGATATTCATTATGTCAAATAAAATATATTGTCACCCAATTATCGGAAGGCACGACCAATAGGCAGCTGGGTGGGGGACAGGAGGCATTTAGGCCACGCCTACCCCAACGCGCAGCACCAATGACGCGCCGAGGAGAGACGGATCGGGGAGGGAAGCAAGAACAGTAAACACTGGTTTCCCCCTACTCTGCTTTCCCAGAAAGATCGCGTGACACTGGGACGACCTTGTGTACAGGAAGTTCCAGAAACAGCGATCTTCCTATATAAGGCCTGCAGTGGACGAGTCGGTTCAGTTTAATTTTTAGTTGGGGAGAAATTTAGATGCCAAACAGCTTAGAAGAATTATGAGGAGCTCAGCTTTAGCTGCTGATAGGATTAGCTCCTGGGTTATCTAGGGTGCCCGCATGCCATATGGGGGACCCGGTGCATCTAGATCGGCGTCTAGTGGGGTCATAATCTTCCAATGATCTAACAAGGGCGCTTTTGTGTGATGGTAAACTTGCGTATAATTTTGAAGCCCGGCGCCTAATTATATCCTCCACGTATGGAAGACCTGATGCTTCGTGGAGCAATCTGGTAGGGAAATAACGTCCCACAGAATATATAGACCGTAGTCCTCTATTCTGTGCACGTTGAAGCCATGCTATCCAGCTGTCTGCTGCCATGCCCCAGATCTCGCAGGCATATAGCATAACCGGGATTACCAGCGCTCGGAAGAGATATAACTTCATGCGGACTGGCATCGAGGTCGACCCCAGCATTGGGTAAAGGGAAGCGATTGCTCCCTGTACCTTCGCCGAAAGGTCCCTGATGTGTCGGCGAAAAGTTAGACCTCTGTCCAAGTTTACTCCTAGGTACTGGACAGAGTTAGACCACTCTATCCTTCGACCTCGGTAGCTGAAATTGGGGCAGTCTGCGGGGGTGTGGCGCTTTGTAAAGAGAATGGCGTGGCTTTTGTCAGGATTTACGGACATCCGCTAACGCCGGCATCACTGTTGTGTTAGGCGGAGATGTCTTTGAATGGGGTTGAAGGCTCTGAGAATGTGTTTGTCCTTGCAGAACAGAAACATGTCGTCAGCGTATTGTGCCATTACGACTCGTGGTTCTGTGGGGAAATCTGCCATAAAGACGTTGAAGAGGGTGGGGGATAGCACAGAGCCTTCGGGGACTCCGCATCTCACTGGCCTTAGTGTTGATGTTTTCCCCGCGACTGAGACTTTGAATGAGCGATGTAGGATGTTGATCATTTGTTTTGGGAGCCCCAGATGGATCATTTTATATAGGAGTCCGGCATGCCATGACGTAGAGAAGGCCTTCTCGACATCCAGCGAAACTGCGGCCGTGAAGGCGCCTTCCTGGAAACCCAGGGCGGCGGTCTCCACTACACACAGCAACTGCTGAACTGTCGAGTGCCCCGGACGAAAACCAAACTGGTGGTCAGGAATGGCTTGAATGTATCACAATATTGGGGACAAGCGGGCGAAAACTTTCGAGAGGGTGGAAAGGAGCCTAATGGATCGGTAGCTGGAAGGGTGTACCGGATTCTTCCCAGGTTTCAATATGCAAATCACCCGGGCCTCTCTCCACTCTCGTGGAAAGTACCCAAGGGCGAGGCACATAAGGTACTTCAGTAACTCTAAATTAACTCCCAATCAAAAACCTACACCACCTTCATCCTACAAAATTCAATCCAAATCTTACCTGCGGTAAAACCCTTAAAGGGTGGGCACGCAGCAAAAACCTTCTGGTTGTATACAGCCAGCCAGCAGGAGCGAGCGAGCGAGCCAGTCGGTTCAGTTCTTGACGAGCAGCCGTCAAGAGCCCAGATCTAGCGAACGGACTGGAAGACTGCGTACATGTATCAGAGGAGTTTTTAGTCAGCTCTAGAGAGAGTTGTACGTAATTGGAGTGTTACGTAATTGTGTGTGATACGTGATGCTGCTGTGATTTGTAAGTGAACCAACTGTAATTCGGTGGAAATAAAGAACATTTTGAGTTTGTACAACTGGACTTTTAATTCTACGAACCTACAAAGTCACAATATATATCTTGAATTTTCTGGGAATATCCTCAGAAGTCCTCTTCATTCTGGGTGGCTTGCTTGACTGGTTGACTCTAAGATATAGACAAAATATTACTGCACAACAAATGCAGCTCTTGTTAAAAACACACAATTTATTATACAAATATAACAATTTGTAACAAAAACTTCACTTAACTTAATAAAATGATGTTAATTCTTCTTTCTAATTGAAATCGATTTCACGAACTCTTTTCTGCAACTTCAGTCAAAGAAAACCACAGGAGAAAACAAATTCATCATTAAGGAAATTAATATGTTGTTATTTTTTTTCAGTATTACCAAAATCTGAAAACGAAACAAACTTAAGAACAGAATCAACTGCTGGTATTTCAAAATTCATTACGTGATGTTTATTTTTTAAAATAAACATATTTTCCTGAACCATTATATCTATTGGGACATTTAATCGTTTTAATAATTTAATTTCAGAATTTATATTATGGTTAAATAACCAAAAGTGATCTGCTACGGCCGATTTATCAGTTTGTTTATACTTAACGTTACGAAAATGTTCTTTCTTTCTGGTTTCCAATTTATGTCTGATAATTGTATGTGTGATAACCCATTTGAGATATTCTTAGTCATTTGTTTGAAATTTCCAGTATATATACTTTCTACCTAAACTTTTACTAATTAGTAATGATATAATTGTATTTGATGGGACGAAGAAATAAATATTGGAAAACCAACTTAAAATAGAATGAAATTGCTTCAACATTTCTTTCCACTTTCTCGGGTTTCTGTTTTACAAAGGACTGTATTTTGATTCTGTTTTACAAAGTACAAAAATATCGATGTTTTGCAGTCATATGACTTTCTCAACTTATTTTTGTACAAACTATTCTTGCAAATGTTTATTCTTCTAGCTACTTAACATTAATTTACAGAGAAGAGTGAGACATGTGCAGAAATAGTTTTATTATACATTTTCTTGTAGGTAGAATGAGAGTCAGGGAATGTAGTGTACTTAAGTAATAGTTAAATCTTTCAAGAACTAGTTGCTGTGTAATGTCTTTGAAATTTCATTCTATTTGAATGGTCAGGAGGAAAAACTTAAATAATGACTTTGCATTTGTGAAAAACTAGTATGAGGAAATTCAAACCAATAACAACAAATATTTCAGAGATGCTGAACCCCACATAAAACATAAATATTTATTCTAAATGTGTGTGCTTTAATGAGATCTACATTATTTGTAGTAAGATTTTGTCCCACCCTTTGTCCCCAAAATTACTAAAAGGACTGATAAACCTAAACAAACTGACAGTATGAGAGAACATATTAATATAGAAAAATAGGACATAGTAATGAACTTTGAGATCCCACCAGTAGATAATTTGATAAAGAAGTTTATAGTTCCACTACCAGAGAGAAGAGACGACAACAGATGATAGTTGGACCTTCGAGGTTGAAAATGGATGCAACGGCTTTGGAAACTAGTCCCTCAATAATATAAAAATGTAAGTGACGAAGTGTTAAAAAACGACTACAAATAGTTTCCTCAATTAAATATATTAGTTTGGTATTCATCTAGCTTTTAGTTTTAATATTATGCAACACCATGCATGCATGCTTTTTTTGGATCCAGGGCATCTTAAATCATGTATTTCTGATTAAATCACAGTATCATATTTTTGAATGGAATGCAGTAGTTCTCCTACAATACATAGTAGAAAAAGTAAAATTGATACCTGTGTTGCACAAATATAAATATTTGTTACTAAGGCTTCACTTATCATAAGAAATTGGTGTTAATACTTCTTTCTAATGGAGATTGATTTCACAAACAAATCGCTTGCATCCTCAGTTCATAAACAAACTCTGTTGTCAAGGAATTGGATATCTGTGTTCCATATTTGTTCAATAAATTAAAGAAATATATAAGGCTTTTATTCTATCTCTGGCATAAAATAGAATATTTTTTTATTCTTAATCTATAGTAGTTGCTGTTTACGACAAATATTCCTAATATTTCCTTTTACTCTCCTTGCTTCTCAGAGTTCTTTATTCAAACCCTGCTTTTAGCACAAGCAAACATGACAAGTATGTTGCTAATTCTGATTGCATCCTACTTCCTTTTCTCTGATCACTGCATTTTACAGATATCTTGCAGCCAGGAGTTTATTACAAACTTTTTACTAAAGGGACAGAAGAGTTTTGGGTCTTCTTAAAAAGTTGTATAATGTACAGGAGCAGTATCTTTGATATAAGTACTTTGTGTATATCCTTGTAAGATGCAAGGCCACGCTGTGGCTCAGTGGTTAGACCGCTTGGCTCTCACCAAGGCGGCCCGGGTTTGATCCCAGGCGACCGCAAAGTGAGATTTGTGGTGGACAACACGGCATTGGGGCGGGTTTTCTCCAGGATCTCCGGTTTCCCCCGCCATCTCATTCCACCGGTGCTCCATCTTCATCTCATGTATCATCAGTGTCATCGCCTGCGGTGCCGTATGTAGTAAAAGCGGGCGTTAAACACTACACATTTACATTTATTTGTAAGATGCAAATTCAGTCGTATGACTTTCATCATCCTTCAGTTGTTCTCTGTTTTCCATTTTGAAATAACATGTACATTCAACTTGAATTCCTAGAATAGCTCAGTGATTTTGCCTGCAGCTCTTATAGTTGGAGTAAGTAAGTAACTCCT
This sequence comes from Mantis religiosa, assembly GCA_030765055.1. NCBI lineage: Eukaryota > Metazoa > Arthropoda > Insecta > Mantodea > Mantidae > Mantis > Mantis religiosa. Next base: position 173,732,452 of record CM060953.1, read on the forward strand.
GGCTGTGGAGTGGTGCTTTTAAGTCATCCCTATCTAATCGACCACTTCTGAACATATGTGGACCCAGGAAGAAGCTGAGATGGACCATAGTCTTTTCTCCCCCTTAATTAAACAAATAATAGGCATTGCTTTGCTTTGGTCAAATAAAAGACAAAATTCTTGTTTCTAATTAAATTTAATGGGAGTCGATTAAAAACACTAAACAACACTAGTTTTATTATGAAGCAAAAGGTTAGAAACAGTGATGTATTTAACATTTGAAAGTAATGAGCTGGTAATTCAAACATAAACATCACTCAAAATATCCTTACTTGGACATGTTTTGGAGAACAGTTTGTCACCATCATCAGCAGTTATCCGACTGGTTGGATCCGTGGTTTCCTGGAGTGAGCTGGTTGTCTGTTGTGGCATCTGTTGACTGTGAAATGAACTTCCAAAGGGAGTTTAAAGGGAGTCGATTAATGATACTTAACAACACTTACTTTTAAATTTTACCGGAACATGCTTCAGAGACTTTGCCTCCACTGTCAATTAGACATTGACTGGTTCTCAGTGGTGTAGCTGGTGATATTTTGTCATAGGTCTCCTCTGGTGGTGGTTTGGGGAACTTGCTGAACAAATCTTTCTGGGGGATGTATGAGAACCAGTTGATGTCCGGTTGACAATGGAGGCAAAGTCTTTGAAACATGTTCCGGGAAAATTTAAAAGTAAGTGTTGTTTAATGTCATTAATCGACTCCCTTTAAATTTAATTTATTACAACAACACTGTTTTCAATGCTTCCAAGAAAGGAATTCCAAAGGGAGTTTTCAGGCTGCAATTCAAAATCTAAAGTATGCTGTTTGTTTTTTTATAATTAGTAACTTCTCCCAAACATTGAGTTCGGCTGCATAACTGGCTCACTTTAAAAAGAAGTTTAGAAATTAGGTTACAGGAACATATGAGATGTGTGATATACAAATAAATAGAAAAATCAGCAATTAACCCATCATTTCTGGTCTACCAATAATGAAATTGTACCAAATATAAAACTATTAAAGCGAGCCAGTTTTATAGCCGAATTTGATGTTTGGGAGAAGTTTCTAATTATAAAACACAAACAGCATATTTTAAATTGCCGCCTGAAAACTCTCTTTGGAAGTTCACTTCACAGTCAACAGATGTCACCACAGACAACCAGCTTACTCCAGGAAACCACGGATCCAACCAGTCGGATAACTGCTGATGATGGGGGCAAAATGTTCTCCAAAACATGTCCAAGTAAGGATATTTTGTGTGATGTTTGTGTTTGAATTACCAACTCATTACTTTCAAACACTAGTTTTGTTTAGTGTCATTAATAGGCTTCCTTTAAATGTAATTTATTACAGCAACACTGTTACTAAAATTAGGCAAGTGAGTCAACCTTGTATATACTTTTCTCCACTTACAAGTTTTTTATGAAGACTAGTTTCTGGGGACTTCTCCCCTATCGTCAGCTCTGTGGTAGACTGATGATGCATCCAGCGTCTGCATCTGGCTTGGTGTTGTGCTGCCATCTAATGTCCTGGTAAGTTTGATGACGTCATCTACCGCGGGAATTTCAAAATTCATCAAGAGGTCCTGTTTTTTCGTAATAAATATGTTTTCCCAAATCTGTAGTTCCAGAGGTTTCTTTGCCTGTTTGATCAGTTCTATTTCTTGTTTTATGTTGTGATTCTCAGACCAAAAGTCACCATAACCTCAAACTTTTTGGAAAATGGTAGCGAAAAAACATTAGTTAAATCAAAATGCTTAGAAATTCTAAAGGGAATGACATTCGGACAGGAAAATAACTACAAAGAAACTATTCAAACATTGAACCAAAAACCAGTTTTTTATCTGAAAGCAGACAAAGGAAATACGGTAGTCATTATGGACCGAAATGATTACAACCAGCGAGTCGAACATCTACTACAAAATCCAGAATATACAACCCTAACCAAAAACCCTTTAAGGAAATACATAGAAACCACCAAAAAAGCAATTAAAGAAAATACAGTAGTGCCACATAAGATGAAAAATAGCATAATTGTAAACAACCCTAATTTGCCAAAATTATACTGCCTACCTAAGATTCACAAGACACACAACAGCATGCGACCCATTATTAACAATATAGATGCCCCGACTTACAAACTGGCAAAATGGTTGTTGGAAGAATTTGACAAGTTTGAAAAGTTTGAATCTCTAAGCATAAACAATTCATTTGATTTAGTAAAGAAAATTGTAAACACAATTATAAAAACTGAAGAGGTGATGGTGTCCTTTGATATCAGATCTCTATTCACGAGCATACCAGTAGAAAAAATTCCAAAATTGATGAAAGGCTGGTTATCCAAAAGCAACATTGCAGATGATAAAATAGAGGAATACATCAAATTAACCACCCTATGTATTGAACAAAACAGCTTCACGTTCTCCAGCAAGATCTTCCAACAAACAGCAGGCTTGGCCATGGGTAACCCTCTTTCTCCATTACTAGCTAATCTGTTCATGAGTAATTTGGAAACACACATTACTAAAGCCTTTCCACATATTTTCAAATGTTGGCATAGATATGTCGACGATGTGTTTGCGATAGTCCCTAGAAGACTAACCGAGGATGCTATAAAGTTGCTAAACCTACAAGAAAAATCCATAATTTTCACCATTGAAGTAGAGCAGGATGAATGGCTACCTTTTCTAGATTTGAAAATCATTAGAACACCAACAGGATTACAATTTGGAATATACCAAAAAGCAACACATGTTGACAATTATATTAAATGCAACCCATTCAACCCAGTACAACATCAATATGCAGTATTCCATAGTTTAGTTCACAGATTAATCAACATTCCGCTAACAAAAACAGAATATGAACAGGAGTACGCTCACATACACCAGGTTGCCAAACTGAACAACTATAACACAAATTTCATCAAAAAACTGATCTATAGACACAAAAGAAACAAATACTTAAAGGACATTACTACGTTAAGAAAACTAGAAAACCCAAACACCAGATATGGAAAATTTACATTTCATCCAAAATACTTCAAAAAATTTGAAAAGATATTTAAGAGCTTCAACATAAAATTAGCCCCTCAAAACAAACACAACATCCGCAACTTACTAAACCACCCTCTAAAAAATAGCACACCGAAAACTCAATTATCAGGCATTTACCAAATGAGTTGCCAGGATTGTGACAAGATATACATTGGTAAGACCAAAAGGAATCTAGGAACAAGAATGAAAAAACACTTCAGAAATATTAAATTCAAACAAATGGACAAGTCGGCCGTATCACATCACTTTTGGTCTGAGAATCACAACATAAAACAAGAAATAGAACTGATCAAACAGGCAAAGAAACCTCTGGAACTACAGATTTGGGAAAACATATTTATTACAAAGAAACAGGACCTCTTGATGAATTTTGAAATTCCCGCGGTAGATGACGTCATCAAACTTACCAGGACTTTAGATGGCAGCACAACACCAAGCCAGATGCAGACACTGGATGCATCATCAGTCTACCACAGAGCTGACGATAGGGGAGAAGTCCCCAGAAACTAGTCTTCATAAAAAACTTGTAAGTGGAGAAAAGTATTTACAAGGTTGACTCACTTGCCTAATTTTAGTAACAATGGCACTCCACTTTCTGAAATACTTCTTTTTATTCTGTATAGCAACACTGTTTTCAACATTTCCATGAAAGGAATTCTTATTTCTACCCCACTTAAACCACAAGAGCCCTATTCATTCATCATCAGTGAGTATATTTATTTTAGTGGTACACAATATTACAAAAGATTTCCACTAACTTGGGAAGAAAACGAAAAGATAAGATAAAACAAATACACCTTAATTTATTAGTAACTAACTTCTGAATAAGAATTAAGTTCTGGAGCAACAGAAGCAAATTATTTCATAGTAAAAATAAGTAATCAAACTCCCTAAATGCATATTATGTTTAAAAGATATGTTTGTTTAATAAACTGTTTTCTTGAATTTTAAATTATTGTTTTTATCCAAAGGATGTGATGATCCATGGATTCAAGACAGAGGGATCAAGTTGTGCCATACGTCGCATGTTTGCCTCATGTTCAAGCGCTCCAAAGTACAATTCTCAGTCAGAAGAGTTATTTGGATAAGGTTTATTTTTCTGAGGTTTTTCCTTATCCTGAAAGATAATTGTCAGGTAACTCTAAGCTCTATGGAACCTGGAATCATTTGAGCATCATTATACCCATTTCATTTGTCGTCTAATATGAAAATGTTTGCAGGACGTAAAGAAAAAAAAAAAAAAAAAAAAGTTGTGCCACTATTCAAAGTGTAAGATTTTCAAGATACAAGATTTTTAAATGTGAATAAGATATGTTTTAATTTGAAGGACACACAAGTCAAGCTTAAAATGTAGCAAATTTCTGGAAATGTTTCATTATGAAACTGATGATAAGTGAAGCACTAGAGTTTGTCTCTATGGATGCAATCCTCATTCATGATCATCATCAAGGCATCCTGTGTGCTACAAGCGTTCATGTCATGCTTTTCCATTCATTTGTTTAACATAAACATTTATTTAGGCCTACATCTGCACTCACACATTATATAAGAGTAAGTAGTCACGAGGACTGACATTGCAGATAAAAATTAGTTTATGTCTGAAAGTGTGAGAGGGAGGCACTTGTGATTATCATACTGAGTACAATATTCCTGCAACCAGCTTTATCCATGGATCACTTATATGACGTAAAATTTAGAATGGTAAAATGCTGTACTACTGATACCATTTTCCATATTGCTAAGGCATGATTGACACTGTATTAACTGATCTATAAAACAATCTTGGATCTGCTTATGCCTGCAACTAGCTCATTTGAAGTATGGTAGGTTGGTGTCTAATGTTAAGCAGTTGGCAATGAAGCCATGTGCTCTCTTGCACCCTAGTAATTTGATGTTATGTTTTGGTATGTTGACTAAAGTTTGGGCAACAGAGTAGGTGGTTTCCATCCATATCTTCTTTAAGTGTACAGAAATAACGCTATACCAATCTTGAATAAATCTTTATTGAGAGGTTTATAGCCTTTTAGAAGTCTAAAAGTTTCCACAGAGGATTTTCTTCGTAGTGTATTGATTCTAGTCATGGTGTTTCATATATTTTCCCATAGTTTTCCTTTTGTTTGTAATATATTAACTTGTTTAATTTTTTTGATTATATGTTGATATAATTATTCTTTTGATATAGTGATAACTTAGTGCCTCAAATGAATTTGATCTAATTTTACTGTCTTTTTTTGCCAGAAAGTCAGCTGTTTCATTACCATATATTCTGCAATGTGCTGATACCTATTGAAGTACTAATCTCTTATTCAAATTAACTGTCTTATGTTAATTAACTGTTTTATTCTGCAATATTTAGGTTTTTAGGTGTTATACCAGATGTTATGGTTATTATAGCTACTTTAGAGACAAATAATATTACAACTTTTTCAAATTTATTTATATAATATATAGGTGTTTCAGAAATACTTTTACAAACTTCAGGTATGGGTTCCTCAAACCAGAAGAAGGAAAATAGTTCATATGAACATATGTCCCATAATCCTTGGTTTTCGTGTTATTCCTGTCACAATGAAAGCGTGAGTTTAATGCCTTCGGGGTCCAACCTCAAAATTTCATTTCTCTATGCACTCATAGAAGACTTTGACCTATTGTACTACATATGGTAGATGGCAAAGTGTTTCTATGGAGACTTGTTTACATTTGTCATTTGTTATCAGTCTGTCTTCCACGTTTAAATTGTGTACATGTAGTGAGTCAACTGCACATGTTTCGTTCCACTATGGCTGGATATTCATTTTGTGAACTGGCAGACATGATTTTTATGTATGGTTGCACGAGTGGTAACGGATGCAAGGCTGCACGGCTCTATCAGATGAAGTTTCCAGACCGAAGACAACCAAGTCGTCGAACCTTTTTTGCTGTTTATTGTCGCCTTGATGAGACAGGAACTGTTCTGTCTATTGATTGAAGAAGACCAAAAGCTGCCATACTGGATGCAGAAACACTTCTTTGACGTGTCTTGGAAGCCTGCCAAACCATTCGCCACCAACCCAGAGTTTTTGAAAGGGTGTGACATTCCATGATTTGACAAGTACAGGCATGCATAGAAGCAAGAGGAGGACATTTCGGGCATTTATTATGAGTTTTGTGTGTTATAAGTGTACCACTGTGTTGAACATCACCTAACAAGAAAACAAAGGATTATGGGAACATATGTTCATATGAACTTTCATCTTCTTTTGGTGTGAGGAACCCCTACCTGAAGAGTATTTCTGAAACGTTCTGTATAAGATTATGTAAGCACGGAAGGATTACCAAAATTTCTCCATCAGAATTTGTAGCATTTAAAGTAATTGTGCATAGAAAGAGAAAAGTAGGCATATTGCACCGGCACAGTACCACTATTACTTGATAAGCTGGAACCGTCAATGTAAATATGTAGCCATTCATTGACAGGATATCTTAAATTTATTATTTCTAGTGTCATTTGCAGAAGGGGCATTTTTGTTCCCGAATGAGTTTGGAAGCTTATCGGTTAGTACTGCCTGGAAGGTTGGGGTCAAACTTTAACGCTTACTGCATGTTTTGCAATGTTATGGAAGATGTAATTCATTAATGAGACATGAATCAGAGAGACAACTGCTAATAAATTCAGACTGCATTCTCACTAAACCTTTCCCCCCAGGGGCCTACTTCGGTAGGTACGGGTTTGGCGCACCCGGGGTCCTGAGCCAACAGTCTCCCTCATGTGGGTTCCTCTTCGTGGTTGAGGGAGATGGTCAACAGGCCCACCCACGTGTAGGCCGTGCGTGGAGACCCATGGAGAAGGATTTTAGATTCTTTTCTGTTTTAGAGTTTAGGATTTAGTGAACAAAATTTTTAGTAGGTTTTGATTGATGTTTTTTATGTACGTGTATTTATAATAGGTTTTGTTACACTTGTATAGTTTTTAGAAAGTTTTATATCTGGCTTTTGCCATGACTAGTTTTTTAAAGGGTGCTGATGACTGCCGTAGTTGAGCGCCCTTATATATATCACTAAACCTTTAAATATATAAACACACTAACTAAAACACTAAAATACTAATGTATTTTACTTAAAAATATGATATAATCATAAATACTGTGTAAATTAAATAAGCATGATTTGTACACATGTATCTATAGTATTATTTTGTATATTGAATAACTTACATAGTAGTATACTCAGGTCACAGTGACGTAAACTATTTCCCACTTGCTAGTATAAATGCACAACTTTTACAGCAGAAGCACCACGTAAACCTGGAGGACAACCTTCTCATCTCTACTGCATCACTGCTATATCACAACAAAGTTCTTGATCAGTTACACATTTGGTAACAAAAATGCTTGTTCTAGTCATTTGTTTGAGGACTATGAAGAGGTTTCAGTTTTTGTAACTTCTACAGCTAAGCGTAGATATTGTTCAACAGCAAACAGTTCTAAATGGTTGATATTTATATACAAATATAATAACTTGTAACCTAAAACTTCACTTATCTTATTAGAAATGATGAAACTTTTCTTATAAAATTGATCGGGATCGCGATTTCGTGAAAACACTCATTCACATCCTCAGCCAGATTCGTGAACAACATTGTTGTCAACACTAGTCACGATCCTGATCAATTTTATACGAAAAGTTTCAAGTGAAGCTTTAAATTGCAAATTATTATATTTGTATATATTTGTTTGCTCCACTGTTAATAGTTTCATATTTTACGTATTTATTTGGTTGATACTTGTTTGTAATTTTTCTTTTAAGTAAGGAAGTTTTAATTTTTGTTTGATTTCTTTGACTTTAATAAGAAAAGTTGTGGTTTCTAATTATTTTAGTTAATTTATGGAAATTAATCATTTCTTCACACTAGCCGTATAGAGGCTAAGGTTTTTGATGGATAGAGTCAACATGAGAAATTCAATGCCATGGCCGGGATTTGAAGCACAGTTCTCCTGGTATTCGTCCAGTCACTCTAACCCATTGAGCTACCATGGTCAACATGCCGTCCTGACATTAAATTCTCCATTTGACTCGCATATTCTCCCGGTAGACCACTAGGGGCTCTCGCATCCCAGATACACCGCTTGTGCCGACTTACTATCTTAAGTACTTGAGTCCCAGGCTTCATCATTTAACTCTTATTATTTTAGTTAATTGATGGAAATTAATCATTTCTTCACACTAGTTGTAAAGAGGCTAAGGTTTTTGATGGATAGAGTCAACATGAAAAATTCAATGCCATGGCCAGGATTTGAACCACAGATCTCCTGGTATCCGGCCAGTCACTCTAACCCATTGAGCTACCATGGTCAACATGCCGTCCTGACATTAAATTCTCCATTTGACTCGTATATTCTCGCGGTAGACCACTAGGGGCTCTCGCAGCCCAGATACACCGCTTGTGCCGAGTTACTATCTTAAGTACTTGAGTCCCAGGCTTCATCATTTAACTCTTATTATTTTAGTTAATTGATGGAAATTAATCGTTTCTTCACACTAGCTGTAAAGAGGCTAAGGTTTTTGATGGATAGAGTCAACATGAAAAATTCAATGCCATGGCCGGGATTTGAACCATGCTCTAACCCATTGAGCTACCATGGTCAACGTGCCATCCTGACATTCCTGTGGTTTCTAAGTTTGCTTGTGATTTTCTTTTTTCTCAGTCCTTATAAGGTATGGACTACCTTCATGTTTCATATTGTATGATAGCTACTTTTACAATGTCAAGATCAAGTTTGGATTATTTGTTAACACTTGTAGAGCAAGTAATGTAATTTTGACAGCCCCAGTTATTATAAAAAGAATTTCATTTTGCAGAATAAGAAGTTTTACCAGTGCATTTTTTTTTATGTAGAAAAGTTTACTGGAGCTCTCTCACTGAATCACATTGCACAACAAAAACATGGACTTAAAAGTGTCAAAACTTCATACTTTACACTATAACAAGTTCCAAACGGGGCCCATCATGTTGGTACCACCATCTTCTCGTGCTCTCTTTTTGCTTTTAGTGCTAGTTGCTAAATGAATGCTTTGTAGGAACTAGGAATTGGCATATGGCAAAGGTCAGAAAGCATGCAAAGGAGATCCAACCAGCTTGAAGAACATTAATGTGCTTAAGGTCTTGATTTGCAGAGATACTCTTGTTGGTGTGAGAACTAACTTCATCTGAGGGAAACCCTGTGATAAACTTTCCAATAGCATACCTACCAATCTCATTACCATGTGGTATTCATTACCTGTGTTTCAGTCATAGGTTCTCCACTTAAGCTTAGTACTACTGTGGCATTTTTTGTGTGTGGCGTTAATTCATTTCTTGCAAAAAAGGATGCTTTCTGTTATTTTTCTTTTCCTATCTAATTTATTTTTAATGATAGGTAAACACTAATCGACTCCCAATTAACTTAACTTAAACACTAGTTGCTGAAATTGACAACGTCATTGTAGTTGTTAGTTTTGCCACTAAACTATCAGAGTCTGCTGTCGGAAAATAACAGTGTTGCACTATAATCAAGTAGATGCACAGAAGAGAACTGCATCTTACAACAGCCTGCTTGTTTTACCCTTACATTGCCGTTTGCTCATGTATAGTCTGCACTCTCTAATCCTATCAGTTTTAAGGAACGGAAATGTTGCGATGGCAACTGTAACACAGTTTTAGATTGACGACTGAAAGATGGCAACAGTAAATGCAGTATATAAAAGAATTTCTTATGCATCAGCGATGATGACAGAATGCAAACTCTTGCACTCAGTATGGGCAGTAATTTCAACTTTAAATCTTACTGGAGTTTGTAAGAGTTTACCAGAATACGTTCCGGTGCATTCTGGCTGAACAAAAGCCCCGAGTTTTTCTATATTTGCAGTTATTAATATCTCTTCGTAATATTTAAGTGTTGGTTTATTGTATACCTTGTAAAAGAAGTTTAAAGTTTGTGCAATGCTTCCTTATTTCTTGCCTGCCGATCTCTTTAATAGTGGTAATTTGTTTTTACCAGTCTTTTTTTGTACATATTCTTTTCCATGTTAATTTTGTATCAAAAACAACACCTAAATATTTGGCTTCACATATTTCTGTGAGAGTTTTTCCTTCTAGTTGAAGGGAAATATTTAACGGTTTCTTCCTTAGTGTGAATAGTTGATAATTTGTAATAACTTGGGCTTTCATGGCCAGTGTCAATCCAGTAAGATGTAGAAATTTCCGGGGTTAGTGGTCGTGGTTCAGTAGGAAAAACTGAAGTTCCTGACGTTTTGCTCATACTGCATTGACCATCCTCAGAGGACTCATGACAAACTAGAGTTCATCACTGGTCACACTAGTCATTCTAGTTTGCCATGAGTCCTCTGAGGATATGTATGTTTGGAGGAATTAAGTAAATTAAAAAACAAAAGATGAAATCCCATCAGTTAACAGATCTGGAACATACAAAATAAGTTGTAAAAATTGTGAAAAATTCTATATAGGCCAAACTAAAATAAATCTAAAAACCAGAGTCTAAGAGAACTTTAGAAACATCAGATTGAAACAAGAAGAAAAGTCAGCAGTAGCATTTCATTTTTGGAATGAAAATCATGACATTGCTCTAAACCCAAAATTATTAAAAGGAGTGATAAAGCAAAATAAACTAACAACATGGAAGAACATATTCATACGGAAAAATAAGGACCGCATAATGAACTTTGAAATCCCACCAGTAGATAAATTGACAAAGAAGTTCAAAGTTCCACTACCAGAGAGATGAGAGCAGGCAACAACAGATGCTAGTTGGAGAGAGGTTGAAAATGGAGTTAATGGTCTTTGAAACTAGTCCCTCAATAATATAAAAAAAAATAAGTGACAAGTGTCAATCCGACTACTAATAGTTTTTATGATTTCTTCTGAGGATGCTCAATGTACATATGAGCAAAACGTCAGGAACTTCAGTTTTTCCTACTAGACCATGGCTAATAATCTCAGAAACCTCGACATCTTACTGGAGTTGATAATTTGTTTTCTGTATATTCATTTTCATTCAGTTGAAGTACATCTAAGATGATATGATTCAGACTTCATAATAAAAACTATAGGTACCTCCTTTCCTTTGACATCCTCATTGTCATCCTACTTATGGAAGAAATGGACACTGCAGTTTCTAAATGGGACCAGTTATCGCTTGGTAGTGCAAAGTTTTCCTGAAGGTCATAGAGTCAACAAATGAAGAGCCTTATACATTTTAAAAAGGGAGTAAAACTCTTTTTACTGCAACATTCATTTTATTCTGTAAATGAGTTTTTAAATGTTAATTAGTTTTAAGTGATTGTAAATAATGACAGTGGCCATTAATGTAATTTTTATACTATGATGTGTCTGTTATCAATCAAAAGGACAAAATAAATTAAATTGAATTAAATTATGAAGTAGAGTAAACTCCACATTTGTGAACAATTACTTTTATATAGCATTTCTCTATGGTCTTTATATAGTTTATGCTTATTTTCTTTTTCTATTTTAGACTTTTGTTGGATCCTGTATCTGTTACACTTTTTAGTCTTATGTAACTTTTTACATTTATCTTTGTATCTTGAACTGACGTGTCATATAACATATGTATTATGTTCCAAAGGATGAAATAAATAGATGTCCTGTAAACAACATTTAAACTTGGGCAAATTCCCAAATCTCATTATTGTTTTTGTAATAAAATTCTAGATTTAAAACTGTGAATCACAAAAACTTAGAATTAATCTTGAAATTAATCCATAAAACCATGGGTGTATATAATAAAAATGCATGTCTGCCACAGATTGTTGGCTTTTAATGTTTCTATTTATTTTTATTATAACCATCTTAATATATTACATACAAATGTATTTGAAAATCTCTGCTTTTTATCTTAATATTTAGCTCAACTCTGAAACTGCGTATACAAATAAACTCAACATTCTCATTCCAACTTAAGCAGAGATTTTCTGTACATGTATATAGTACTGAGTACATGGAACAAACATTGCGGCAAAAAATTCCATGACACTGAATGATATATACACATCAGTTGTTTAAACAGAGGTATATACAATATACATTGCACAAAACTGCATACTGCACAGTACAAGATGTTGCAGCATTTAGCTGGGAAAACATGAAATGGATGGGAATGGACTCCAACTAAGAAAAGAATGCTTAGAAGTATTTTGATATATTCTTATAAATAATGTTCCCTTTTCATTAAAATAAGGTATGACAATGTGTTTCCTTCAGCGCTCAGGGGGATAGCAGCACATGGGCTCAGAATGTGTTGCAATCTAGTTCCTAAACAGCTGAAGGAATTAACATTGATCATGCAGTCTCAGTATCTGTCCACATTTTATTTGGCTGAAAGTCACAGAGCTGTGAAGCTGCATTCCTGTACTCCATGGAATTCTAATGTAACAGTAAAGAAATTAGAATATTTGGTCACTATTGAACACCTATTCAAATTTTGAACATTATAGATATGTAGTTTATATATTACCTCAGATTCATAAAAAAACATACTGTTCTAGTCTAAATACTGTTTCTGGAAGGCCAGGTATCTCTCCGTCACATTTCGTTGAGAATTATTACAGTACAGCACTATGTTTGTTTGTTGCCTATAATATGTTATAGTTTTTAATAATCCTTTAATAAAATAAGTTTGCATTTTCTTTCTTCAAAAGTTTTTCACTATTTCTAAAGAAATTGTTTCACTTACTGAGTTTATTCTTGCGATAGTTAATTAATGGAATGGCTAAAAGTGAGTATGGTAAGAATACTGAATAATCAGATCACACTACCACAGGACACCGTTTCTGTTTGTGTGACCGTGAATGTTTACCCTTCTGCTATAACTGCACATCCTTCACTTGTTCTTGTTGCTGCTGCTGCTGTGGCTGTTGTTGTTGCTGCTGTTGTTGTTGCTGCTGCTGTGGTGGTGGTTGTTGTTGGGGTTGTGATGGCTGTTGCTGATTGCTTGCAATAGCTATGGGCCCGTTACTGCTGCTGTTAATAATGTGGCATGTTGTTGTCATCAAGGTTGCCAATGGTTGTTCTTGTGGCACCCTTGGGATCTGTTGTTCCGTCTTCTGCTGAGGGCTAGAGCAGTTATTAATCATACCGCTGTTGTTTACTGCTGCATCTCCATTGGTCTGAGTTGAGCGGTTCACCAAAAGACACAACTGTTGTGTTCGCTTTTGTAACTGATGTACTATGCCCTCTCTCAGCTCCAAGCTTACACCTAAAGAATACAAGCAGATGAATTATTAAAATTATTCATAATCAACAAATACACACAGTTTAATATATAAAAACATATCAAATTACAGCAGATTACATTAACCATTACAATGTAGGGAAAGGGGTTGACAACTAACAGATAGTCCATCTTACTTAACATAAATAGTGAGCTTAACCCTCCGTCGGTCATGGTGTATCCAGAAAGTGCCAGGTGTTTGTTTTTCCTGAACCGCTTTTAGATTTTTGACCCTGAAATACCACCCCCTCTCATTACCTACTTGGCTGACAATGTATTGCTGGTCTTTTAATAAGCCGTTATAATTGGGGTTACATGTATTACGAATTTCAGCATATGCATCCACAGGAGGCCATGCGACCTAACCCATCCACTCTTCCTACAATGTCTGGAGTGCGCAAGATAGATGATCTAAGCAAACCAAATGACTTAGAATTAGCTGTCCATTTACTACAGAGTGACAATGTCTATGTAGGACAACTAGATGAACAAGTGAAGAAGACTTGGTATGGAAACAAATTACTTTCTACCTGAGAGAAGAGAAGAAAATTGTGATATAGAAGGCAAACCTATTATTTCAGGTGCCTTATTCAAGTAAGAAAGAAATGGAAATACAAAGTAGGGAAAGTATCACAAACCCAGAGTTACATGTAGAAAAAGTTCACATTACCTATAGGAACAGCAAAAAGTAATTTTGCTTGGAACATGGTAGAATATGCTTTTTTTTTTGTTTGTTTGTAATTTTATGTCCTCTAATGCTAAGTCATATCGGATGGTGAATGAAATGGGTGAAATGATGCTCAAATGTGTCCAGGGTCCATGGAGCTTAGAGCTACCCGACATTCATCTATAAGGGAAAACCCCGGAAAAACCTTATCCAGGTATATCGAGATTTAACTGTATTGGAACACCACAGTGAAGCGAAAAATTATTAAATTTTAGATGAGTCGTATTTCTTACACATCTGCTTCACTTTCGTACCTATTTTGAGGACATGTTTCGCAAATCTTTGTTTGCATCTACTTTTCCATCCAGGTAACTCACCCTGACCGAGATTCGAACTTGGGACCTGTTGAACGTGAGGCAGACATGCTACCATCTATGCATAGAATGATATGTTATGAGTGCCTTGCGAGTTTGGAGCTGGAAAAATAGTATAGTGTAAAATAGGAAAACAGAGAAAAAAAAGGAGAAAATAAATAACTATCATGTGTTATAATAAGTAAAAATAGTTTATATGCTATATTTTCATGCAATAAATTGCTTTATTCTTTCATAATATATTTTAACATCCACTGCCTTTTTTGTTAACACTACACTGTCTTTTGTGTTAATTTACCATTAATATTATTAAGATTAAACATGAAAATGAAAATTAGTTAATAGAATTAACCTTTTTAAAGGCATTGATTTACATTCAAAAAAGTCAATAAAAGTAGCTAAAATGTTAGTGGCGTGACCTAGATACTGCATGATCGATGATGACAGAATTAAGGTGCGACCAATGTTGAGTTAGTAAGAAATTACATAGAAAACTCACTAAACATAAGAGTTCTATGTAACATTTCATGCATATTTAGAAAAAATGACAATAAAGGTAATTGTTGTCTTTGGTGCAGGGCTGTATGGTTAGAGCAAATAGACTTTTATTTTGTAAAATATAAACTAGTGTACGTTTACTCATTTATACATTTTCCATCAATTCTTTACATTACTAGGCAACAATAGTACTGGATTGATAGAGTCAACAGAAAACTTGAATGCCACGGCTGGGATTTGAACCACGGATCTACTGGTTTCCGTCTAGTTGCTCTTACCCATTGAGCTACCATGGACAATTTGCCATCATGACACCAAATTCTCCAATTGACTCACATATTTCCCTGGTAAACCACTAGGAGCTCTCGCATCTGAGATACACCATTTGTGGCGACTTACTATTGTAAGTACTTGAGTCCCAGGCCTCATAATTTAACTCTTATTATTTAAGTTAATTGACGGAAATTATTCATTTCTCCACACTAGCCTGGGGCTCAAGTACTTACAATAGTAAGTTGCCATAAGTGGTGTATCTCGGATGCGAGAGTCCCTAGTGGTTTACCAGGGAAATAAATGAGTCAATTGGAGAATTTAGTGTCATGACGGTAAATTGGACATGGTAGCTCAGTGGGTAAGAGCAACTGGATGGAAACCAGTAGATCCGTGGTTCAAATCCTGGCTGTGGCATTGAATTTTTCATGTCGATTCTATCAATCCAACACCTCAGCCTGTATACAGCTAGTGTGAAGAAATGAATAATTTCCATCAATTAACTTAAACAGCAGTACTACTTGCAAACTATATTTTGAGTTCTGGAATCTAGTGCTACAAATGGTATGATTCAAGAATCTCTGTGTTTTGTCACAGTATTGATTGAGCATTCTTGTCCATACTCCAGTGTTACCACTTCTGTTTTTCAATGTACTGCATTAAATTTGCTACTGTTCTTTTATTTTATCATACCGGTTTACTTTGTGTTTTACTTTTGTGTTTCACCAAAACAGAAACTTTAAGTATCAAATGTCTAAAGTAGACCCAGAATCATCAGCACCAACATAAATCCACCCAAACTTATTTGTTTGTTGGTTTTGCTTGTTTGGACCTAGGACTGAGCAGCGCTCTAGCACATTGAACACATCATACAGAAAACAACCTCACCAAATCAACATAAATAATTTTAACTACCACCACCATACATCAAAACATGACTTCCCCCCCCCTCTCAATTTTTTTATTTATTTTTGTTTTATCACCACCACCAAATATATAGCATATGTAACATTTTACTGAAAGAGGAAAGCATTTTAAGCACTATTACTATTACACATAATATTATACAATAACTCATCCAAGAAAACATGACAACCATTCATTTATGGAGATAACAATACATTAAACGAATACAATGATATATTACATTCCCTTTATTGCACAGGACACTTTAACAATCATCCATAAATTCCTGTACTGAGTAATAGGCCCTGAGGGATAAATAGTTTTTAAGAGCAGACTTATACTTATCCATTTTTCCTGAAGATAGTAATTTTAAGTATTTTTGAAGGGCATTGAATATTCTAACAAATTCATATATACTCGATGTGTGTTTGGAGGAATTTAGTAACAGTGACGTCAAAATTAATATAAAATTATTTGTGGTTGGTTTATTGACACTCGTCACTTACTTTTTCATATATTTATGAGAGACTAGTTTCAAAGGCCCTGGCCTCCATTTTCAGTTGGGAAGAGATTGAAAATGGAGGCCAGGGCCTTTGAAACTAGTCTCTCATAAATATATGAAAAAGTAAGTGACGAGTGTCAATAAACCAACCACAAATAATTTTATATTCATATATACTCCTTTGTGAAAACAAGTCAATCTAGCACTGGGTTTATGTAAATCCATTCTTTGTCTAATATTTATCTATGTATAGTCACATTTTGTGTAAGGTAGTTCTGATTTTTGATATGGAAACACATAAGCATAAAGATATATTCACAAGGAAATACTCAAATATTCAACCTTTGAAATAGACCCTTACATGGAGCTGTAATGTTGATGCCACACATCGCTCTATTGTCTCTCTTCTATAATAAAAGAACTCACTCACTTTCTACTGAGTTACCGCAGAATATCAAACCATATTTCATGATTGAACTAAAATATGCATAGAATACCTCTTTTAATATATTACTAAATCAACAGATGGCAGCAGCAATTCCAGAATTACCCTCACCACTGGATCAAGCTTTAGTCGCATGAGCCGAAGATGCAAACGATGATTTGCGAAACATGTCCTCAAAATAGGTACGTAAGTGAAGTAGATGTGTAATAAATACGACTCATCTATAAATTAATAACCTCTTTTAATGTCTGAATTAGACAAAAAGAGTTCAATGACCTCAGTAGCCGATCTTAACTTGGGAATGATACTGTCTCTGAGTTTTGCAATTAAGATTCACATCATCCTGTAAACTCAAGAATTTAATGAGTGAAGTTTGGTCAAGTACAACCTTACCTGTGCTTATGCACAGAGAAAGATTTTGCGAACTGTATGTCTCAAACCTCAAGACCTTAGTTTTGTCAATATTTGATGTGAGTTTATTTGCTTTAAACTAATTGCATATTGTGCTGAATGCATTATTCAGTTTTAGTGCAAAGTCATGTACGTTGCTGCTAATCACTATTATGCTAGTATCATCAGCAAACAAGACAGTAGTTGCGATATTTCTCATTACTAGGAAGAGATTGTAAACATAGCCTCTTATAGCCTCAGTCACTGGCTAAGCTGGAAAAAGTTATAACTCAAGGTCTTCTGTGATATAATTCAAAGCATGGCTGTGTAAAACACATGAAAAGTCTTGTTGCTGTCTTCAACAGAGCTCAAGATAAAGCATGAGAGAAATACTATATGATCCCACTATAGCATTTTCTCATATTTAAAAAGAAATAACTAAAATAATTAATGATCTACATCATATGATCATATTTTCAAGAAATAGGTGAATGAGTATGTATAATAAATACAATTTTGAGTCAAACTAATACTCAATGCTCCATTTATTGCTAGTATTTACCTAGAACGCATTTCGTTAGGATCTTCCTAACATCATCAGCTGTTGTCGACTAATGGATGCCGGTTCAGTGAACTCCTCGGAGGTGATAGGTGCGTCTCTGTCGGTATCTTGATGAACTTGAAATTGGGGTTGTCTTCAAAGGTAGTATCGAAATTAAACAATTTACTTTCATATTTCTTTATAAAGATTTTTTCCACGTGGTTAATGCAGCTGGACCTTGGACAGTTTTTAGTAAGTGAATTTATCGTTCTATGTCATGATTTTCCTTCCAAAAATGGTACACTACCGCCGATTTATCTATTTCTTTATTCCTTATGTTCCTAAAGTGCTCTTTAAGCCTAATGTTCACGTTCCTTTTTGTTTTTCCAATGTAGAATTTGTCATAGTCCTCTCTCTCCCCAATTAGCAATGAGACCTCATACAGAAAATTTACGTATCATCCCAGAGCTACACACCTTTTCCAAAAAGTTTTCAAAGAACACAATATTACTTTGGCCCCACAGAACAAATTTAGTGTACAACACCTTTTGAAATCACATAATACAAAGGAGATACCCACAGGCAGAAAATCAGGAGTGTACCGGTTGCAAGGACTGTGACAAATTCTACATTGGAAAAACAAAAAGGAACGTAAACATTAGGCTTAAAGAGCACTTTAGGAACATAAGGAATAAAGAAATAGATAAATCGGCGGTAGTGTACCATTTTTGAAAGGAAAATCATGACATAGAACGATAAATTCACTTACTAAAAAGTGTCCAAGGTCCAGCTGCATTAACCACGTGGGAAAAAATCTTTATAAAGAAATATGAAAGTAAATTGTTTAATTTCGATACTACCTTTGAAGACAACCCCAATTTCAAGTTCATCAAGATACCGACAGAGACGCACCTATCACCTCCGAGGAGTTCACTGAACCGGCATCCATTAGTCGACAACAGCTGATGATGTTAGGAAGATCCTAACGAAACATGTTCTAGGTAAATACTAGCAATAAATGGAGCATTGAGTATTAGTTCGACTCAAAATTGTATTAATTTTGTGCTTCATTGTATCATAGTCCTTAAACAACAGAGTATTGTGACTTTGTGGGTTCGTGAAATAAAAAGTCCAATTACACCACTCCAAAATGTGCTTTATTTCCACCGACTTACAGTTTAACACTTGCCAATTACACAGAATTTCGTGCTGCACACAGTTACAATTCACCAGTCCGTCCGTTACAATTTCACTTGTCCTCGCGATTACATAAACTCCGATGCACATACCAGTTACGTACAGTCTTCCGTTGCACAATCCTTTCGTTCATTAACACGTCACTGACTAACACTGCCTTCTTACACCAAGAACTGTCCTCACTCACACACTAACCAACTGACTGACCAGCTCCACTCTGTCTGTCTGTAACCCTCTTTATATAGGAATATCGCCGGTTTCTAGTGACCAGGAGAATGTTCCAGATTCCGTAATTTCTGGAACCAGGTGGACAGAAACAGACGGCACACTGATGTTTTTCCTCCCAACCACTGCCTGTCACCACTACAAGACAAACGAGGAGGAGGTGTGGCTAACCGAACCTCCCCTGCCTTCCGCTGCCAGCTGCTTTCACAGGGTGTTCCAGCGCTCGCGTTACAGTATGTATAGTTTAATTAATAGTTTGGCCATATCTGTATAATTAGAAATGCTTAATACATATTATAAAATTCATTATTGGAGTTCATAACTTATCTTGCAGAACTTTTATCTTTTATCTACTGTTATATTACCAGACTTACTTTCTCTACCAGCTATCTATAGTAGGTAGAGGAAATATTGTATTATATATTGAGATTACACTCAAAATAGCTGCACATATTGAAACTCCCATTTAAAAAAAGTCATCTATGCGTATGTGAATAACAAAACAAATATTAAAAGTCAGATAACTGCCAAATTTGGTATTTAAATTCAACAAACTCCAAACAAGTAAAAAAAATTTTCAAGAAAGTTCTCTTACCCCAAACTATCCATATGGTGAAAACTTTCTTGTGTGTTTTTATTTTTCTATTTTTTTTTTCCTTGTTCCCGCCTTTAACTGCTGTGGTCATATCAGTGGCCATTCTCCTTTGGAACATACTGAAGGTGTTAACTCGTTATCTTTTGTTTCTAATCATTAGATCACGCATACATTCACACTCTCATTCATACTTCCAGACTCTGGGGAAGATGGGGAATTATCTTGGTTGGAGAAAAATCCCCAACCCCACTGCCGGAAATCAAACCCACGACCCCTAGCACGGCAGGCAGGTGCTCTACCAACTGAGCTACGGGGCCAGCCTTTTCTATTTTTAAAAGCTCTATCATTGTCCATTAAAATAAATATGTTTATCTGAAGTGTGTGGTACGACTAATAAAATGTACTTGTACAATTTGAATTCTTTGAGAACAGCCAGTGAAGTATTTGTTATGCTAATTTTCTATAGATTACTAAAAGAAAATGTAGAAATCATCAAGGTACACAATAATACTTTTTTACCACAGCATTAGCAATTACAAAAAAATAATTTATGATACAAGTTTACACTTTTACAGATATGTCATTTGATGAATATGTTTGAAAGTTTGCAATTTTTCTTTTTCCTTATAATTTGTCCCAATACTATAGCTGAACACTTGAATGTTATCACTATATTTATGCAGCAAAGCATTCAAAGTTTTTCATTATTTAATTTGTATAGTGCCTTTTAACTTCTTTGGTTATATGAAAGGTTTTAAAACCAGAAACATCTGCTGGTATTTTGCTTGTGAATTGAGGCTTTCTTAAAATTTATTTTTTTCATATTTAACATAAAAGACACTCACATTCACTTCCGCATTCACACTTCCAAACTCTCTATGGGATAGAAAATTATTCTGATTAAATAAATTCCCAAACCCAACAAGAAATTGAACCTGAAACCTCTGGGTTGAAAAAGTCAGAATGCTGACCACCTGGCCGGACACTTACTGCTTACTTTTAATATCTTTGAATAATATGTGATAGAAGAATCACTTCCTATATAATTTCTGTAATTATATAACCAATATATGTGAATTTAATTAAAATTATGCAATGAGTTGACTGAGACACTCCGTACTTAGCATATCACAAATTTTCTTTCAACACATTCCGCTTCCACTTGAAGGCATTATCAAGAAATTGTAAACTGGCTAGAACCAAGGTGCGTAGGCTTCGGCGGCCAGTGTCCATTGAAACTGGGTCTTCCGGGTAGGACCGCGTCTTTGTTGTTCCTCTGGTCGACGTTTCGTCCCAACTATGTGGGGCTTCTTCAGGACTTCTTCCTTGACAGCTCCACAGTTGCTATGGAACGTCGACCAGAGGAACAACCAAGACGCAGTCCTACCCGGAAGACCCAGTTACAATGGCTAGAACCTTGATGTTCCAACTGATCATGGTTCTCCAGAGATGAGACATCTGGCAAGATTCATTGAGGTTAAGTAGAATATTTTCTTCCGATGGAATGTCAAAATTTATTAAGTGTGTTTTGAATTTCTTAATATAAATATTTTCCCAGATGTTTAATTCTTGATTCAAGTGAACTGATTTTAGTAGTTGAGTTCTATGTTCTATGTCATGGTTATGATCCCAAAATCAGTTCACTTGAATCAAGAATTAAACATCTGGCAAAACTTAAAAATTATAAATTCTTTTGAAGCTATTTTTTTAAAAGTGAAGAGACAAGACGAAGCATTGCCAAATGAACTTTTAATGTTAAAGTGGATGCAAGATCGTGCTGCTTCTAAGCGATTAACTAAACTAAGATAGCAGAAGCTCACTGCCTTTTTTACTACTGACCAGATTGTAGCTATATTGCATATAGTGCAAATACATGGGCTGTTACAGTACATACATATTGTGTATCTGTTTCTAGGCTAAAGGTGCAGATAGTAATTTCTAAACTCTATTAAAAATTTTTTGGTGATGTTGTACATGTTTTTTTTATAATTTTTCCACATTCGCTGTATAACCTGGATTTTCGTTAACTCAGATTGGCCCTGGTTCCAGTTGATCCAGGTAAATGAGGTGCTACTGTGCTTGTAATTTGTTTATATTCATCTCAAAATTGGCTATTACCTCAAAAAGCAATGCAAAAATGTAAGATAACTGGTAGAAATTTCCAAAGAACAATGAACAATAGCAATTCCCGCGATAAGGCAGCTTGGCACACAATAGACGGATAGGTTTCACGTAGATAACGAACTTGTGTAAACAGATAATGCCGGCAAGCAAGATAACTGAGGCAAAGGCCTTGCCGGATAGATTAAGTTACGCTTCTCGAAGGCGATAGAATGTTCGAATTATGTAACTAGATGCTTGTTTTCCAGAAACCTCTAGTGATTGACAGAACAGTCTGGTAATCATGAATGGACATATAAAAGGGATTGTGACAAGCTAGCAGTACAGTTGTAGGTGTAATTGTAAACAGTGAGAAGTAGTTTTTGTGAAACAGTGTTGTGAAACGAAAGACACTGGAAGTGTTATTGTAACGAGAGCTAATGATGTAATCTGCTGTCACTGTTATTGTCATCGATCTTGGAAGACTGTGTATATGTGATGTAATGTTGTTACGTGAGAATTGAACAGTGTGTTGCTACGAAAATAAAGGAGATTTTTAATTTCTGCCACTCGGCCCTTTAATTCTATGAACCCACAAAGTTACAGTATGCTATTGTTAAAAGAATGATGTTTAAAGGTATTGGAAATAGTTATGAATCTACATTTAGAAAATGTTCATTCAAGCAAATTTTATTGTTAGCTACCATGATATATGTTCTGCGACTTAGAAGTTGGTAAAAAAATATTATTATTCAGTTACAAACAAATGATATCAGAATGCACCAAATTGAATATCTGCATTGCTGTCAAATAATGGATTTGCATTTGTTCCTAGATTATTTGGAACCAAAATGCCATTTGCTGTTTTGCTTTACATTCTCATTTCCATTCTTGGGTATTATGAACCTCTCTTGAAATTATACTTAAAATGTTTGAGTGGTTTCTTATAAACCTCTTTAAATTTGGTATAACTTGCAGATCCTTCTTGTGCATGTCTTCTCAGATTACCAGCATAAAGTAACTGAACACATGTAAAACTAAAACAAATAGAAGTGTGTTGGAAATAAGAACATAAGCATTTTTTAAAAGAAAATTAAACTTAAAACAAAGCAGAATCTCTATCTATCAGATATATGACAAAAGGCATGTATTAAGTAGGTACATACTATTTCTTTTTACTACAAGCTAACCAACTTTGGATTAATAATCAGATTCCTTTTCTTGATTTGGCTAAAAGTAAATATTAATCACAAGATAAATAAGTCTGTAGCTGCTTTTTACACTAATAAGCATGTAATGGATGTAATGAATGTAATGAATATCCAATAGGCAGTAACATTTTTAGAAGTAAGTGAAAAATAAACAGGACATGTTTCTTAATTTTATATTAAGATCAATAGAAATTAGTAATGTAGCATTTAAAACTTTTCTAATTAGTATTTAGAGTAAAACATAAACTCTATTGACTGAAAATGATAATTAGGACCCTTAATTTGTGTTTTAGAAAATTGCAAGAGTATACCAAAAGAAATTTGAGACCATTAACTTTCAACAGTAATTTACAACTTTCCATTTGCAAGGGCATAGGTGATTGTTCTAACACACACAGACGTAAGTACATTAATTAGAGTCAACTGAAAAATTCAATGCCATGGGTGAGATTTGAACCACGGATCTCCTGGTTTCTGTCCAGTCACTCTAACCCCTTGAGCTACCATGGGCAACATGCCGACGTGACATTAAACTCTCCAATTGACTCATATTTCCCTGTAAACCACTTGGATTCCTCATATTCAAGATACACATTTGTGGCGACTTACTATTGTAAGTGCTTAAATACCAGGATTTTTTATCCTTGAACTCTTAATTTTAAATTTATATTGAGAAATTAATTCATTCAGAATTAATCCTTTTAAATACAACTCCTGTATATGGATATTTTAATTAATTAGAGTCAACTGAAAAATTGAATGCCACAGCTGGGATTTGAACCATGGATCTCCTGGTTTCCGTCCAATCACTCTAACCCGTTGAGCTACCATGGCCAAATGGTTTTGGATAGAGTCAGACTGACAAATTGATGGCACATTGAGCCTTGGTAGCTCAATGGTTAAGAGCAACCGGATAGAGACTGGGAGATCTGTGGTTTAAATCCACACCATGGCATTGCATTTTTTAGTCTGATTCTATCTATCCAAAACCTTAGCCTATACACGGCTAGTGTGGAAGAATGATTAGTTTCCATCAATTAACTTAATAATAAGGTTTAACGATGAAGCCTGGGACTCAAGTATTTACAATAGTAAGTCGCCACAAACGATATAAGAGAACCCTCAGTGGTTTACTGGGAAACATACAAAACAATTGGAGAATTCAATGTCATGACAGCACATTGGCCATGGTAGCTCAATGGTTAAGAGCAACCATGGGAGATCCATGGTTCAAATTCCAGTCATGGCATTGAATTTTTTTAGTGTGACTCTATCTATCCAAAACCTTAGCCTATACATGGCTAGTGTGGGAGAATGATTAATTTCCATCAATTAAAGGACTTAATGAGTCATACTTTATTAAAATTTGAAACTTAACTCACATCACAGTCTTTCGATAAAAAAATTAGTTTCACTTTTAACAATGCTTTTATTCATAACCACTTAAAATAAATTAAGTACTTATGGATTGTAGGTCACCATATGGTTAAGTGATTTGAAATTGGGATTTCCTTGTTTGTCTGCTGGGGAGATGTGAATCAACTGGAAAATTTAATGTCATGTCAGCATGTTAGCATATAGTTCAGTGTTAGGGTAACCATGTGTGGAGCAGAAATCTGTGGTTCCCATCCTGACGATGGCGTTGAAATACTCAGTTCTAATCCTAACCTTCTGTTAATGTATAACTTTTCTAATTAGCATTTGGAGTAAAATATTAATTGTCTTGACTCAAAATGATAATTAGGAACCTTAATTTTGTGCTTCAGAACATTACATCACCACTAAAAGAAACTTGAGACATTCTGAAATTATCACTTGCTTACCATGATTAGGTTCTTCCTGTGAAGCGAACTGCCTAAATGTACCATCATGCTGTAGACCTGAGTCAACTGTTTGGGATGATGCAGATGGAACTGTAGCAGTGAAAGGTTTCTGCTGATTACATATCACAGCAGCCATCATGCTGCCAGTCTGTGTGGTACCAGTCACAGCTGGGCTCTTGATTGCACTGTATCGGACCTAAAACAGACAACAAATTTGAATGTAGGTAGGATGGCTGCTGTAGCACAAGTTTTTTCTTTGGCCTAAAAATAAAAATATTCCACAATATTTTCTCTAATTTTAACAATTAATTCCAAAGATTTTCTTGTAAATTATTCATACACTGTACGCTCCCCTGAACAAAAGAATTATCATCTAGAATATGAACATACAGTAAACACAGCCAAAACAATGGCTTTAAAAGTGACAATTGAGCAGAAAATTGCACAATTTAAATGACAGAAACATATAAAAGAAAAAAAACTAATTGAAATTTCAGAAATTCATGTATCATTCAAAAACATATTACAAATTTAGAAGATTTTCAGGAAACACATCAGCCTAGCCTCACAGAATAAAATTAGCATTGAGAAATTACTTTTTAATAGATTAGAAGACCCTATACCACAATACAAAGAAATCTGGAATTAACAGTATCAATTGTTCAGATTGTAATAAAATATGTATAGGCAAGACAAAAAGAAATCTAGAAAACCAGACTAAAGGAACATATTAGATGCTTAAAAACAAACAGATAAACAAATCTGCAGTTTTACACCATTTCTGGATGATCAAACCAAAACATCAAACTGAACATTAATCAAATGACCAGTCATACAGTAAAATTGGATACATAGGAGATCCTCATTTTTAAAACACAAACAACAGTTAATGGTCATTGATTTTCCCCCATCAAGCCCCCTCTGGAAATACAGTTCTCAACACATGACGCCGCCATGATGGACGACTACTACAATAGAAACAACAACACAGCCCAGACGAACATTTTCTGAAGATAGGAACACAAGTTCCCGAAACATGTTAACAGGAGTGTTAGTGTTACTAGTAACAACTCATCTTAAGTAAATTATCTTAACCCATCACTGTTTCTAGCTTTCTTCATATATACATTTCAAATTACATTGCTTAAAATGTGAAAATGTTGACTTTTTTTTACATTGTTACGTTGCATATCAATTTTGTGTTTAAAACATTGAGCACTGAAGCTAAAGCCAAAATTTTAGATCTGTGGATCAACCATCACAAACTGGAACAAGCAGTTCGAAAACTTGGCAGTGAAACTGAGCAAAGCAATATTCTGTCTTGGGTACTAAAGGCATATGTTAGATAATAAAGTTCTAATAGCATGCTATTTGGCTTGGATCCGTTCCACAATGATGCAATATTAGGGAAATTGTAGCAAACAATGACACATTTTTAAATTCAAATATCTGTCCCTATCAATTGTGAAAAAGCTCTTCAAACTTAAAGTTATGTCAGCTGCAACATATGGCATCCAATTAATATGGCTCGTGAACAGTCTCAAGAAGATAGAGAACGTCAATTCAAAGTTCTCAAAAAGAGCTCTCTCAATCTGAAGATTCACGAGAAATAGCTATACCTATAAAATGGTGTGAGAGACCTTTCTCTTTAAAGATGTTGTTGTTGTTGTTGACTAATGGCACTGGGGATTAGTTGATTTGCATCATTTTCCTCCTAGCTTCCCAATATAAAGCCTGTAGGTTCCCACTTTTGAGACCATTACATTTGTCCAAATGGTGTTTGTTCATGATGATATCCTCTTTACAGATAGTACATTTGGGTGTAGGTATGCAGTGTATTTTATAAAGGTGATCTGCAAGACAATCATGGCCAGTTTCCATTCTAAATAGGGCCTCTGCAGTTTTTCTTGGTAGTTTTTGTATGTCAGTTTTGTCTCCAATGTTCTTATAATCCTTGTCTTTTAGTTTATCTTCTTCATCAAGTCTCTGCTGTCTTATAAAATGTAGCTTAATGTTGTTTAATTGTTTATTAATTTCAGTTTGTCTTATGGGTTTTATATTTTGAATTGCACCTTTTTTTGCTAGTTGGTCAGCATGTGCATTACCTAAAAGTCCAACGTGGGCTGGAATCCACTGCAGGGTGACATGGTTTCATGATTCGACAGCTTTAATTAAACTTCTTATTTCTTTGATGTTTCTTGTTGTTTTGTTTTTATAGTTTACAATCCCATCTATGGCTGATTTTGAATCTGTTAAAATAACTATGTTTTGCTTTATGTATGGTCTGTACAGGACACTCTGCAGTGCTGCTTTTATGGCTGTTAGTTCTCCATCATAATGGTTTGAAGTTTCGTCTAGTGTTAGATACTGTGCATAACATCTTTGAAGATGTAAGAGACACCTTTGAATTACCAGAAACACAGGCATACAAAATCATCCTCAAAGATGAACAAAAACTATGACCTTGACCTAAATCCACAATTATTAAAGGGGTAATAAACCAAAACAAACCGACATGGGAGAACATCTTAATATGGCATTTTACTCTGGGGAAGCAGCAGTCATATTTCTACTATCCTAATATTACAAAAAAAAAAAAAAAAAAAAAAAAAAAAAAAAAAAAAAATAAATAATTCGTACCATCTCAAATTCAGATAAATTTGCACATTGTAAACCTCTATTTATAAAATTAAGAATTATGACTGTGATAAATGTATATATTTATAATACTCTCATCTATGTAAAAAGTAACTTAACCGACCAGCTATTCAGGCAGGATATTCATAATTATAATACTAGGTTTAATTATAAACTCAATATACCATATCATAGATTAACTAAAACCTCTAACAGCTTTGAAGTATTGGGCATTAAACTATATAATCAGTTACCTTTAGAATTAACTGAATTATCAGGTAATACATTTAAATGCAAATTATATGAATGGTTAGTTTCCAAACCTTATTATTCAATACAGGAATACTTTAACAGGTGTAGTTAAACTTTGGCTTATGTCATGAAGTATTCTTATTTCCTCATTTTATTTTAAGTCTCTATATTTGTATATCTAATGTAAGTATTTTATTGATATTTTTTTATCTTCACTGTATGATAACTGTATTAATTTGTACTCTATTTTTGACTTTGTCTATTGCTGTAATAAGCTTAATGACAATAAATCATTATTCATTATCATTATGGAATAATGAGTAATGAAATTTCAAATCCTACCAGTTGATAATTTAATAAAGAAGTTTATAGTTCCACCACTAGAGAGAAGACAGCAGACAACAACAATAGATGATAGTTGGACCTTCGAGGTTGAAAATGAAAGCAACGGAATCTGAAACTAGTCCCTCAATATTATGAAAATATAAGTGATGTTGTCTTAAAAACCAACAACAAATCGTTTTTTTACATCACCTCTCTTTGAAGATATCTACTTTTACTGATATGAATTTTTTAATACTTTGTCTTTTGTGCACAGTTCTCTCACTATTTATTGTTTCTGTCAATGTAATATAAGAGTACCATAGAATTTCAAATCCAGCATTTGATGACTATTTTTAAATGTTTTACAATTTTTCTTGTAACTATAATAAAATAGAAATGAAGCTATTTCTGCAAAGATTTATATAAATTAAAATGAAGTGGATAGAAATGATAATGTTTCATAATATTTTGTAATAGTAATAGTAATTTATTTACTGCCCATAGACTAATAGAAGTATCGTGCATTGTCAATATACATTAAAATACAATTTACAATATTAAAATTTACAACATTATATAGCTTGCAAAAAATCAACAAACTTAACAACAAGAAACTATAAAGATAGAGATAGTCTTCTGAAAGTAAAACATTTTTTATTGTAGATTTATATCTAATGATCTTACATAAATCTTGTAATTCTTAAGTAGTACCTAATATAAGATAACTTACAGGCATCATGCTTTGACGAACGTTACGTTCTGGATGTACAAGAATAATATACAGCTTCGGTGAGAAGAGACATGCAAGTGTTACACTAGCTGATAGACTAATTGTAACAGACATGCTAGTGATGCGAAGTGGCACATGGTTTCCAGTCCCAAAGTAAAGTGGCACAAATGCAAGCCATATCACACATGTAGTATACATAGTAAACCCTGAAAACAGAACATTGTAATACATTATAAAAGTATTCCTTCATGGATAAAAAGAGCAAGTTTTAAAGGCAGGTAATAGTATTTCGTACCTATATATTTAGATTCATTAAATGCTTCAGGTATTTTACGGGTTAGGACAGCATAAACAGTACAAACAACAATGAGGACAATTGGATAGCCAAATGCTATCATATATGAAGCGTCAATATGTGATGAGCAAACAAGATGGTTGTCTTCTCTTGTTGGATAATGATGCACAGCCCTTGGCGGGGAAACTAAAATCCAGACACCATTGATAAGCACCTGCAACATACATTTTTGAGTAAGACAGGCTGCTTAATAATAAACTCAGTATTTTAGTGTAATGAAAGAAACAAAAGAAAACAAATGCCTACACTTAAGCAATTATAATAATGATTATAAAGATAGTAAATGTACAAACTTGACATCACAAATTGCAATTCAACTAATAAAATATTAACAATAGAACTGGAAGCATATATTATTAATATTACATTGATTACCTTTAAACTTATTAATTTCAAAAAGAGATTATATTTTAATTTGATTTTAATTATTTAATTAACTAAATACCACAAACATTCTTGGAATGATTACTGACAAAAGCTTAAACTCGAAATTCCATTAGCACATATCAAAAAAATAAATAAAAGTTCATATAAAATAAGACAGTGAACGATGTTAAGCAACAAAATCATATATATGTCTCTTAGTATTTATATAATCTCACATGAGTTATAGCATTACACTATAGGGAAATACTATGCAAAGGAAAATCATAAAAGTTTTCAAATGACATAAAAAACCGTCCAAATAATAGGCAAAATAAATAATAAATGTGTAGAAATTTATTTAAGAATGTAAACATTTTAAATGCAATATACATATAAATAATATATGTATACCCTTAATGGTAAAAGGAGACAACATGCTAGCTTTACAAGATCTCAGGCTCAAATCCAGCTAGAGAGTGATGGACTTTTTGGGCATAAAAGTCCTAACCTTAATTGGAAGAGAAGTAAAGACAGTGGACCCATGTCATAGATTTAGGGCACATAAAAGAACATCAAGCCTGATAAAGAGCCCTTTGAGCAAAATTAAGCTGTCTTTTGTGCCCAAAATAGAATGGAATGCTAAGAACCTGACAGTCAAAGAGTGTCCATAAATAAGAGTTCAATTTCATATAAATATATATAAAAACTATCACATATGAAAGACAAAAAGGTTTGAATTTATATATATATATAACTTATAGTTTGAAGAATAATGATGATTAGTTCATAAAAACACTAAGGGTAACATGGAGTAACTATGTAACCAAAATTTTAGGAAGGGGATTTTTCAATAAACTACCGAATGCGGGGAAAGGGGGGGGAAGCATAAGAAATACTTAAGTGAAAAGGCATTTTATAGAATAGAGGAATTTAAATATGCAAAAGCTAAGTAACAGGTTTGTGATTCATGTAAATAGGTTATACATATCTTTTAAATGTACTTCAATTTCCCATTTCAATTTCAATTTATTCATCCCCTATATTTCATACAGAGGATACGTCATTTTACATTATAAGAAAAACATAAAAATACACCCAAAAGTCTACTATATGCACTGCTTAGAAACTAAAATGTACTTTGTTTATTTTCCATTTTTTGCTTTGTACTCTTCCACACTATGAAAAGCTTGTTCTGACAAATACCTTTTTATATTCCTAATATTACACAGTTTAGCATTCTTTATTTTACCTGGCAATCTATTATAAATGTCTTTTCCGATACTTTCTAATGATCTGTTGTTTAGTGTTCCCCTTAGTGTGATCCTAAAATAGCCAGCTTTATTTCTTACATTATATGAGTGTACATTACAGTTCTTTTTACATGTATTCCTTTCTATTACATATTTAATGCTTTCATATATGTATATGCATGGAACAGTTAAAATATTATGCTTCTTAAATATCTGCCTACAGCTAGATCTTCTCTCAACATTTTCAATTATTTGGATAGCTCTCTTTTGCAATCTGAAAACTTTTAACACCTCTTTTGCATTTATATTACCCCATAAAGATATCCCATATTTTATATGTGAATAGATAAATGCATAATACACTTGTTTTAAGGTTTTATTATGCATAGTTCTTCTAACTTGTTTCATTATGTATATACCTTTATTTAGTTTTTTTATTATATGTTCTATGTGTTGCTTCCACCCTAGGTGATTATCAATTACTACCCCCAAAAATTCTGTTTGGCATGTTTCTGGAATACTTGCACCATCAACAGTAATTTTTATATTTGTTGAACACTTCTTGAGATCGAACTTTATTCAGCATGTCTTATTTAAATTTATCATTAGGTCTAAGTTTAAGAAATACTGTTTTACTATTTTTAGGATTTCTTTTGCTGTATCTTCCACTTCTCTTTCTGTAGATTCATTTATTATTATGGTTATATTATCTGCATATCCTATTACAGTACCACCATGCTTCTTTATTAACTCAAAAAGGTCATTTATATAAAGTAAAAATAAAAATGGTCCCAATTTTGAAACTTGAGGTATACCTGATGTTACATATCCCCAGTCTGACTTAATATTTTCAATTTCTCCCTTTGTGTTCTTAAAATTTACTTCCAACCATTGCATTCGGTGTTTTAGATAAGATTCAACCCAATCTTGAGCAATTCCTCGTTCCCCATATCTGTTTAGTTTTTCTATTAGTAGTTCTAAGTTAATGCAATCAAAAGCTCTACTTAGATCTATGAACACTTCAATAACTATTTCTCTTTTATTTAAGGCATTTATTATTGTGCTATTCATTTAATCTATCACTTGTATTGTGGATTTGTGTTTTTGAAATTCACATTGTTCCTCCGCTACAATGTTCAGTTTTTTAATGTAAGACTGTAATTGTTCTAAAAATACCCCTTCTATGATCTTCGAGTAGCTACCACATAGTGTAATCGGTCTATAATTTTCCTTTTCTAACTTTCCACCTTTCTGTTTGTATATTGGTCTTACAATAACTTTTTTTAGTGTATCTGGAAAAGTTCCCTGTGTCAGAGAGGCATTTATAATATGGCTCAATACCTCTGCCATTTCCAACTTTATAGCTTTGACAATTTTGTTTGAGATTTCATCCAAACAGCTAGATTTTTTAAATTTTAACTTATCTATTTCTTTTATTACATCGTCTTTAGTGATCTCAAAAATTGCCATTGACTTAAAAGGATGAAAATAAAATGAAATGAAAAACAAGAATACTTTTATATGTGTTTGGAGGAATTTAGTAACAGTGACGTCAAAATTAATCTCAAAACTATTTGTGGTTAGTTACTCAAAAGTTACTTTTTTACATTAATGAGAGACTAGTTACAAAGGCAATCACCTCTATTTTCAATCTCTTTCCAGCTAGCATCTGTTGTTGTCTGCTCTCCCTCTCTCTGGTGGTGGAACTATGAACTTCTTTGTCAAATTATCTACTGGTGGGATTTCAAAGTTCATTAGGCGATCCTTAATTTTCCATATGAATATGTCCTTCCATGTTGTCAATTTATTTTGGTTTATCATTCCTTTTAATAATTTTGGATTAGGATCAATGTCATGATTTTCATTCCAAAAATGAAATGCTACTGCTGACTTATCTTCTTGTTTCAATCTGATGTTTCTAAAGTGCTCTTTTAGTTTGACCTATGTAGCATTTTTCACAATTCTTACAACTTATTTGGTATATTCCGGATCTGTTATCTGATGGGATTTCATCTTTTGTTTTTGAATTTAGCAATTTTAAAATTGAGTGTCACCTTGGCACCTACTAATAGACACTCAATTTTAAAATTTCTAAATTCTAAAGCAAAAGATGAAATCCCATCAGTTAACAGACCTGGAATATACAAAATAATTTGTAAGAATTGTGAAAAATGCTACATAGGTCAAACTAAAAGAAATCTAAAAACCAGAGTCAAAGAGCACTTTAGAAACATCAGATTGAAACAAGAAGATAAGTCAGCAGTAGCATTTCATTTTTGGAATGAAAATCATGACATTGATCCAAATCCAAAATTATTAAAAGGAGTGATAAACCAAAATAAGTTGACAACATGGCAGAATATATTCATATGGAAAAATAAGGATTATGTAATGAACTTTGAAATCCTACCAGTAGATAATAAGACAAAAGAG